>WAAD01031382.1:1800-118592 GCA_013389945.1 Fregata magnificens
TTTTTTAAAAAAAATTTTTTAAAGGTTGAGGGGGGGGGGGGGGGGGGGGGGGGGGGGGGGGGGGGGGGGGGGAGAGAGAAAAAAGTGAAGCTTATTTAACACTGACCCCAAAATGCTGTTCCACTGAAGCAAAACCTGAAGTAGATAGATGTATTGTAGTAAATATTAAATGTGTTAAATTGCCTGTCAAGTACAGTGATTTTTTTTTAATTTATCTATTTATTTTATTCACTTGGAGGAAAATGCTTTCAGGTGGAGCTTTAGAGAAGAGCTGACTGCTGCTCTTTACTGCGTGAAATCCAATCACTACTACAGAATCCAAGCAAACGAATGTGTGCTTCCTTTGGTATGGGGGCCAGTGGGGCTGCTGAAGTTGTAGGCTGACTTTTGGACAGGAGCTAACCATGTCTGTATGTGTACGTAAAAAATACACGTGCAGGTGACAGCTTGAGGTTTTTTGGTAGGGTGTAAATGAGTGGAAGTGGCAAAGATTAGCTGTGTGTTTATATTGATCTCTCTGCTTGAGCAGCTCAGTGTTGTTTCTTCAGATGTGTGAAAAGCAAGACCTGAAGAATTTGCAACAAAGGGGACTTCTGAGGTGCAGTCACTGTGGAATAAATCACTTAAGTCTGGAGCTTAAGGTTGCAGCGCAGAGAACAGAGATACAAAGCTTTGGTCTCTGTGTCTGCAGTTAAGACTTAAGGAATTTGCAGAACTGAGCAACTGCCCTTGCCATGTGAAGGTCCTGGTGGTGGTGGAGGCGGGGGCACGGGCACTCCTTCCTCTGAGAGCAATTATTAGGGGGAAAAAACACTTGACGTTGAAATGTCGACTCAAGTATGTGTGTGCATGTATATATATGGTTCACGAATCATTACTTTTGAGCAGAAACTTACTTCAAGAACAGCATGTACAAAATCCTCTTATGCTGCTCCTCAAGTGTAGGTAAGCTGCATTTCCACGCAGCGAGCCTGTTTGAATTGGGGAAGGGAAAAAAATGAGCAACCTCTCCCTAACAGGCAAAGTTCCTGTGTCCTCAAGGGTTATGACCACTTCAAACAACTTTGGGTTTCTCTCTGTAAATTATTTCCCCGGCTCTGTATTTTTGCCACAGGGAATGAGAAAATAAATATTTAATCGATGTGAAGGCATTCTTCTGTATCGCATGTGTTGGGGACATCGCCCTCCCAGGCCTGTCCACCAGCATGCTGCCTCTCTGTCCCCTGGGGTAGATACTTTGTGCTGCTCATGATCTGATGGACAGCTTGGCATGTGGGGACACCAGCAATTTCTTTTACTACTATTTACTAATTGCTAATAAATAACAAAGCAAATCCTATCTTGTCGTTTCTTGAAGAATGACTGAAGTGTAGGAGAAAATTGGGATTTTTAAACTTTTTTTTTTGGTGTTGCTTTTTTAAAATTTTATTGACGGTCTGTATATTTTTGCTGTTTACAGTAGGAATTGGGGGCAGAGGCACTGGATGAGCAGGTGCCAGAGGCAGGGCAGTGTGGCCCACGCTGACCAGGGCAGAGGGTCCCTGTCACTTCTGCCCTCAGCCCTACCAGGAGGATCGCAGAGCTTAATTCTGTAACTTAATTCTGCTTTTTCCTGGTCTGGTGGGATGCTGCACTTCTACAGAAGCAAGGGGAGACTCCTTGAAACATCTTTTGGTGCCTGGGAGTTTGCACTGGCTTTTGGAGGAGGCTTTTCAAGGATGCTTATTCCATGCCCATCTCTGCTCATCATAGCCGGCTTAAGTATTGTTTTCCTAGATGTACCTTAGCACGAAGTCTGGCCTCAGGCCACCTTCTCCTTGGGTACATCAGATACAGTGCTAGTGAAGACAAAATATTTTGTGGTTTCTATGTGTGCTTTGGTTTGTCTTGACGCGCTGATGAATTTGAAGGCTAAGAACAGTTTTGTCTACGTAGGATTTTATGAAGTGTGCAAATAGATGCACATAGATGGGCTTTTTCCCCTTCTGTGTATTGTTTTCTGTACAGAACAGCATGCGTCAATCTCAAGATTGTGAGTCTACTCTGGGGAGAAGGTTTGTGACTTTTGGATAACCTTTAACTCTAGGAGCCATTCCCAGATGCAGAATTACAATATTATTTAAAAATGTCAGTCTGTCTACAACTTGTTTTTCAAGTATTCTAAGACCTAAAGCTGCCTAAAAATAATGTGTTAGCATTTTTGTGTTGGAAATCTTGTTTTTACTAAGCCACCAGTGGGGCCACCACTATTGTAGAGAATGAAGACGACTTGTTTTCACTTCCTCACTTTATTTAATTTGAAACAAAGATGTCGAAAAATGCAAAGGAATGAGATTTGTTTCTACAAAAATTAAGCTAACTGGCCCACATACGCCCTCGAGTAAGACTGGTGAATGGTATAAAATTAAATAACAGGTTTGGAGCACTGCTATGGTAGACATGAACAGTGTTCAGCAGAAGACCAGAGCTTCCTTCTGATATCTCGGCCACATCATATCTTGGTCTGTTGGGGGACTATGTTGGACTAAGAATTAAACCTGGGTTTTTTCTAGCTTTTCTTACTGCTTGAAGCTTCAGATCCATGTGCATCGGTGTTACACCGAGCTGCCACGGTTCAGGTGGTGGTAGGGACTGGTGGGGCTTCCTGGCTTTGCTCCCAAAGCAAAGGCTGAAGGTTGTGTCCCTGCTGCTGGGGCGGCTGCGGGCAGGCGCCTGTCCCGCACCGAGGTGGCTTTCTCCACCTCTGCCCAGCCCCAGTTCTCCCTATTCTCCTTTCCCAAAAGCCCTGTTAGTGGGTGGGCACCAGCGATGCAGCAGCTCCCATTTTTAGCCTTTTTGGGTCAAATCAGATCCCACACTTTCTCACCTAACCAGTACTTTCTTGAGAATTAGGGAAGAGTGCATTTTAAAACATTTATAGGAAAAATAAAGTTTAGCTGAAAATGGTGAGGAAGAAAACCCAAAATAGTTAATTCTTCTTGTCAGCAAGATATATTTATTCTTTGTTTACAGTCGTAAAACGCTCGTAGCTGTGAGTTCTTTTTCTTGTGTAATTAATACTGGTTAGATACTGACTGTCTGTACAAAATTACTTTTTTTTTTTTTTTTTTTTTTTTTTTTAAAAAGCCCCCTACCATATAAGGGAAAAAGAGAGACACCTACCTAATTAAGGGAAAGAAAAAAACCTTGCAGTTAGTGTATTTTTGCTTTAGATATATTTGGTGTTTTGATTCACTACCTTTTCCTGTACTGACTGATTGGCTAGCCTGAATAATTTATATTTGTCTGCACGTATTTGTGCCTGACTAGAAAATTTCTCTGTGATAGAGAGAGATATTTATTTATATCTATATATAATATGTAAAATCTGAATTGTCTTTTTGAGCAATCTTCATGCTTCTTACTTTTGACTTTGGAAATGGCTGAGCATACTGGATGAAATTAAGTGTAGGTTCAGTGATTGCAAAGATGCTACTTTTGAAAATTTAACGTCAGGATATGTAGGGAATACCAAAAATATGTAAATCTGTTGAACAGGGAGTGACTCCATCGGTTTTGGGGAAACAGTTTGGGGGTTGGTGGATTAAATGCAGTGTGTTTAGATGTTTTAAATAATGTAATTGTTTCCAAGCAACTAATGCCAACTGTTGGGAGTAAAGTTAATTTGCTAATGGAAATACCGGACCCTTTGAAAAGCCATTTCAAGCACCAAGTTCATTTCAGAGATTTAATAATTAATCAAAGTGACTATATTAAATGTCAGTGAATATATCTGTGCGTTGCTATCATACCTCTCTCTCAACATGAGTTTCCAGGCTCTTAATGATTAACACAGTGAGATCTGTAATGTAATAGTAATGCTGGTGCACTGGAAGGTAAGGTATCTCTTGAACATTCTTGCTGCAAATTCTTCAGCTTGGACTTTGTTACACGCAGTGGTTATAAGGAGTGCTTTAAATGGGTTAACCCATACCCACATCTTGCTTGGAGATTGCTTTTCTTCTTGTCAGAATTGAACCCAAACATATAGGGCCAGATCTTCAGCACCCACTGTCACTACCCCTGTGGCTTCCCTGTGCCGCAGATGTTACAAGGAAGATGCCTGGGTTGCAGAGAGCTACGTTTAGCGTAGTGAGGTTGGCTGATAGAATTTGCCTTGGTGGTTTCTGTATTTCTTGTGTATTTGTTGCATGTTTAACTATTCATGAGGTTGTTCAAGGTATGCTTGTGCTGAGGAAGGGCGTTAAAAAGATACAATATCTTATTTATACAAATGTGCACAAGTGTGTGTGGATTGTTTGAGGCATCAGACGTGGTAATGCACGAAATTTCCAATAGCTATGTGTGATACAAATAATCTGAAATGGTAACTTCTAGCATGTCTTTCCATGACTGTGGTCATGGAAAAGAAGCAAATCGTTTGCACTAACAGAGGTGTCTCCGTAGTTGTGTCCTGTGTACTGCAGTAAATTACTTCGTGTGTGGGTGTACACACATGCATACACTTGAGATATTTTACGAAAAGTCTTCCAGCCTTCTGGGAAGAAAGAAATCACTCAGTTCCAAAAAATCCACTTACATGCAGGACAGTGTGCTGTCTGGAGTGGCTTGCAGTGCTCTCTAGAGCAACATTAAATCATTGAACATTCATTCCAGCTTCTTCATAATACTCTATTTTTGAGAGAGGTACATACTTGATGCGTTATGATAAAGCAGTCGTGTTAGTAGTGAATATTTGCGTAATGAAGCTGGCTTATAATTATGGGGTAGGCAGGTCAGAAAGGGCTCCAGAACATGAGTAGTGGGCTTCCTGGAAGCTTGTGGCTCAACCCAGTGCTCAAGGAAAGATGCTCTGGGCAGAAGGGATGCTATGTTGAGAGGATCCATGTCATTACAGGATAAAGAGCGCTACTAATGCTCTTAATCAGTAGAGAGCATTGTTTCCTTGAGGACTCAAGTCACTCAAGGTAAGCTGCCATGCTGTACCCATTTGTTGTTTCCCATAGTTTCTCATGTCAGAGATGGCAGTTGCATCGCACAGCTTGAAAAGTCAGGGGCGGGAGGGAGAAAAACTAAAAGGCAAATTATAAAGCAGTAGGATCTATGGTGGCAGTGACTGTTTTCTGAGCTACATTTTGAACACTCGGAAACTGTGTGCTTCTTTAGAAACAACATCTGCCTGTGAGTGGTTGCCCGTAACCTTATATGAGTCGTGTACAAAAATCTTTGCAACGTAAATGTTGATTAGATTTAGTGGAAACGTGGTCTGAATGAGAGACCTTTGAAGTAGGTAAGAGTTATTGCATTTACTTCTGCAAAGATCATGGTTAATCCAATTAGTCGATATACTAAAGTAATGATGGAATTCCTTTTATTGTACAGTTGCATGCCCCCTATCTCCTCATGAGTTTTGTTCATAACTGTGATTTTCCAGGGCTTCACAAAATTACTAATTAAGTCTGATAAAATTACAGACTACTTTGTATTTTTATTAGACAGTTCAAACGCAGAGGTGTGGGTTTTTTCTGGCTGTACCACTGGGCTCCCACGTTTCCCCCTTCTGAGGGAGCTGGTAGCTGCTCTTCCATCAGACGTGTGCTCAGCACCTGCTGGTAGATGGGCATGGACCACAACTGGGCTGCTGTTGGCAAGCCAGCTGGGCTTTGCCCAAGAGGCCCCTGGAGAAGGGGGCATCTGGGATGCAGCACCTGGTTGGATGTATACTTCTGGCAAGCCATAGATTCAGCATCATTGTACTACTTGTATGTATGGCAGGACTTTAACAGTATGCCCATTGTGAAGAACTATTTTATGGCCCAAGAAATAAGAAGAAATAAGAAGAAACAAGACTTCTAAGCTACAAAAAAAAAAAAAAAGGGATTTGTATTCAGATGCAACAGCATAACAGTTCCTTTCCTTGTATTCTCTGTGGTCTTCAAGTTCAGCTCTTAGATACATTGAGTCATAGTGATGGACACTGTAAGCAGGTTTTCAGAAATCAAAGCTTTTGGTGGTAATGAGGAAATCTTGCTAGATGGAGTGGGAATTTTCAGTGCTTCTTGAACACTAATTTAACTAAAATTATCCAATAAAAGAGTAAGAACCAGGAGTTTGGTATATGTGTATATATATATACGTCTAATTAAAAGCAGACTCTGGAGAAGTTTATTAAAATACAAACAATGCAAAGGGTAATTGTAATGTCAGTGGGCAAGAATTAATAGAGTGCAGTAGAGGCAGTTGTGTGCTACAAAACCCTATTGTTTTATCACTGAAACTGTGCTGTCACTTGAGGCTTTGAAAGTGTTTTGTGAATGTGGGAAATATTTTTCTTGTTTTACTGAGAAATGTCTCAACTCCGGGTGTAGCAAAAAAAGTACATTGAAAAAAGATGCAATTAAATGTTATGATGTGACTGTTTAACAAACCTAAAACAGAAATTACAGTGACTTTTTTTTTTTAAAGCCTTACTCTGCTAGAATTTTCCATAATGGAAAGACGCTCAAAATCTTTTCATTTTGATCTGCAGAAATCCGGGGATAACATCCATGTTTGTACACATTTTCACGTTTGTACAAGATTTTGAGTGGTAAAGCGGGGATTAAAATATCGAAGATCATTGTTTTCTTCTATTTTCACTCATCATATCTACTTATATAGTTTTCTTTTATAACCACTTAATTAGTTGTCCTTGTTTCTGTCAACCTTTGCTGTAAAATTAGGAGAGAGTTAAAAATACTGTTAAAAATCCACAAAAAAAAGTAGTTCCATCCACTACAGCAGATAGACAGTGCAGAGCAGGGTGAGCTTGGGTCTCTTTGCTCTTATTCGTGCAGCTGTACCCTGAGTTTCTCTTGAAGTCTGACCCTTTCTTGTTACTTTTCCTTCTTACATATATAATTATATGCATTTTATATATCTAGATATTATCTAAACCCACATACATAAAAGAAATAAAAAGCATAAATACGTAAAAAGGCAGCGTGACCCTTTCCTCTCTGTGAGGAGGAGTAGGCAGAGCTGAAGCAGCACCGGCTGCATGGCCAGGCCCTGAGAAGCACAGCGATGCGTTCCGCTGAAGCATGAAGTAACGCCAAGGCATCGCTTGAGCCTTGACTGCCAGGCGTGACAGTGGGTTTGCCCCGAGAACATGTCAGAGCGCCTTGAAAGACTCTTCTGTCAGGAAATCCTCTGGGATTAATTTCATTTCCTCAGAGCATTTTTCGTTTCAGTCACCTTCATCCTCGCTTCCCAAATTTCAGGTAGAGGAACTGAGAGGGGAGTTGATTAAGCTACAGGAGAGCATACTGTTAACCTGTGGTCTAGAAAGAGCTTTCTCTCCACAGCACATGGGAACAGCCCCAGCTCCATGGGGACATGTTTTGCATTTGCCAGGTCAAACTATGCAGTAAACCTACAACCCAAAGTAAATTCCCAACCCCGCTGTCCTTCTCTACTGAGTGTATGAAACTGTCAGGGCGTCCTTTTTCTCCTCACCTCCTTACAGATATTCCTAAAATTTACCTGATTTTATTCCAGCCCTGTTGAGCAGCAGTTTTAGTAGTGAAGAGATGTTTCCAGAGGTGGTTGGTCCTTTGTGCTATGCGTTGCTGGAAGCATAGCTGCTGCCCCAAACTGTCTTTTATGTCACAACCGAGTGGTGTGGGCATGAGATCGATGTATGCACACAAGTGTACACATACAATGTAGGTATGTAAATATGAAACTAATTTTCAGTTCTCTAAACAGCTGGAATTCTTTTCCAAGTACTCCCTGTAAAAGTGATAAACTGTGTTACTCTATCTTTGCTCTGAAGATTTTACCTCGGTCGCGTATCCCAGTGTGAGCGTAGCAGTGGGCTCCTATCGATTAGTGAGTTGTTTTATGGATTGTAGAGAGGAGTCTGTTTTGGAGAACCAATGCTTGTTTAAAATGCACATGCAAATGTTATTAATTAAATTAGGAATAGTAGCACTGAACATGTGTGATTGCTTGTAAAATGTAAATGCAGATGGGGAGACTAACACAGATAAATTCCTTTGCAGTTACTGGGGAGGTTACTTGTTGGTTTTTGTTTGCTTTTCCCCAGCGTAGTCTTGGATGCCACAGCTGCCAAAGCCCCCATTTGTGCATGCTGGGAAGAACTGAATTCCCTCTTGAACATCCTTGTTCCCCTCCAGTGACCTTTTGTTGTACTTGACCTACTTTTCAGTGTTTTCCCCATCAGTAACAAACATCCTCCCTAACTTGCCAACCTATGAGGAACAGCTAAATGACCATGACCACCTGCTTTCAAGACAGTGCATAGCTGGATATTGCAAAAAGTACATCCCAGTAGTCCTTGTTGAATAAAAAGTAAGTCTGTCCCTAATGAGTAGTGGTCGTTTCCCCTAGAAGTTGGTTTTAACAGCAGCACCCATAAAGGAGATTGCTACGGTTAACTTCAGATAGAGGAAATGTCCGTGCGCTGCACACTCAGCTCTGCTAATATTGAAGATGCTAAGGCTGTTTGTAAGGGGAAAAGGTGAGGAAACTATCAGCTGAAATCTTTGTAACTTTTATTTTCAGAAAGTATTGTAAGCCAGTGCTTTGACAAGATGCTGTGAGAAAAAACTCAAATAACTGTGGACTCCAAATCAAAAGAAATTTTGACATTTTGAGTTGACACTGAGAATCAGAACAAATGGTATTGTGAACTAGACACAAATGTCAAAGGATTCCCCAGATATATTTTTGAAAGAAACTTATCATGCGTGCACCTCCTCCTGTGGTTTGTTGGCCTGGAAATGGGGTTGGATCCTTTGCCCGGTTGAAGTTTGCCCGGTTTGTCAGCATAGGTAAGCTTCTTAAACAGAGCACTCATCTAGTCTGTCAAAATGACCTTCATAGTCTAGATATATGTGGGACTCGAGCTGTTGTCATGCCATGAAACACTTGGTTAGCCAAATGGTGGACTGGTATGTGCATGAAATCAGGAGATTTTGAAATAGATGATCCCCCAAATGCGAGTCTGATGGATGCCGTGTGTTCCAAGGTGCAGTATGTGAGCCTATGCTTACCCTATCATCTTCCTGTTTGAGGCTCAAAAATGCAGTGCAAGTAGTAAGCCTGCTATTGTCAAGAGAAACTCCTGCAGGTTTGCTGTCCATGCACATTAAATTTCAAGACAAAGCTATTACAACCCAGTGGAATTCTAGCTTTTAAATGAATCTAGTGAAGAAAAATTCCTCAAGGTACCCCCAGTAGAACTGTCTTAACTAAATCCAAGCGACAAAGAAAGGTAAGATTATATTTAAATGTCAAGAGAGAGTTTGTGTGATATGACACTTAAGGTTGTCTGTCAAAAACACCATAAAATTATTATTGTGGCTGAGAGCTGAAGTATGAAAGCATATAAGCTTTTATCCAGTTGTAGCAGGACCCTTTTTAGTCAAAATCCTCATTTGCTCTTGTGTTCTGAACCTTGCCTGCGAAGATGGAGCATCATGTGGACTTCTACTCTGGTGATGTCCAGTGTATATGCTCCTTATAGTCATTGGACACAGCAGAGGGTTATACTGAAGAAATGTAGTCTGCAGCTGGTTGGCAAATGATGGGATGTGGCAAACTACACTGAAATCCACAGGGTTTCCAGTATCGTATCAGAGCCTGTCCTAAAAGCATGAGCAATTTGTGCTATTTTCTATGTTCCCTAACAGTTGAGAGGGTCAGAGCGTTCTTAATCTTTTTTATAAGAAAAGGTCCAAACCTGTTTGTACCAAAAGCCTTCGTCAGAAAAGGGAAATGCCAGTGTATAGGTATTTTCTCCCTTGTTCTCTCGGGACATTTCAGCCAAAAGCTGCAAGTTGAGAGGGGTCCTTGTCAGGACTCTGCCAGGCATCTCAGTGGTGGCTCACTGACTTTTCACAAACACTGCACCAAGAACATGGCTCAGAAATAAGTTAAGCTGAAGAAGCCAATATCAGAAAGGGAAGTGCCCACTAAAACAAAAATGGTCTGTTTGAAATGTAGACCAAAACAGATTTTTTTTTTTTCTCATTCCCTCTAGACCAGTCATCCCTAGACAATGTCTTGTTGTTGTGTGTTGCCCATAAGATCTAAACATGTTACTTAAAAGAAAAAGGATATTAAATATTGAAAACTGCGGCAGACGGAGAAATTGAAGTATGATTTTGTATATAGGATGTCACTTGTTGCTCAAAGGTGAGTGAAAACAGGGAACATCAGCCTTAGCGTACAGAATGTCGTCTTTGTGGCACAAATTAAAATCTGCTCTTCTGACTTTCACAGAAGGAGAAAGGGGAAATAATTGGAACACCTGTTGGCTCAGGTGCTAGAACTACTTGCCAATTCCCCAAAACATTAAGTCCAGTTAGCACTTATTGCCTTGGGTTTTTTTCTGACAAGGAGGGTGAGCTACACCTGTCTTTGGTTAACCTTATCCAGTTCTCACTTGGTGCTGAAGTATTATTGCAGCCTGATATGGGTATTAGGTATGATTTGATTATGAACACTGAAGCATCTACCAGCATCACAAGGGTACTTAAAAAATTGCTAATTTAGTAAGTACTCCAGATGAAACACATTTGGGATTAATTTATCAGTGGAGAAATTGCTTACGCAGTTATAAATGACTGTAGGCTGCGAAGTTGAGGAGAGGCTGTTGCTTTTCATGTGAGAGGGCAGCAGGGATGCATGGAGCTCTGCCTTCGGAGACATGATCAGTCAGCTGGAAGCTTATGGGTCAGGAGTAGAGCACAGACCAATGTGGGTGACATTGTTATGGGTGTCTGCTACAGACCGCCCCATCATGAAGAAGCAGTACATGATGCCTTCTTCAAGCAGCTGGAAGAAGCCTCATGTTTGCAGGAGCTGGTCCTCTGGGGGACTTCGGCCGCCTTGATACCTACTGGAAGAGCAACACAGCAGTGTGCAAGTAATCCAGGAGGTTTCTGGAGTGCACAGGTGATCGATAAGCTGATGAGAGGAGGTTCTTTCTTGGACCTCATACTTAGAAACAAGGAAGAACTGGCCAGGGATGTGAAGGTTGGGGCAGTCTTGGCTGCAGTTTCCGTGATATGGTGGAATTCAGGATCCTGTGAGGAGGGAACAAGAGAAATAGCAGGATCACAACCCTGGACATCAGGAGAGCAGGCTTTGGCATGTTCAGGGACCTGCTTGGAAAAGTTTCTTGAAATGTTGTCCTGGAGATCTGAGGGATGGTAGATTTTCAAGGACCACCTCCTCCAGGCTCAAGCATGGTCCATCCTGATGTGCAGGAAACCAAGCAAAGGTGATAGGAGGCCTGCATGGATGAGCAAGGAGCTGATGAGAAGGAGGATCCAGAGAACTACAGGCTGGTTAGCCTCACCTCAGTCAATGGAAAGGTGATGCAGCAAATAATCCTGGAAAGCATTTCCAAATATCTGATGGACAAGAAGGTGATTGGGAGCAGTCTGCATGGATTTAAGGAGGAGAAATCATGCCTGACCAACCTTGATAGCTTTCTACAGTGACATGACAGCTAAATGGATGAGTACAGAGCAGTGGGTGTTCCTTATCTTGACTTTTGGCACTGTCCTCCATATCACCCTCACAGAGAAACTGTTGAACTATAGACTAGATAAATGGACTGTGGGCTGGATTGAAAATTGGCTGAACCATCAGGCTTAGGGGATTGTAATCAGCAGCACCAAGTCCAGCTGAAGGCCAGTCACTAGTAGCGTACCTTGGGGTTCATACTGGGACCAATATTGTTTAACATCTTTAATGACCTGGACGATGGGATGGAGTGCACCCTCAGCACGTTTGCTGGTGATGCAAAACTGGGAGGAGTGGCGGACACACCCGATGGTTGTGTTCCATTCAGAGGGACCTCGGCAGGCTGGAGAAATGGGCAAACAGGAATCTCCTGAAGTTCAGCAAAGGGAAATGTAAAGTCCTGCAGGTGGGGAGGAGTAACCCCATGTACCAGTATATGCTCGGGGCTGACCAGCTGGAAAGTGGCTTGGTAGCAAAGGACCTGGGGGTCCTGATGGACACCAAGTTGACCATGAGGCAGCAATGTGCCCTTGTGGCAAAGGCGACCACCAGCCTCCTGGGCTGCATTAGGCAGAGCATTGCCAGCAGGTCCAGGGAGCTGATCCTTCCCCTCTGCTCAGCCCTGGTGAGACACACCTGGAGGGCTGGGTCCAGTCCTGGGCTCCCCAGTGTAAGAGAGACATGGACATACTGGAGCAGGTCCAACAAAAGGCCACCAAGATGATTATGGGCTTGGAGCATATATATACACACAGAGGGTGAGGGTGAGAGAGCTGGGGCTGTTCAGCCTGGAGAAGAGAAAGCGCAAGGGGATCTATCTTATCAATGTGTATAAATACCTGATGAGAGTGAGTAAAGAAGATGGCTCTTCTCAGTGGTGCCCAGTGACAGGACAAAGGGCAACGGGAATAAATACGAGAAATTCCACTTAAAAATAAGAAAAATGTCTCACAAGTATAAAATGAGAGATTGCCGCAATAAAATGTTAACAAATACACAGTAAGTAGACACCTTAACAGTATTGCTATGTACTATTGTGCCTCTAACAATTTATAGAGTGCCTTGTCAAGGACAAGGAAGTTATTAATCATTGTAAGTAGCAAATTGATCTTGGTTTTACAGACCAACTGAAAATAAATGTTCAGCAGAAAATGAGTTGATTCTTTTTCATTTTGCTGTTGTGCCAATTTTTGTTAAGAATGCTGTCATGATTTTAGCAGTGTTTGTCAAAAAAGAAATGATTACATCCTAAGTACTGTCTGGAAGAATATAAAATTCAGCAGTCTTGTGAGTGAAGTAAATGAAAGTATCTTGTGCTTGTGTGTGTTGCTAGCAGAAAAGACATACTAACATTCGGCCAAAAGTGTTATTTTCAGTCGGCTTGTGTAATAAATTTCACATACTTACTTGCTACCCTAATTATCATTTAGTTTTTTATTTGTGGTGATTATTTATTCTTGTTTTACATACCCCTTTCTATTAAATGGCATATATGCGCTTTAAAATTATGATCGTGTCATGATACAGATAGGAAGGTTGTAATCTTTATGGGACAGAGGAAATAATTCATAGGTCATGTGTGATAAAACGTAAAGAAGAAAGATTAATGTACCTCCACACCTACAGACTACAAAAATGATTGTAGCAGTGTGTAACCAAAGATATAAAGGAGAAAGCAGTTCTCTAGTCCAGGTCGTAAAGTGGCCTGTCTTTTTCTGGTATCTTGACTGCTTAATGCAAGCTGTTACTGTGTCCGTTCAGTAATAAAGGCTTGTCTCCTCCAGCTGACAAATTGGATGCCGATGATAAACGCCTGGATATAATGTAACATCAGTGAAAGTTAGCATTTCTTGATGCTTTATTTTTATGTATTGTGTTAGGTCTTGTCTTCATGATACTAGATTTTTAATTATATTCCTTTGGTAAATAGCTTGCTTAGAAGCTATCTGGTGCTTGTCTTCGGTTATATCTTCAGGGTATGAACTCGAGTAAAAAGGATCAGAGAAAAAGAAATTATTAGTTAAAAAATGTGCAATTGTGGTACTTGATCTTATATTCTGTCTTTGGAAGATAGATGCAATAGTGATGATAAAAATGGCAAGTAATGCAATCAGAAGAATACAACCAAGGCAGGATTTTATATGCCAAACTCTTCTTGGCTGAGGTTGAGAGGGCATGACTCGTGTTTGAATCTTACTGCAACGTCAGTGGTTAGAGCCTGTGTAAATGCACACCTTAAGAAGTAAGGGAGAGACTTGAAAAATTTGTGGCGCATTGTTAGTAAATGCTTCAGAAAACAAAAGCTGGGCGTTTATCTCGGCTTATAACCGGTTTCTGTGTTTTGACTCAGAAAAGCCATTTTCTGTTACCAGCCTCCACTGCACATCTGCACCTTCATCTTGGCACAATGGGTAGTTAGAGCTGTAAGCAGCAAGCTACCCAATGGCACCAGCATTTGTCTTCCTGGGGAATGTAAGTGCCTGCTCCGCTACTTTATAATTTATGTCACTTGAATAGAAAAGGAAGACTTAGCAAGTTTTAGGGAAAAAATGGAGAACAAACCCTTTGGTAATCTGAGAGAATAATGCGTGCTTAGCAGCTGGCAATGTCATTTTTGATTTGTATGTAATTATTATTCAGTTTTAGGTGGTGCTTACGTTCCTTGCTCCTGATGAGAAGATTCATTTGTATGCGTCATTATTATCTCTTTTGACATGTGTGTTAGTGACATTAATCTGTGTTTTATTTTCTGCAGCGGTAATAACGGGGTTGTCTTTCCTTAGCTTTATTATGTTGTCGTGCTTTCTGAAGTTGTCCTCATAACACAAAGGAAAAGTATAGCGTAGGGATCCAGTGGGAACCAAGTAACACTTAGCGTGGGGTGAGGCAGCTCCTCTCATCTCTCCTGCTTCCTCCTTGCCAAGCTGTGATGTGCTTTCTTTACTGGTGGGCAGGCAGGCAAAACTGCTCCTTTTTCAAGTAATGCAATTGAAAAATAATTTATTAAATCTCTCCAGAAATGGTGCAGCAACAGAAGCTTTATGCTCCTGATAGGAACATTTCAATCCTTTTTGCAGTTTATTCTAGAAATGCGAAAGATTGTTGGGGCCAGTTAAAGATGTATTTACTTGTAGCTGGACTAAAATAGCCTCATTACTTTCAAAATATGAGCTGATAAAATGACTCACTCATCTGAAATCATCCAAATGGTGTTTTTTGGGAGTCTTGTGATACTCTTTGCCTTATTATAAGATGCTAATTGGTTTTGTCAGGCTGCTGAGGAAACTTCGGGTCCACTGCGCTGTGACGGATCCTGGCTAGCACAGTGGCGTACACGTACTGTTTTCTTCTGTTGTTGTCTTGGTTTCCTGTTTTTTCCTACATGTTATATACTTAGTGTATTGAGATCTTTCCTCTTGTCTCTAGTCAGAAGCTATTTGGGGAATTTCTGTGAATAAATAATATTCCAACTTACACCTCTGATTATAATATTAATATAACAAAAGCCATGAGGTGGAATGTAAATGGAGGATGGAGGTTTCACCTGAGTATTTCTACTTCTCTGCTCATGTTCTTTATCCTCCTCCTGTTTTGATTAAATACTGTATTTGAGGAAGATATTGCAGTATATGGACGGTAGCCCTATAAAATAAATGTATCAATATTAAAAGCTGAAGGATTAAAATTAGGGGGTTTTGTCTTTATTTCTAGCCTGCTTTAGCATCCTTCCTTTTCCCTTTTTGCTGCCATCATAGTACTTGGATTTTATTCCCCACCATATAAAGTCTCCATCTTTACATATGACTGACTGAGACATGGATACTTATTTTGTGAGAAAATAAGGATTTTTCTCCCTTTTTTGGGGATGTTGCTGGAAACATTACCCATTGCTTACTGGAATTTTAAAAATGAGGGCTCGGAGGTTGTGACTCTGTACTGTCATTGAGTGCTGAAGGTTGTCCTTTTGTGTTGATAGCTACAAGTTGGTGGGTGGGGGTGAAGCGGGGGGCATCTAGCTCATACATGGTCTTAGATTATAATATTTTCTCATTTAAGAAAGGAGGCCACAGAATGGTATCTCTTGGTCTACTCATTAGTATTTTCACACGACCTGGCAAGCTGAAGGCGTTGTAGTTAGAATGTGATATACCATATATTCTCCTTTTCACTGAAGAAACTGAGGGCAAACCTTCTCTACATTTAAATAATGTCTAAGTTGCCACAGAGTTTGACTCATGCAAATACAATCCAGTGTGCTTTTTCTTGTTTTGTCACACTGCTTTTTGTTGTTCTCTAGTAAGGTTCCCCAAATCCTGCAGGCATGGCTGTACTGAAAATTAAAGCATAATCTCATTGTTCTTTATTTTTTGCAGCATAGAGTGCAAATGTGAGAAAACAGTTTCTTTTTCTTTTTTTCCTTTTCTTTTCTCAGACTGAACAAAAGCCTTTTGTTTTGCAGGCGTTTAATCCGCAAACAAGTAAGTCTAATTACTTGTTCATCCGTGTGTTAAACTATGCAGCACTCTTTAATGTGTCTGCAGTTCTGAATTTACATGACAGTTTTAAAATTGTGATAAACACCTCTTTATGCTGTGACTGCTTAGGAGTAGAGACACTGGGCTATATCCAGTATGGCAAAACCCTACTGACTTCAGGGTTGTCACACCAGTAGTGGTATCTCATGTTATGGCATAACCTCAGTTACTGGTGTCTTTTCTTGACAACATTTATTACAGTCATTACTACCTTTACTTACCTTTTATCATGAGTGTTTTGCTGTACTGGAACAATAATTGGATTTCTTGGAGGCATAAGCAGTTCATGTTTAGTGGAATAACAGTAGTTTCTAAAAACCTACTCGATGGCTTTGTAGTGTGTGAGAGAATATACCGTTGCCATTATATAGAATGAATCCATCAAAATCTTCCCCTGCAAAAACCCCTTGACAACCAGCTGCAAACAAGAGCAGTAAGGCTCTGTGCTGTATGGAGAATTGCATATTATGACCTAAAAGGTAGAAAATAATTTCGTGTCCTGTAGACGAAAATATGGCTTTTGCTATTGTGTATCTAGAAAGCTATTTTAAGCAATTGCCTTACAGATCATTCCGCGTGTTTTTTTTTTTTTTCATGCAATGTGCTCGAATAGCTAACAGAATCATTCATCTGTCTTTTGGTAGGAAAAATGCTGCTGTTGCCAAAGATCACAGCAGACCATAATTATTTGCCATCATTCTCAATGTGTACAAGCGTTCAGGTACTGAAAACGTTGTCAGAAGAGATTATACTGAGGGTTTTTCCTCCTGAAAAGTAAAATGTATCAGTACACTGTCACGTGAATGCAAGTAAAGTAATATATAAGGCAGTCATTTTGGGTAGCAAATAAAAACCAGGGGAAAACACAAGTCATAAAGTATCCTCTTAGGAAGAAGGCGGTGAGAGGCCTTGCAAGATAAACTTCCAGTGGCAGAAAAGAATGTATGTAAGTTCCTCAGGGAAAGGTCCTGTGCAGTTGGTCCACTGCTTGGAGAAGAGTAGTTGGGCGCATGTGTTGCGCAGAGCTTGGTTGGTGTGCACCCATGTGGGATGACTGCACGGCGTAGTAGTCCTGGATGTGCTCAACCTATCACCTTAGACTGTATGTTGATATGCGTGCATTTGTGTGAGAAAGCCTGGTCGGAAATACAGACGGACACTGTTGTCTTTACTGTTTCTAGTATGTGTTAGAGGAGAATGTAGGTCCTAACAAGGCAAGGGCCCTGCAGCGATAAGCCCTGTGTATGTAATTAAAAGACAATTCCTGCCCTAAAGAGATCATTAATATAGTCTGTGGCACAGAGGGGTGAAAAAACAAAGGGAGGATGATAAAGAACTGCTGTTCTGATGGAGTGGATGGTCTAAAGTTCTCAGCTGTACTTCTTGTACGATTCATGGATGACTGGTTTTGTGGTAAGGGGTGGATTTCCAACCATGACTGCATGCTTTCATGAGGACACATTGCATATCTTGTTATAGAACTAGTGTTGAAGGCTGCCCGTGAACTTATCTATCATTAGTTGTAATTGTACCGACTATCAGTCTTTATAAAATCTTTCATTTCTGTAGGAAAACTGTTGAGCAAATTCTGGTAGAGCCACTCAGGCAGCTTGAGATTTCCACAACTAAGAGAGATGATGGGAGACAGAAGTCTAACAGATACAATTTTTAAACTAACTCTTCATAATGTTAATAGGAAATATGTCCTTTTTTGATGAAATATTTTCTCCTAAGCAGTATTTCTCACTGCTGTAAAATCTGGTGCCCAGGCCCTGAGCCTACCCCAAATGTCACGAAAATCGATGTTAACTGAAGATTCTCTGTGTCTTTGAGACGCAGGCCACTTGGGCTTTGGCAGGTAGATTTAACACCCCGATTTTAGTCACCCAAAACTTACAACCTGGATGATATTTCTTCACCCAAATCTCTACCCTCATTTTATGTCTTTTGAATAAATACTTTTGAATAATAACAATATTTTAATTACGAACTGATAATAAAGCAAAACCTCTCCTTGGCACAGTATTCCCCCGTGCCCTATTTCTCCTCTTGTTTAGAATGAATGGGCTGCCTCTCTGCCTCTGCCCTTGCTGACTAAGCCATTGGCTCCACTGCACCTCTTATGGATTGCTTCTGCTGAAGGGCACACTTCCCCCAGCTGCCTCTTGGAAGACAATAGAGGGGTTATTGTTGATAAGATAATCTTTTGTGCGGTCAGTGATTTCTTTATATGCACACACCTCCAGTTGTGCAACCCATAGATAGCCAAAGTTGGTCTGTGGACTGAATCTGGTTCACGAGGCAGTATCAAGCCATGGTAATATAAGATGGCCAAGCCAAACACAGCCATCGGTTAGTGCGAGAGCGGTGGCATGGGGGGTGATCCAGCAGGTTTGTGAAATGTCCATTGTTGCCCACTTTTCTGGGTAGGTTCCTTGCTTGAGGATACAGGTTGAGTGGGAAAGGAGCGGGTGGGCAAGACTGGGGCTGACAGGGAAGCTCCTTTGGGAGGGGTGGTCCGGGCTGTGGGCAGAGAGCTGCGTCTGGCCTTGGTTGGGTTTGCACCATGCGGAAAGCTGAAGAGCTTTGAAGATGTATATTACAGCAGTTTCCCTGCTGGGACCCCATGCTGAAGTGAGGAGGTACAGACCAGGGTGAGGGACAGTGCCACTTTGGCGGAGGTTTGCAGTGTACTTTGCTGTATCGGGACTTGGGGATATGTGACTGGGATGGTTTGGATCTGTGTTTGAGTTGAGGATCACCATCTCTCTTCAGCAGTCTGGGTGAGAGAAATGTCTCCTGTGTTAGGAGGCACTAAGACAGTGTGGCTACGGTGTGCCTGAACCATTGCCCAAGAAGACAATATGTGAGGCAGGGAAGGCACAATGACTTCTAGAAAAATTAAGGGGATGTTTGGAAGACTGGGGGTTGTGTCCTTAAAAATAGCCGTAGTGTCTTACTGTCCTGTCTCCACCTGTAAGCAGATGCCTATGGAGGAGCAAGAAGAGAGTGTGCAAGCATAGACAGTACTCTGCTTTCCCAGCCTCAATTTTTTTTTTTTTTCCTGTTTTAGGACCTTTGAAGAAGTGGCTTTGTACTTAATAAACATCAACATATCTTTGTTTCATGGTCTCATCCATTCTCCTCTTGAAAAACTTGAAGCAAGTACAGCATCCTTTGGCAATGAGTTCTCCGGGTCTGCAGCTCACTGTGTGAAGAGCAGCCTCCTGTTTGCTTGTTCCCCTTTTGTTTATATTCTTGGGATAGAGGGCTGGCTGTTTTGGGGTAGGTGGGGTAGGGTTTATATAGAGTGTGAACCTGCCTCTTAATCTGTGTTGAGATCTCTCTAGAAGGTCAGAGTGGCCAGTCTGACCACCTCTCAGCAGCTGGCTTTGATCCATCACTGATCCAGACCTAATAAATAAACTCCAGTGAATGTAGGCTGGCTCTTTGCAGTCAAGCATTTCTTCACTGTATTTCTTACCAGTGGTTTGTACTATACAGAACTTTCCACTGTGCAAGACCTCCCATTACTTTCAATTAGAAAGACATCTTGATATGTTGGTCTGGCTGCAGTCAAAAAAAAAAAAAGCTGACACAATTTCTACAGCTTCTCTTAGGGTCCTGTAAAAATTGTGATTTTTGTAGAAGATAGGAAGATGTAGTGTGGATGTTGCATTTAATGCTATCTTCAGACTTTTGGAGGGTTTTTGTAATGCACCAATATTGTCCTGCACAATTAATTTTTAGAACAAAATTCACTAGTGGTTGGATGTTTCTAAAGATGATATGGGGAGCAGTAGTTAAAAGGAAAGATGGCGTTGATGGAGAAAGAAATACTGAGCATGGAAAGTCTCTAACTATTTTGGCTAACCAATCTTCTGGCTTAGAAGAACCATCGCAGAGGTCTGCTGTGCATAAAGCAAAGTTAAACGTGTCTTTAACACAAAGCTTTTTTTTCCTGAAGCAATTGTAAAAAGCCCACAGTGATTAGGCATTTTATTTTTTATTTGTTGTTTTTTCAGCACAGTAGAAAGTCATTTAATCTAAACAACTGAAAATCATTTTAGGCTTAGCAATATGTTGAGACAAATGATAAAGTATTTAAAAGCCTCATTTTACTGAAGAATAACCATCCATAACAATTAAAGATATTAAAAAAAGCTTTCAGAGAGGCACAACAGGAAATTTCGTTTACAAAATTGATAATAAGTTGGGATTTTTGGTTATATACAGTTTTGCACTGACGGTCTCACTGAAACTTCAAAAATACAGTGAAGATCAGATAATATTGAAGACGTGGGCAGCTTTTTTCTGTTTTGTTTTGTTACTGTTCCTTTTCTACCCTGGCATTTCAAATATGAATTATACTTTGCTGTCCCTATTCTTTGTTGTTTTCCATACCCACTATGATATAAATATCATAGTTCATTTGATTTTAAGTTTGAATGTCTCATAACTCTTAATATAGTATTCATGTTATTTGTTTCTCCAAGACAAAAAAAGGAAAATAACGTGATTCATTGAGTTATGTAGATGCCAAATTCAGACTTGAAATAAATGCATTTGCTTCTATAATTATGACAAGTGTCATGCTCATTGCACCAGGCCTGTGCTTGGCCTTATAGTTTGCTTTTTGTACTACTTAGTATTTCACTATGCTAAAATGCATTTGTAATTATTTTTACTGTTGTGTTAAATAACTATTCGTATACATATACTTCTATATTTGATTGAATTCCCTGGTTTTGGGTCACGCCACAGCTGTTGGCTAAGCTGTTCCAGGTCATGACTGATGCTGTTTGGAAAAGCTGTCATGGTACATTGTTGTGTCCAGATAATAGCTTGCATCCAAGTCTGCCTTGACAAGCAAAAATATATGAAAATGTCCACATTTTAGAAAATAACTTAAGAAAATAAGTATAAATGCTAGCACATTTTATCCTGTATGTTTCTTCAGTTTTCACTGTGCTTTCTACAGTTTCTCTCCGATTCATGGTTTTCCTTGGACCTACAGTCATCAGAAGCTTTTCCAGATCCTTCCTTCAGAATTGCTTATGCTGGCTATTTAAAAGGTTCTGTTGTGTTGGGTTTATTCATAGCAAGTAACCTTTATTACCAGGCCAAATGTTGGCATACATTTTATGATGATTGCTTTATCTCTGTAGCTGGTGCATCCTTTCCCTATGTCGATTCAGCCCAAGTTAAATTTGAGGGCACCCCAAGTTTTCATCTTTTTTCCCTTCCTTCCATTGTAGAGGGTTTATTTGGTTTGAACAGCTATTGCTTCAGTACAAATGCTATAAATGTAGACTATGTGTTTGTATACAATTTCTATATGCAAGACTATCCTGTAATATTAATACAATTGTACATTTTCATTGTCTGGTGTAATAATTCACCAAAATTTGATTTCTGTTCCTTCACCCCCCCTTTCCTCCCCCCACCCTTTCATCTGGACTCTTACACACTTTGCTCATTTTTTTTCAATTTATATGTCTGCTTTTTTAAAAAACTTTTTAATTCAAGTTTGTGATTTTCATTAATTTGAGACTTACAGTTTCTATGAATAGTTCCAAAATGTTCCCAGTTACACTTACTGAACTCCTACACATTGTGACTTTACTTAGATTTATGATAATGCATATTCACAGTTTTCAAATTTTGATCCTTTTTCACAGAGTTGTCAAAAAAAAAAAAAAAATCGTACTTGTTTACTCATAACATGGCTCTTTTCCCCTCTCCTCTCACAGTTCCTTGTAATGTATTTGCTCTATTCAAAACTCATCTTGTTTTCCAGATATCCCAGTCACCTTGATGAAATTATTAAATTTAATTTTTTTAATATCCTGTCAGTCAGCTTGAAAAATATTAGTACTTTACTAGTTATTTCAGTATCAGATTGGGAAAACTAACTAGGCATATTATGGTGGTGTTCAACACTTTAGAAATTAGGGTTTTCATAGCAGACGCTGCTGGAGATCTGTATCTCTGTGTTGTATTTTACTGTGGAATTGAATCAGTTCCTTTTTCAAGCCATCTAGTTTGTTTTTTTTCAGTATAACTGCAAATACCTAAATTCTACTTCAGTTTTTCAGAGTGCTTGATCTTTGTAAATAAAGCTTTAACTGAGTTTTCATCTCCTCTTTTTGCAAAAGTGAGGTTCTTTGATTTTTGTATCTTAACTTTGGGAAGCCACAGAGAGGAAAAACTACACAAACCAGATCTCTTAAAGAATGGGTATTTGGTTAGTTAGTTATGCTCAATTACAGAAGTATGAAAAACTTAAATGCCTTTTTAAAAAAAATTTGCTGTCTGATACACAATACACAATTAAATTCTTTAGAAAATATGTGAAGACAACAATGGGTACACTCTTTACAGGGATGTAGAAGGCTCGGAAAGTTTGCAGATAGAAATGTATCCATCCAGAGCTCTAGAATAGTTTTTCAATTGCATTTATTATTTAACTCACGAAATGCTTAAATTATTTATCTACATCTTGTTAGAAAAACAGTAGAAACGCAGTATAAAACCTCACTTCTTTCTCACTATTTTCCTTCTGTAAGGCAGTATCCATGATGCAATGGTTGGGTTGTTGGTGAGCTTCCCAGTGTGTTTGGGCCGTGGATGGGCTCGGACCAGAGTTGTCTGATCATTTCCTCGTCTTTTTCTGCCTCTCTCCGTGTATCTGTTTGCTGCCTCCTGTCTTGCCGAGCACCGTAGGCTCTTTGGGGCTTACACACACACTCTGTGCCACGCTTACCGTTTTCCCAGCATAACAGGTTTTGAAACATAATTTGGCTTCTTGGCTATTATGATTAGCCATCATCAATGATTTAAAATGGTGGTAGGAGTATCGTTTCATCAGGTGTGCTCAGCTTTTAGGTGTGCCTTCCCAGAACTGACCATCGTATGAATCCCAGCTTTCTTTTCTGAGAAGTGATTTGGCAGTACTTGGGCACTCGGGATGGTATGAGTTGGGCTGGGCATCCGCCACCAGAACCTGCCCTTGCTAGTTTGTGAGGACATCGGATTGTGGGCAAAAAGCCCACCAGAAATGCAGCTGTTGGGAGTGAGATGTGTGATTCCACACACACCCCCCCNGTGGCTTGCTAAGGGTCACACAGCTGTAGTGGATGCAGGAATGGAGCTCAGCTCTGTATCAGCTGGAGAATCTTACTCATTTGCCTTTAACATGAAGAAATAAGAGAAAATTAAAATAAGCTTCAGAAATTGGAGAGAGGAGGATGAAACAAATCTAGGCTGGTTGGTATAGGAGCAGTATGTCTTGAGAGAGAGACGAGATGCAGAAAGGAAGTAAAAGATGCATAACTGAGAGACGAAGATGGGGCACACATCATGGAGTCAGAACAGGCACGTAGTGACAGAGCTTAGAGACCGCAAAGGCTGGAGCAGCCAGTGGCATTTGAATTGCACCTCAGAAGCTCAGTATCTTTCACACGGAGGGCAATGCATTAGTAAAATCATCGTAAATTAAGAATAAGCGCACATTTTGTGTGTGCTGCGAGTGAGAACCCTTCATTTCAGGTGGCACTGTAACCATCTCCAGAGTCATCTGAAAGCTGCCGTGCGCCAGATTCGGAGGTGAATGATGACAGTAAATATAGGCTATCTCAGAAGCAGAAATATATCCACAGTCTACATATTTCAGCAAATGTATGACTGGAGGAGAAATATTGTTTTTTCCAAAGTCTTACAGTAGAATAAGATTTTGTTTATGATGTGTGTCAATAGTTTCAATCTACGCAGTACTGGGATGGCTCACAGCGTATCCACCAAACTTGCAAGAAAGTAAATAGGCTGTGCGTTCTGCCTGTCAGCAGTGTGACAGATAGCTGAGCTGTTCTGGGACATTACTCCTAAGAATTGTGTTTTCTTGTGGGTTTGTTTTTTAACTAGAAGATTTGTTTCTATAATCAATCCTTAGTGCTTAAAAATTAAATATTCAGCTGTTTGGTTATTTTAAGGTAGGCATAGGCTTTCGGGTGAGCTCTCTAAATGACCTCAGACCAACCTCTTGTGTCATTCTTATGGGGATGCTGTAAGAGTTGTGTTTCTACTTACAAGTCCCAGGTCCTAACACAATTTTTCCAAATGAGAATTAAAAGTGAAACATCCCCAAAGAAAAGAAATGCCAACTTGCAGGTCCAGCATCTTAATTAGTAATTGTTTAGTACTTTATAATGCAGTAGTGCTTAAAGCCCTGAGTATGTGGAGATGTCTGAGGCTTAAGGGCTCTGCTGAGGTAAGAAATAGCAGAAACACTCAAGACAGTTGGTTATCTACAGGCTCCGAAAGCCTACTCTGTACTTGGCTTGAGGAGTCATCCAAGGTGAGGTGCTTCAGTTTTGCTAGAGTAACGTTTTCTAACTAAATATACTCCATCACGAAATCTCCAATCGGATATAATTGTTAACTTATCCTTTCCCCACTTACCTTTGCAAAAAATTGAGAAATGCCCTTGTTACCTAAGGTATGCTGGGCACAGCGGCAGGACTACTGCAACCTGTGCGATGCTTTTCTCCTCCATCGTCTCCGTGTCTCAAGAGATCGAGGGGAGCAATTCCTTTTCAATAGCTGTAGTAAAAGATATTTCCTTCTCATTGTTGATACTATAAGGGGTATTTTCACCTCTGCGTGCTGGTTTTAGTTTGGCCATCATGATGAATGAGGGAACATCGGATGGGTTTAGGGAACAGGTCTGCGCAGTGTGAGATGGGATGGTTTGGGGGAGAAAGAGATGAGAAAAGAGAGTTCATTTCAGAGGTAAGTGACATGATGGAGAGAAGTGGAAAGAAATAAAATGAGAAATGCTTGCTGAATTCACACGGGAAAAGATGTGGCATGAAAAGAAAGGAAACACGCAGGGGGGAGACAGAGGAAGAAAGTAATAAAACACAAGAAATGTTTCATTACAAAAAGAAAAAATTAAATCGGTTGCTGATGAGTGTAACAGTAGCGCACTACACAAATATAAGGCCTTGAACAGAGAGAATACTGGTTAGGAGTTCTAAATTTTATAATTTTTTATTATTACTATTTTGCTTAGACAAATAAATTAAATTATTTGACAGAAATGAAAAGCTTCTTTCAGGCTGAGGCTTGCGTGCCAGTTTTCACTACAAACGCATTTTTAGAGTTGGGCTATAATCTCCTGGAAATAGATAAAAATGAAAATGCTGATATAGCCTAGAGTGTGGTAATGAGAATATGCCTGAGAAATAAATGAGAGGTTTTATTGCACTGCATCTTAGGATCTTAGCCTATCATGCTTGCTCGTTGAATAATAATTTCCCATTCATATCAGTTCTGTTCTTCCCTCCTCTGCCTCTTTTTCCCCAGCCTTCCCCCCAGCCTGAGAGGACTTAACCAGCACTGCAGGCTTCTATTTCATATGAGCATCCTCCAGTGCACTTCACTATAACAGTGAAAGTGCTGCAGTTCCCAGGCTAATAGCTCTTGAGCTGGCATGTAGGTCATCACCTCATCGTTCACTTTGTCTTCCATCCAAAGAGCTGATAAAACGCACATTGCTGCGCTGTGGCTTTCCAGTGGCTGTTGAAGGTTTGTCACAAATCAGTGTCGTCTTTCCGCACCTGCAGCGTGGCTTTTTGCTCTTTGCCAGGCATAAATAGCAGGTGGTCCCCTTATAGGAATATTTTATGTAAGCGAAGCTTTTCCGTGTTTAGCTCTGTTCTTGCCTCATAAATCCAAGTTCAGGCAATAGGCAGCAGCTCCTGTAACCCGTCTGCTGGGAAGGGTTCTCAGAAACGCACCTTGGTGAAACAGCTTTCTGCAACTGCTGAAGAGTTAAAACCATTGCTTAGCTCAAATGAAAAAGAGCTTTGTATATATTGGGCACTAGAGCTCAGCTGAATCAGGGCATGTAAAATTGAATATACATTTTTTTTCTTTTATTTCAACTGCATTCTCCCTCACTTGAGGGGAAGCTGCATCTCTTGTCCCTCATGCAGCAGTCTGAGTGTTCCTATGTCACGTACTCTTGAATGAAAGAACTGAAACAATACAAAATTTCCTATTTTAACTGGCTTTCATGAAAATCAGTGGCCAGTAATATTAGACTGACACTTGCTTTCCTGCCACTAGACGGGACTCGCAGGGTGAGGTTTTCTTCACCGCAGTGGTGTGACTCTGGCGGCGCAGGGGGGCTGTGTGTACAAGGCTGCCGGGTCAGTTCTTCAGTCGTTTACGCTAATTTAACACAGCTCTAGCTCCACTCACCACGTTTTTTCCCCGATTCTTGTTAGCATCCGCAGAAAGGTTACGCAAGTCGGTTTTCACATGATCTTGATACTGATTTAGTAGCGAAGATAACACTGTGCTCAACCTGTAATACTGCTTTTAAAACATGAATGCTCTTTGCATTGCCGTCTCGGTGCCGGGTTCGTGCAGCCAGGGCCTGGATGCAGCCCTCAAGACCCTTCCAGAAGCACTCAGACATCTGAAGAAGTGCCTGGTCAGGGAAGTGGATGATGTGCTGATTCAGAGCTTACGGCTGCCCGTCTGCTCCCCGCGGGAAGGCAGCAGCGTTGCCACCACTGCCCATCCCCAGGGAGGAATTGCTCCCACTCTGGAATGGCTGGCTCCAGCCAGCTCCAGGGAAAAGGAGCATCTCTCAGCCTTCCTAGCCACTGAGGTGTCTTTGTGGCATTGCCACAAAATTTCTTCATGATTTAGCAAGGTAGAGTGCATCAGCAGCCATGCCCAGCTGTAATGTTGGGGTTTTTTTGGTGTGGGGTTTTTTTTTTTTTTTTTAAACAAAACCAGAGTTTATGGTAAGACACTATCTACCACCATTGAAAAGCTTTTTACTTGAGGAGAAGGGATATCGGGGTTGGAAGGAGAGAAATGGAAGGGAGGCGCTTACATGGTCAGTGCTCAGGGCTTTCTAGGAAGGAAACTGAAAGTGTGGGCAAGAATGAAGAAGAGGCTAAAGGTGTAGGTGGTTTCAAGTCAGGAGCATCTGTTGGAATTTACTTCAGAGTACTTAAGGAATTAGCAATCTTTGAATCATTAGTGCTGTATTTTTTAAGAGCTCATGGAGGGGGAGAGAGAGGGTCTGAGGGAACTAGAGATGGGCAGAGATGGATGCGGTCTCTAACAGGGAAAGGGGAAAAGTTATTGATAATTATAGACCAGGTGTTAAAAAAACCCCAGAATAAATTATTAAATTTGCAAGTACTTAGCAAGTAGCAAGGGAATACTCAAATGGATTTGTCAAGCACAAATTACGTCGAGCAAGGCCCATTTCCAGCGTTGACAGAGTGACTGGCAGAAAGGCTAAGAAAGAAATATCAGACGTGATCCATTCTGACTTCTGTAAGGCTTTTGACACTATTTCACTTGACATTGTACTATGTAAACCAGGGAAGTAGTCTAAATGAGGTCTCAATAAAGTGACTTCTGCAGTGGTTGAAAGGCTGCAGCAAAGGTTTGGCTTTCAATGACTTGATAGTCCAAGTGGTGGGAGTCAGTTTTCTGAAGAGCTCTGTCATGTGCCCTGTTCTCTTCAATATTTCTTTTATGATTTGCGTAACGAATTTGAAAATACTTATGAAAATTGTGGATGACACTCAACTGAAAGGGGTTATGAACGTTTTGAAGACAGGACAGGATCAGACTTTAAAATATTCTGGATAAATTAGGATAAGGGTCTGAAATGACTAAGATAGTATTCAGTGGAAGCCACAGCTGGGAAGGAAAAAATCAAATGTACAAATGTAAAACAGGAAATAATAAGCTAAGCAGCTGTGCTGCAGAGCAGAATCAGTGTTCGTTTTTAGCGGATGGCAAATTAAGCAGCTTAGTGGTGTGATGCCATTGCAAAGAGTGCAAGTCTTGCTGAGTTTTATAAAGACCGTATGCCCCAGGTGAAGCCGTTGTGGATGCTGTCTCTGCTATGTGGGTACCACACTAGGAAAGAGGTTGGCAAACTGAATACAGGAGCAGGAAGGAGGTTTGTTTTAGAAAACATGATGGGAAACAGGGCTGAAGGAATTACTTTTTTTTTTTTTTTTTTTTTAANTTTTTTAAACTTAAATTTAGGAATTCTCTCTTTTTCTGGACTCATCAGTTCACCAAACATTTCGTTACTCAAATCAAACAATACAGCATTTCCAGATCCACTGGACTAGATCCAAGGAGAAGGAGAATTAGCAGCGTTTGAAATTACAGACTGTGAAGCTGAGCAAAATGAAAAATACTTCAGAGCTGTACAATTCATGGAAAAACTTTGAAGAGCTTTGGGGTTTGACTGTTTTCTTAGCAAGGGAATTTCAATTCTTAATTCAACCCTGCTACTCCTACTACTTCTCCCCCACCGGAATTAATAGCACTGCGCATAACCTTACTATTTAAACAACCCCTAATTACAATGTCAGCGAGAGCTTGCCTTCCAGGCTCTCCCACAAGTTGATGCCATGCTGCCTTTTCCTCTTCTTGCAGAGGAGCTGGTCCCAGCCTTTGCCTTGCCAGTCATACTTCCTTCAGACACCTACTTCTTTCCAAACCCTCTTTTGGTATTTTTCCGCCCCTCTCATAGGAAAAATTCCAACTCAGGTTCCCCAAAGTTGCCATCTTGTTCATGTTCTTTAGGACAAGTTGGTCAGTGAGCAGTTTTCCACCAGGGATGCGCTTAGGTTGCCCCTGGGTGCACTTTCTTGGACAATAGCACCACTTCTTTCCAGTCTCTGGTTTGCTCTGGAAGACTTGGGCATCATCTGCCAGAGCAATGGGCCACAGCTATGAAGGCGAGGTCAGCAAACTGCCAGCTTTATCACTGGTCAGCCTGTCAGATCATCTCTGTTGCTGTAGGGGCCGATGGTGCCCGGTGGAAACCATCCAGCCGGCGTGTGCTTTTGATCCCACGTGCAAGTCCCTGCCTTGCAGAGCAGCATGGCAAGCACAGCAGCTTTGCACACCTCAGTTCCGCTACAAGGTGCATGGAAAACTGTTATCTGATAATTGTTGAGCCTTTGATGATATTAATTGGCTATGGATTATGCAGCTTCCTGGGGGTTTTAATTCTGTTGGGTCTCGTGTCTCAGAAGATCTTTCTTTATGAAACTGGTATGGTAGTTTATCACAGGTTGAAACTTCTGTATGGCATTATAATGTATTGCAGTAGTTATTAAGAAAGTGAAGAAAGTACAGGGGAAAAAAGCTATAAATGCATCTAGGAAGAAAGAACTGGAGTGACTAACGATTGAAAAAGACAGAATGAGAATTTATGTACAGTATAATATCTAAGCAGGCTTTCCATCAGTATTCCATATAAAATCTGCTCCGACAGTATTACTCTTTTTGCAGAATTTCTTGTTCTGTTCCAAACAATGCCTTGCTGTGTATGAAATACCTGTGGCATATTTTATAGCCTTAGATGACTACAAACTAGTTGCAAACTATAGTAACAGTTATGTTCTGCAACAGAGCATAAGGGTGAATATTTTAAATATCTGTTTGCTAGACTAAAGAAGTGCTTCTGAACCATGTGTGACTGAAGTCACTGCAATTGTGCTTTCCAAAAAACTA
The DNA here is from genome assembly GCA_013389945.1 of Fregata magnificens. NCBI lineage: Eukaryota > Metazoa > Chordata > Aves > Suliformes > Fregatidae > Fregata > Fregata magnificens. The sequence continues at coordinate 31,452 of WAAD01031382.1, forward strand.
GTATCCTGTTAACCTGCCAGAGCACTGGGGTTTGGTTCAAAAACCTCTTGATGCTGCTGATGCAAATGGAATCACACAGCCGTACGAAATCTCCTGATGCTGGGAGGGGTGGAAGCAGAGAGCTCTCTCTTACTGTGTGCAGCATGCATGAGAAGTGAGGAAAAAGCATGAGGGAGACTTTTTTAAAAAAAATTATTTCCTCTAAGCAGCCCCTTTAATAGCACATAGCCTTAGTTTTCTTTTTTTAATCGCTAGGCTGGTAGCAGGCTGCAGTTGTAGAGTGTGGTGTTGCATGGGTTAATGATGTGAGCGAGGTCCCACCGGAGCGCTTGTGGTCTGTGGGGGAAACTTGTTTGGTGTTGCTTTCCTGGTAGTGATGGCAGCTCATTTCAGGAGCTAGGCAGAGTTAGCGAGGAGGGGGAGATGGGATCAGAGGGCTGTTTTCAAGGAGGTACTTCCTTGGCCTTTTCATGCAGGTGGCTTTTTGCCATGCACAAAATGAAAGCAGCAAATGAGATTCCTTACGCAGCAGGTCTGCCTGCCAGGCTGTATAGTTCCCCTTGTTTTCACCCAGAGGTATGGCCTTCTTTTGAAGTGAAGTTTCTGCAAACATTAATAAACCAATACAACACGGGCTGATACTTTCCAGTGCTACACGCTAACAGTGTTTTTCACCCCGTCCTAGCCAGGGAGAGCTATGCGAGCCCTCCAACTACAGAGGGGTTGAGCGTCATTTCACGTGCCCTGCAGTCTTGCTACAAACTGCATGGGACAGGAGGGAAGGGGGAAAGCCTGGCGCCTGCATCTAGGAAACAAAGGAAAATGATGGTATTTGAGACAAAAATGGAGAAACAATAAACACAGGTTCCCTGTGGTGTCATTTTATAGTCCATTTCTGAATACAAGCTTATATTAAATATCATTTGACAAATATATTCTGCTGCTTAAGCTGCCCTTGAGATACTGTTTACCCATGTAGTTTATTATAGCTAATGACAATGCAGGTGTTTTTTAAAAAAGAAAATTGTAGCATTGCACAGCATTTTCTTTTTCACTCATAGATCGGATTTCTCCAGATTATCATGTGGAAAATTGCAGTCCCATTTTCGTATGAACTAATTGCCTGAATCTAAGTCTTTATCCCAAGTCTTTAACTGAGAAGGATCTGTCCCTCAGCATCATAGCACAGGCACAGCTGAACCGAAGATGTCGTAGATGAGAGTCGTCCGCTGTACGGAGCGAATACTTTGTGTTACGGGATTTCTCACAGTTCTTTGATGCAGAAGGAGCAAAGTCAGGCAGAGGCCCTGCTGAAGGTCTTGCTGGTTTAGGACTGCTGTCTTTTAATCTCAAAGGTGAGACTTCGGTGCAAATTCTTCCCTGAGAAATCTCCTTCTTCTGTCTTCTCCCAGGCAGCCAGTCTACTGCTCTCTGCTTCTCCAGAGGATGTATTAGTATGCTTTGAAGGTGAGTGCCTTTGGTGTGATCACCTTTGGCTTTCTGCACATTGCCTGGGAGAGGCCGTGGCCGTGAGCCCAGCTGAGCAGAGTCACAGCAGACATGCTGAACTTTTCCTGCTGGGGCTGCTCCAGTACCAGCCGATAAGAAATGTAAAGCTTGAACTTTCAAACTCCAATTCCTACAGGGTGCTCATGCAGGGAAGGTCAAGCTGATGGACTGTCAGCTTTAGTCAGTCCCACGGGGAACGGCATGGCCTGAAATGTTGAAAGTTCACTCCATACTGCCCTTGCACAACTTTTTTTTTTTTTTTTTTTTTTAATGCGAGTTTCTTGCTGCATATAACTTGACTATTTGAAAAGATAACTGAACTTCTTTCAAGTCCTCGTGGCCAAGTTGGCTACATCCCAGGGATTGCCTTGAGGTGTTTGTGGGGTGTGTTGTCAATCCAACATTTCATGTCAGCGTCTCTTAAATTTACTCTTGGACTTTGACTCTCGGTTGTAGTCTACTGGTGTTGCTTTCAGGGCTAGTCCTTGCATACCTGTGAAAGGTTGACAGCTTTTGCCCTGTGTATTTTAAAATTATTGGTGTCTAAAAATATAACCTATAATAGTTTTTACTTAATTCCTTGAGCTAAACTTCAATTAGGGATGTTTCATGGATCTCAGATGATCTCACCTCCACCTGCAGTCTGCTTCCCCTCTGTTTCCAGACCCCAGGTTGCCTTTCCTGTTCACTAGCAATCCTTTTGCTTGGGGATGCTCACAGAGTCTGCAGAGGTTTCACAGTGCTGGTCTGTCAAAAGAAAGTATTTCTCTTCTTTGTGAGCAAGTGGACTTTTCAAATCCTGGATAAAGCTATCTGAGAAACCATTTTGTATGGTTAGTAAAAAGGGCAAAGTAGGGTTAATAATTTCATTTTCATTAGAGAGGATGAATTTCTTACGCTCTTTGACACAAGTAGAAAGAGGAAGGGAATTTTGGTATTCTCCTGATTTTAAAATCAGTGTTTGCATCTCTTCTCTTTCCCTCAAACTACTCAGACTTAATTACATTCTTCAATTAGGAACATAGGATTTATTTGCGTTATCAGTTATAATTAAAAGTCCATGGTAATTACCACCTAATATGCATTATCATTATATGTAAATGTCAATTTCTTGCAGACACCCTTAAAGAGTCAATTAAAAAAATGATCTGCTTAAGATAAATTCTTCAGACTTGTTCAGTTCCACAAATACGAATCATTTTGGCAATATATTCTTAGATTTAAAAGATGGCTGAGCTTGACGAGACAAGTTGTCATTTATAATGCATGTTCTGTTTTCCCCACACTTCGGTTTTCATTGTTCCTACGTGTTCCTTCTGCAAAGCTGCAGTGACATTTTGGTGCACAGTTTTTATTGACTTGAGAAAATTAACATTTACTAGGACCACAACCTAATTTCTTTTATGCTACACAGAGATGCCATCTGTAATAAAAAAGCACGTTTTTGAAATCATAAACATGTATGTAGTCAGCTTCCTTTTTAAATGACTAAGTATCCTCAGGTTTCAGAGTCACCATTAAACAAAGGTGATGTTCTCTTCGTGAGAGTGAGATGTTAATTAAAACTGCAGGCAGCACTGAGACAGCGCGGATGGCTGGAGCATGCTGCCCTCTGCCTACAGAATTTAGGAAATGTATTTTGCTCCTCTGTATCTTCAGCTTTTAATCTGTATCAGTGCAAAACTTGTATGCAGTTACCTTGGTGTATCTTAGGAATTCCCTCCCATTATAAAAGTTTCTTTGCAACAGGTTTTAAAATCCCTGCTTTTAAGATTATTTGGATTGTTACTGTATTGCTAAGACTGTAATGAAATATTACAGCCACGCTTTCTGTGAGGAGAACTACCTTTTGTTTACAATAAATGAGAGCACCCCTTACCCACCTGTGTCATCTGTCTGTGTAGAAATTCAAAAGCCCTTTGTACTTTCTGAAAGTAATTTGAAAATAACCTCAGCATTGTAGCCAATATTCCCTCTCTCTCAATAATCAGGTTTGTGCCTGTAGAAGCCATTATTGATCATGCAGTGTGTGCCATGTTTGCCTAAATAATCAGCATGTCAGCGCTTCCGCTTTTTATTTTATATATAAAGCCTGCTGGGATAGCAGGCATTGTATGAAATCCAGTTCTTTTCTGATTTTTCTGATAAAGGCCTTTATGAAGAAGCATGAGGTGTTCAGAGAGTTTCAATAAAAAATTAAGTGTATTTTTCTGGAACTAAAGTAGTAATCAAGCAAAAAACCCAAGTCGTTTAATATTTTTATGATTATTAAAATGGTGGTTGTAGTGTCAGGCTCATGATTTGACAAAGTTGATAATATTTACATCTGGATACCAATTCTACTGTGTGTGCAGATGAATGTTTGTGTGTTTAGGTGTGAGGGACATTCTATAAACAGTGTGAAACTAGTGGTTTCTTGTGTGTTTGTGATCATACTAGAGGCTTGTGGATTTGTGTCAACTGTGTAATTACTTCAGCATACAAAATAAATTTTTCAGAAAGATATTTTGGGAAACACTGAAAGAGAGCTTTATAACGGTTTACTGAAATAGCCATAAAATATTTCTGTTTCTTTATCATCTTAATGGCCGTGTTCCTATGTACCTCTGTTGCTACCTCAAATTTTGTCTTCTAATATGTAGGGGCTTGTAGAACTCTCTTAAAGGGTCCAGTTCCTGGACTCCTATGATTACACAGAGTCTGTTTTTACTTACAAAGAAAAGGTAATTTTCCATCCTCCCTCCAAAAATAAAATACCCCACTACATCCTCAAAACCCAAAAGAAGCATGCAAAGACCTAGGCATGCTACTTAGTGTATCTTGCAAGTCCAGAGTGGTCCTGAAGAAGAGAAAAGGAGCTCTCTAATTTTCTCTTAACTTTGAAGAAAAGCCTTTTGGGATGGCAGGGTAGTTGCAGCAGCATGGCAGTGCACACGTAGCTTTGTAGTTGTAGTCATGGTCCCACGTCAATGTCTGTCTGGCAGAGGTTTGTGCCCCTGATAGGGAGGTGTATACTTCTAGAAGTGGTGGCCTGGTGGTGATGCCAGGTAGCTAAAGGGGTTGGCAGTCTCCAGGTCTCAGGCACTCGGCCAGCCTGCACGTTTCCAGACATGGTTGTTGGCCATCCTTGTATGGTCAAGCCAACACACACAACCTGTTGGGATGAAACAAGGTGTCGCTCTGTTTGACGTACTTTGCAATGCCTTCAGTTGGTGAATCGTTACAAGTCTTGACCCCCAAGATGAAGTGTCTTTGGAAATCTGGTTTAATGGTTGAGCTTGTGGGAACACCTCTCCACGAGAAGGCATCGCCATACTAACATCCCCACATGTGCACAAACAGCTTCTTTGGCCCACGCTCACCTCGTTTGAAGTGTAGAGAGGCTACACTCTTTTGACTGTGGAAGTTCGATTTATTTTTGCTCAAGAAACTTACGGGGTCCGCTTTCTTTTGTGCATGTGTCTTGAAGCAGCTGGGTGCTGTGTGGGAGTGATAAGGGGGCTGTGGGCTGTGGTGCTCCTCCTCAAACGGCAGTAGCTTGTAGCGATGTCCGTGAAGGGTACCTGTCCTTTCTGGTTTCTGGCTACTGTTTTGTGCCCCTTTCGCTGTAGTGCTGTTGGCACAACAGGATGCGGTCGTGTCTCTGGAGACCCTGGCAGGGCACCTCAGCAACCAGGTCTCCTCTCTCCTGCATGCACCTTGTGGTGCTAGCGGCCGAGCGCAGGGAACGAGGGGATGGGAAACATTAAAACAGGCTCTTACGCATGTAGTGTTCAACTTCCCTCTCCAAACTTTTCTAAATTTGTCTGTAACAGGGGGTTTGTTGGATGCTCATGTTTATGGAAATAGTGTGAGTGTTACTTGAGGGTAGTACAATTCCATGAAATGTTGTGATACCAGCCACAAAAAAAAATCCAATATATCAACAATTCACAGGTTTGAAATGAGAGGCAGGTTGTAAGAATTTATGCTGTTAAACAGTGAAGATGGAGTAAGTAATGGGCCTGTCTCTGTAATTCATCTAGCCAAAAAGGTAGCAGGCAGGTCACCTCTCTGGGCTGGTTTTGGCTGGTCCCTTACATCCAAGGGAGCGTAAAGGCAGGCGGAAGTAGGGCTGGGGCAGCTTTGCCGCCCTTCAGGCTCACTCATGCATATCCAGCCTCTCGCCTTTCAAGCTTCAGGTCGAAATGCAAGTAGTGACTTTCTTTTTTAGAGAATTCCATAAATATTTTAAATGAAATGCAATGTACGATTTCATGAATCTTACATATTTTATTTTAAGGCTGGCTTTAATAAGAAAATCTGAAAGTTTGCGTGCAACAAAGAACAAATAGAGCCCGGTTTCATTTCCGTGAAAGTTCCTGTGCAAACTACAGCTAAAATGAATATTGGATACTTATTCTAGGCTTATCTGGGATTTGCTAGGAAGCTGCTTAGATTCTAAGTTATCTTGGTGGCAAATGTGCGCTGCAAAGCAGCCGGTCACAGGCACTGGGTAAGATGTGACTGAATGTGCTGCGGTGTTCACGTTCTGGATTGCCTTTTGGAGGAATTTACTGCTTTTTATGTCTTCCCCCGCACGCACCGCCTTTCAAAGTGGCCTAAAGAGACTAAGGCTGTCATTTTGTAGGTTTGGTCAAAAGTTATAAAGCCAGCAAAAATGTAGTTATTTTTTGGAAGAGGAAAGCGGCAGCTGTTGCCAGTAGAGGGAGTCGATGGACACTGATCTGGGACTTGCCATCCGTGCACAGGGAGCGCCTTGTGTTCGTGTATGGGTCCAGAGATGTAGGTGCTCTACTACGTGTGCGTGCATACTCGTCTTTTTCGTATGCTGCAAAAATGTATTTTCTACTGAGAAAATCCCGATTGGGATTTATAGTTACGGATCAAAAAAGATGAATAAATACATCAGTGTTATCATGTTTCACTTTTAAATAAAAGGGGGAGAGGGTTTGAATAATGATCACCTTGTTGCAGCTACGTCAGGCAAGATGACTGTTTTCGCTGTTTGCTGTAATTTTGGGAATGTGTAAGGATTTAGCAAAATATGATCTTTCTTCTTTGTTACTCAATTCTGTTCACAGAAAATCTTTTTTAAACCATGCAAAATACTCCAATTTAAAAAAAAAAAAATTATGCTGGTCCTGGTCTTTAAAAGAACATTGTTACAGCAGGCCCTGATGCCAAACTCCTAGTCATTAAAATTGCCTTTTCTAACATTTGCACCAATTTCCTTCTCACTGGTAGTATTTGTGAACTTACCGGGCAGCCATTATTAATTATTGTTTTACTACTCCTAAATGCTTGTAGTTCTGCCACTTGAAATGACCCCTCCTGGTGCAGCAATAGGTAAGGCAGAACAGGTTATGACATTTAGGGTCAAAGGCTTGTTCTTGCCGTCGCCGCTGAGTTTGATGGTCTGTGGAGCAGCAGAGAAGCGTGTGCTGCGGCGCGAAGGAGGATCCAGAGCTTCGGCTGGGGGAGCAGAGTGCAGCAGCAGGCTGCAGGGGTAGGGCATGGCACGGGGTGGCCGGCTTTTACTAATCCACCCTAGGGACTTCGGTGGGAAGATGAAACGGGTGGCAGTGAGGTACCCAGTCCCAGTGGCAGGATCCTTGTTCTCCTGTCACCACTATTGCCTCAGTGGCAGAGGGCTGGAGGCAGCTCCGTTCCCCTGGCTCTGAAGCTCTGGTAGGAGGGAAAGGCAAAAAGGAAAGCTGGGTCTCTGACAGTTTTTTCACGCTACTTAGGACTTGAAAGAGAGCTCGGGGCACGTGTGCGGGAGCAGACACATTCCTGGAAGCGGCTTCAAAGGGCTGGTTACAGGAGGGCATCCCCTGGCAGAGGAAGAGCTGCTGCACCCATCAATGCTGTCTTTGTGCCTCCCAGACTGCGAGCTGTCCGTAAGGGAAGGGCAGGTTTAAGACGGAGGTTGCTCAGCACATTAGGAGGTGTGTTGGCCAAAGGAGAAGACTAGATTCTGGGACCCAGGAGGTTGTGTTACATCTTATTTGTTCCTAAAGCCTAGACTGAGCATCTCTTGCTCCTCGCAAGTGGAAGATCTTTCTCAGATTGAACAGTGGAGGGAGACTGTTGTTCCCTGTCTGCTGGGCTGATCTGGCTTTGAACTCACTGATACCATCACTTCTGCTCCACCTTCTGATTGAGGGAAGAGCATGGCCCTCTTAGGGATGAAAGGTTGCAGTTTTTCCACATTTGTGACTTTGTCTCCTGGGGTTTTTTTCCTTGAGGTATTTGGGAACAAACTGTCTCATTTCAAAAAGAATCCCTAAGTGCTGCTTTGTAAAACAGTCTTCATTGTGTTTTCATAGAATCATAGAATCATTTAGGTTGGAAAAGACCTTTAAGATCATCAAGTCCAACCCTAAACCCAGCACTGCCAAGTCTACCACTAAACCATGTCCCTAAGCGCCACATCTATATGTCTTAAATACCTCCAGGTTTGGTGACTCAACCGCTTCCCTGGGCAGCCTGTTGCAATGCTTAATAACCCTTTTATTGGAAAATTTTCCTGTTTATGTAGTTCAAATCAAGGGGTGTGTGTGTGTGTGTGTGTGTGTGTGTATTGGTCACTCGGTTTGTCTCCCAGTCACTGCTCTGGCATCTGATGGCATGTGTCACTACAAATCCAGCGGTGCTGTCACAGGGCACGACGTGTCCTAGGCCTGGGGGAGGTAAAACGTGACCTTGTCACAGGCCTTCGAGCCAGGGTAAGCAATCCGTCCTGTGGAGGCAGTGGATCAGTCTGCAGTAGGAAGAGAAGCAATGAGTTGGCAATGACAGAGCCACTTCCGAGGTGGTTTTGAAAGCCGGTTCATGCTCAGAGAGGATTTGAAATATTTCCAGCCTTCTCCATTTCCTTTTTCAAGCGTGGAGCAATCTTGGGTTTTCAGTCTTGCCTTCCCAACAAACACATAGCACAGAAGCCTCCAGGTGCATTTTCCTGCAGTGCTCCTTCAACAACTGAAAGTGAGGAGGAGAGAGAGACTTGATGGTGGGGGAGGAAAGCTTCATTTGAGTAACGTCCAAAAGGTGCTGAGGAAAGAGCACTGTAAGAACCTGACTAAACTTAAAACGAGTAGATGTTGTCCCAAAGTTGTTTGTGATGCATGAAATAAAATACACCTGCCTTTGCTGAAAGCTTGTTTCTTGCACCCGGCATGGAGTGAAGGAAGCTTCTGCATAGTCAGGGATTTTCATTTGCGGCAGGCTCACCGATGCTCTTATGTTGAGTATATATACTGCAGCATATTGACAGCTAAAGGTATGAAAGGAAACTTATTTTTAATCTCCTGCAAAATTGAAGCCTTCTTTTATCACACTTGTTTAATAATCTAATGTAGCAGAGGAGTATGGGAAACAGCTCTTAACCTTGAAAATCAACTTGGAAAAAAAATGCTGTGAAGAGGATTTATATGGTGACAAATTTAACAATCCACTGAGTCGTTTTTTTCTCCTGAGATGTGAACTGTTATAGCTCTTCAATAGAGACATGGTGTAAAAGACCAAAAAAGGTATGCTTTCAGTTTTAGAAAAAACTTTCTTTGTGGACAAGTTTAAAAAGTAGTGGGAGACTTATTTTTGGTAGAGTAAAATTTAAAAGAGCTACTTTTACATAGCTGGTTTTTTGAGTTTCTTATTGGGTCTTACTGAGTTTCTTATTGTTTTGTGGCTGTCTTTTTTTTTTTTTTTTTAAGCTGGTGCATTATTGACTTAACTCACATGTTCTTCCCACTCATGAATGAAACACCACATGGTTCCCTAGCAGCTAGAGAAAGAAAGGAAAGCCAAAATTGTAGATTTTGTCACCCATGCCAGGGAGATGTTTTAAATATTACATAAAGAATAGAACAAAAAGAACACTGGCTGTGAAAATTAAAACAAACAAGCAAACCCCAAACACCTTTTCATAGTATTAAAAAAAAAAAACCAAACAAACAAAACAAAAGAAAAAACCCCAAAAAACCCCAAACAAACAAGCAAAAAGAACACGTAACCACAAAACAAAACCAAACCACCCCCACCAAAATAGAGCAATTTTCTAAAACACAATAGCCTTTTGTGAAGTGGATATGATCTGGGTCTTCTGCTTAATTTTAATTTTTAGATCCCATTGATCAAAGGCATGACCTTTCCTTGTTAACTAAATTATTCATTAGCTTTTTCAGAAGATGACTTCCTGTGTCTAACGCCACTCTCTGCTGAGATTTTGAGCAGGCTATTAAGGTACATCGTATTGTATCCTTCCTTGCGTTGTTATTGTGACTTTTAATTGAGGCTGTCTTTTATTACAGTAGTTCCTACTGCCATTTTCCTGTAACTCATTTCCTTGCAATTAGATATGTCCCATCCCTGAAATGCAATTTTCTTTGTTCTGGTAAACGCACAGCCCAAGTTTTACATGAGTCCTTTCATAGGACTTTTGCATTTGATAATAAATAAGGATCAGAAAGCAGTGCCGTCAAGGCAGGATTTTGCAGTGCTTGAAGCACTTCAGGCAAGTACAACTGAGGCTGGGGCAGAGCTGGCATGGATTAAAAAGAGGAGAAAATTCTCTGCAAGAGACTGAGGGTGAGTTGTAGGCATCTGTCGTTCCTACTTGCCACGCACCGTGTGACCAGTGCAACTCAGAAAAAAAAGGGAAAGAAAAAGCCTTTTCCTCTTCCAGCAGTCTCTGCTTGTTGAATGTGACTGAAATGAGCTTGTTGGTCTCAGCATAACATTAAATGGAGAGGAAGGGATGTGATAGGAACCATCATTCAAATCCATTGCTAATGGCAGGGTTTTCTTCCAAAGCTAGAGACGGGGCTCGCTCCCAGCCTGAACTGTCTTGTCTGGGGAGCCAGGAGGAGGTGAGCTACGCATTAGCCATAGCTCCGTGCCTTCCCGCAGGACCTCGTCCTTAGTCCTGCTTAGCATATGACTGCGCTTATTGGATTGGGCTGATGGACTTGAAAAGGAGCCTGTCCACAAACCCCACTGTTTTAAATAAAAGGCGAACATTTCACCACTGACAGTATTTTTGAGTGAACAAAAAGTGGCTTTTTGTTAGTCAGGCATCATATAACTATACTAAATGTACTGTTCCAGTAAAAACATAACAGGTTATTGAAGGATGCACTATGATAGAACTGTAGGGCTGTTATTTATTTCCATGCTGAAGCTTAAGGTATTTAGTTTAGTTGTGGTTTGTTTCTGATATCTGGGCGTAAGTTTCCAAGCGGCCTTACACAAAGGGTGCGGAGTTGCCTCTTAATTAGTATTGAACCTTCTGGGAAAGGACTGCTGACTCACTATATAACTCACTCTGCAACTGCTTTGTCATTTGTCATAGGCCACTAAGCAACTCTTAGGTATTAGAAACCATCCATCAGTACCTCCCTCAGCTGGATCCGAGCTGACAGCTTACGAATGAAAGCCTCCCAAAATCAAAGTCAATCTTCTGAGCTATTCAGTCCCTTGAAACAAACGTTTAATGTGGAATAAACTGAATATTAATGACCCTGATAAGAAAACGAACCTTTATAATCCTCTCTGCCACTTTCTCTTCTGTCTTTGTTTCTGCTCAGAGTGAGTGGGTAGTCTTCTCGTGGTTTGCAGCTGTCCGTGGGGTTGAACTCCAGGCTCCATGCAGGCATATCAATATGGTCCTACCCCTCTTCCAGCTCCTCTTTGGCTTAAAGAGCTGAAAGAGAGAACAAGGGCCTTTGGGCTTTGGATCTAGCCAAGGACTGGATCCAGAACTACAGCTTTTGGATGAGACATCTGTTGTGCTTCTTATCATCAGCGCTGGAGCCTATTGCATTATAGCTTTGGTTCGTAAACTCAAGCCTTTAAGGGAAAATATCAGTGAATATGTTTATTCATACAGGCTTCCAGATGTTATGTCAGAGTAGGGCTAATAGTTCCTATGAGAGCAAGTGGCAAGAGGAACTTGAGTTTACCTCTGCTCAGATCTTAAAGGGATACTGTCAATATAGGGTTTGTATCCAGGCTTTATTTAAAAAAAAAAAAAAAAAAAAAAAAAAAAAAAAGTACAGTGTTGATAGGGGACCCAGATGCTTTAGTTAAAGGGTTTTGTATTTTGCAGTTGAGGTTTATATGTGTGTTTATCAGAGCAAGTGAAAACTGACTAGGAAAGAATAGGCAAAATGAATATAAACGATCTGATCTCCTTCTATGACCGGGTGACCCGCCTAGTAGATGAGGGCAAGGCTGTGGATGTTGTCTACCTGGACTTTAGTAAGGCCTTTGACATGGTCTCCCACGGCATTCTCCTGGACAAGCTGGCAGCTCACGGCTTGGATGGGCATACACTTTGCTGGGTAAAAAACTGGCTGGATGGCCGAGCCCAGAGAGTGGTGGTGAATGGAGTGAAATCTAGTTGGCGGCCGGTCACGAGCGGTGTTCCCCAGGGCTCGGTTCTGGGGCCGGTTTTGTTCAATGTTTTCATCAATGATCTGGATGAGGGGATTGAGTGCACCCTCAGCAAGTTTGCAGATGACACCAAGCTGGGTGGGAGTGTCGATCTGCTCGAGGGAAGGAAGGCTCTGCAGAGGGATCTGGATAGGCTGGATCGATGGGCCGAGGCCAACTGTATGAGGTTCAACAAGGCCAAGTGCCGGGTCCTGCACTTTGGTCACAACAACCCCATGCAACGCTACAGGCTTGGGGAAGAGTGGCTGGAGAGCTGCCCGGCAGAAAAGGACCTGGGGGTGCTGGTCGACAGCCGGCTGAACATGAGCCGGCAGTGTGCCCAGGTGGCCAAGAAAGCCAACAGCATCCTGGGTTGTATCAGGAATAGTGTGACCAGCAGGAGTAAGGAAGTGATCGTGCCCCTGTACTCGGCACTGGTGAGGCCGCACCTCGAGTACTGTGTTCAGTTTTGGGCCCCTCAGTACAAGAAGGACACTGAGGTGCTGGAGCGTGTCCAGAGAAGGGCAACGAGGCTGGTGAAGGGACTAGAAAACAAGTCTTATGAGGAGCGGCTGAGAGAACTGGGGTTGTTTAGTCTGGAGAAGAGGAGGCTGAGGGGAGACCTTATCGCTCTCTACAACTACCTGAAGGGAGGTTGTAGGGAAGCGGGTGCTGTACTCTTCTCCCAAGAAACTAGCGATAGGACGAGAGGAAATGGCCTTAAGTTGCGTCAGGGGAGGTTTAGATTGGACATTAGGAAGAATTTCTTTACTGAAAGAGTGGTTAGGCATTGGAACAGGCTGCCCAGAGAGGTGGTGGAGTCGTCTACCCTGGAGGCGTTCAAAAAAGGTGTAGACGTGGCACTCCAGGGCCTAGTTTAGGAGTCATGGTGGTGTTAGTTGATGGTTGGACTTGATGATCTTAGAGGTCTTTTCCAACCCAATGATTCTATGATTCTATGATTCTATGAAGTACTTCAAAATTTGTGAAAATTGCTTAGTTTTCCTCTCTGCTTTTGGTGATAGGATCTTGAAGTAGTAAATTCAATATTTCCAGCATACCAAGTAGTCATTCTAATATCTGCCCCATCTCTGTGCAAAAGACAGGGAAAAGATTTGTCTACACCTCAGGTGCAGGCACATCCCAAATCTGTCAATTTAAAATGCCCAGGCAGAGGCCAGTGGGAAGTGCAGCACCACGTACCCAGCAAAAGGCTGTTACGTGTGTACCGCTCAGAGACCTCCCAAGCGAAGAGTCCTTGGTCATCACCTTGTCATAGATTAACAGGCTTAAAATGCACAGCCTGAAATGAGCATGTCAGTGGAAGATGTGTTGCCTCTGTGTGTGGGTAAGTGTGTAAATGTGGATTATTATTTTTAGAGGTGGTTTGGTTTTTTTTTACACTTATTTTGGAGAAAATTTAGCATCCTCACTGAAGCCTCATGTGCAAGTAACATCAGTAGCTGTAGGCTTGCCTTCATGTCAATAAGACATGAATTGGCATAAATTGAAACTCCTCTTTCAGGAGAATGCTGTGCTTCTAATTAAAAAAAATGAAGACACTGGCATGTTGTTACGGGAGGGAGTGAAGTGGGACCAACTTAAGGAAGGTGCTTGCTTTTTTGATGGCTTTTTGTATCCAAATGAAAGCAAGCAGAGATGTGCTGTTTTTATATATATATATATTTTTTTTTTTTAACACTGTTTCTTTATACTGTACTAGGATTGTGCATCTTAACTTTCTGCAGCCTCACCTGGTTCCTCCAGTGTGCATTTGGCAGTACTGCAGGAGCCAGCATCCCTGTTGCCGGACCACAGGACAAGCAGAGCTTCTCTGGCCTGGGGCTTGACCAGCGATAGCAATTGCTTTGTAAACATGGGCTGTCTTGGTTGCATTTGCTCTAGGTAGGGCTTCTCCCTCCCAAAGAGTAACTTTACCACTCACCCGACTCGGAATGTCTGAATTCCCTATTAACAGCCTGCACCATTAGGGGTTTTCCTCCATGACTGGAAGGTGAGCCTCGGGTACGGTAGGCAATGTTGACATAAGCAGCTTGAAGTCCCAGTTCTGGCCAAGTAGAAGATGAATCTTTAATGCCTTCTGCTTGAGCTGCATTGCGTTTTCATGCATCACGGAAAGTGCTGCATTCAATCTTTATTTAGGTTTTCTTATCAGGTATGAAATGAGCTGATGGCAAAATCTGCAGTTACTTCAGATTTTTAAATGATGGAGATAGATGGCTGTAATCTTCTGTCATTTGACGTGATTTTTACCCCTACGTTTTTGTGCCCCGGCAGAAATGATAGGAATTCAGATGGTAATGAGGTGGCATCCAGATGCACAGCACACACGCACGTGCACACAAAATATTGATTTAAATATGTCCTGACAAGCTGGTCAGGCAGCAGTCTGAAGGAAACTTCTGAAGTGAAAGAGAAATAATGACAATAATGAAGAGGCAGAACATTGATTTTAATACGTAGCAGCAGTATGAAGATCTGGGTCTGATGAATCAGAAGGGGGAAGCTGGCACAGGAGCCTGCTGTGATTTGTTGCATACATTTGTTTCCATTTTTATCCATTAGCAGTACTGTGAGTGTTCGGATGCAGCCAAGAGATCAGGAATGGGGAGCAGGGGGAGGGGAACTTGGGCTGTTAAAGCTTTGATAGGTGGTGAATTTATATCAGCTAGCTTTCTAATTTCCTGTTAAAATGCCCGGGCCCCTTTCTCCTTGCCTTATTTTTAAAATAAATAAATAAATGGCACAGTTACCATCCCGTTTCTGCATTCCAAGCGGCAGCTCGGGAGCATTTCCATCACCTCAACGGTTTTATGGACCTTTCCGGTAAGGGAGCAGGTCTTGGAGGTTGGTGCAATACCATTAGCATACGCCTCTGCAAAATATTTCATCCTTTTGTGACTCCCTTTTGATCAATTAAGTTTACGTAGCTCTTTCCAAGGAAGTTCATAGAGAGAATCTGTACACAGCCTTCTCTTTGTGGTACTAAGTTTATTTTCATTGCTGAAGTGCTGCAGCTGGCGCGATGCAAACCTAAATGTATGGGGGGGGGGGGGGGGGGGCAAGTGCTTTAAAGCAATTGCTGTACGAGCAGGTTTTCGTAAAGCCTGTGACACATGGGCAAATACAAAGAAATTCAAGCGTACAGTATTGCGAACTTTCTGTCTCTGGCTGTGAACACACTGATCTCTGTTATCTATGGATGCAGCCTGCTTGTGC
Organism: Fregata magnificens; assembly: GCA_013389945.1. Lineage (NCBI taxonomy): Eukaryota > Metazoa > Chordata > Aves > Suliformes > Fregatidae > Fregata > Fregata magnificens. The sequence goes on from WAAD01031382.1 coordinate 46,638, forward strand.
TCGTCCAGGTAGAGGTTGACCTTACATTTGAACGGAAAGCTAGCGACATGCCATGGAATATGTTAATATGTGCACTTTAAAAAGAGGAGGGGAAAAAAAAAAGATAGAAGTACCTTTGGCTGCAATCATCTCTTTAATTTAGTACTGGTTTCTATAAAATTTCAGTAATTTCAGAAAAATTTCTATAAAAATTCGGTAATTCAAATAAATATTGAATAAACATTAAAGAGGGAGAGGGATTTCAGGTTCTGAAGATAACGTGACCATAGTTAATAAGCAGTATAGATTTGTAAATAATAAACTCTTCTCACAGTTTGGAATATAATACCAAGATAATGGAAGAAATACTAGTACTTGATGCAATACTTAGGATGTTTGTGGGTCTTTTGAAGCATTTGGTGAATTTTAAATGCTCATGATCTAACAAGGGAAAATACCTGAAAATGAGTTGGTTGAGAAACACGCCCAGGAGTTGACTCAAGGATAACGAAGGCAGTAGTGACTTAACAACCTCGTTAACTGTTGATAAAATTAGCAGATGAAATTAGATCAGGAGACCTACATAGTAATAAGAGTGGAGATGTGTTTAACTAGTCTTTCAAACAACTGGAAGTGTGTAATATGCAGAAGAATATCGTATGACTTGGCAAGTTAATGCATCTATGGGGAAATAATCCAAGCTATGATGATACACTGTGAATGGAAAGCTGGGAAGGCAGTGGTGCAGAGAGGGACCTGTACGTGTGGACAAATGGCAGTTAGGTTTGCTATACACTAATAGCAGTAATACTTGCAAAAAGGGATTACTAATGCTGTACTAAGACAGGGCACGTCACAGGCACAGGAAAGTAACTGCCCCTACTTAAATGTCTGTTGGGCTGCACCAAGACTATTAAATTAAATTACAGCTGCTTCCTATATTGAAACACAGGAGCAAACAGAAAGGGTTTGCTAAAAAGCAGCAGATGGATTTCAGGCCTGGGTTATGAGAAAAGATAAAAATTTATGTGTATAGTATATTTGTGTCCAAGGGATAATAATTAGAAGATCCTAGATACCTATGGAGAGAGGAGACAAGTTTTAATGGAAATTTTGAAAGGTCACAATAGTTGCAGGAAGGTGTGGAAGAATGAGGGAAAAATTAGGAGGAGTTATTAACAATTTTTCACTGAGATTTATTGAATCATGTGAAACATCTTCAAAAAGAACATTTTTGACTGTGTGACAAGATGGAGAGAAGTGGCAGCTTTCAGAGCAGCGCTGGGGTGGCAGAGGTGGGCTGCGGCTCGTGCAGCCCATCTATCTCCTCTCTGAGCCCGGGCGGCTGGCGGGGGCGTTCGGACCAGCCCAGGCTGTAACTCTTCTCAAGCCCCTAAAGCCAGGCTGAGAGCTTTGAACTCATCAGGAATTCCAGGTGGGGTTGTTTGTACTTTTAAATAATATATGCAAGTTCCAGGCAAAATTACAAGTTGCTATGGGGAAGTGTAATATAGAACTTGAAGTTTGATGTCTGTTGATAAGCTATTAATTCATACCTGACAGTGCAAAAGAAATGCGTGAGAGGGTTTTTGTATAAGAATGTTGGAATATTAGGAAAAATAATTGAAACAATGATTTGTTACTACTAATTGATAGTTTACAAGTGGTAAGTTTACAATAATACATGAAGAATTTGTCCTTTATAGGAAGATATCTAGTGCTTTGGGGTTTTTTCCAGTTATCCTTTTCATTTTTTGTGATGAACATTTATTTTACTGACTGGCATATTTTAGTTTTTCTGTTAGGCTCTTCTTGGATGCATTGTTTTGCCTCTGTATTTACATGCTTCCAGTTTGCTACTGATCATTATTGTATTTGATGTCATGTTTACCTTAAGAGATTGTAGGATTTCTCTGATTTAAAAAAAAAAAAGGGGGGGGGGGAACCCCAAATCTGATAAATATGTATACAGACTTTTAGGTGTTAATGTTGTCTGGCCAAGCTTCAAACTTTTTTGAAGGCTATTTTAGAAGGAACTATTAAAAGTGTGATGAATAGCAGCGGGACACCACTAAAGGACTAATGATCCATGGAGGAATGACACTAAAACAAGCTTGAGGTTATCAACCTTTTGCTTTTGAGACTTATGTTACAAATACTTCAACCCCTTCCCTAGGAACCTTTCCTTCATTTTGTTTTGTTAACTGTTTCCTGAGAGCAGAACATGATGATAATTTCCTTTGAGTCATACATGTTAGAGATGTTATCTTTTCCTGATGTAAATAACATGCTTTGTGCTACTTTGCACATGCGTTTTTGCCTTCTGTTGCTGTGGATCCTGCCCTTTCTTTTACAGCAAAAGGGAAGGGATGTGTGGGGGAGAGGACGGTGTACAAAACGGTTTCCCTGCTCTTGAAGTGTTGGCACTTTGAGAACATGGAGCAGTTTTGGAGCATAATGGGACAGTTTTTCTAACACATTAGGAATTCTGATTATAAAAAAATTTTATATGAATGTTGTTTATATATTTGATAAAACATGTTCTGTAGCTAGTCCTATCTTTTAATAACATTACATTTGTACAGATTTCACCGTTGTGTAAACCTGATTAGTATTTTAAGGATGAAAATAGCCTGAAGACTCTTCCAGTCCATTTTTTAATGGTGTCCATTTCTTTTATTCAAAGCAGTAGTTTAAAGTAGATACAGACAGCAGGAGGCCATTACAATCTCATCTTTTGCTTTGTATACTATCCAAGGCAAGAAAAGACATGTAGGATGTTTGGTTACCCCCTGTGTAAGCAGAATGCAGCATCCAGCCTGTATTGTTACAGCAAGTCCAGTAACTGATGTTTTGCAAAAATGTGTATTCCAGAAAGGCAGGCAGGCAGGCAGTGGCTCTTCAGAGAACCATTTTGACAGTTTTATCCATCAGTAGATCTTCCCATCAGAAGGTGGTGATTAGTTTGAATTTTACTGGCTTTGTTTTCCAACCATTTCTTTTTCCTGTGCAGCCTTTCATCGCCTCCCTTGTCCATCAAGAGATGGAGAAGCTCTTGAGCGCTCAACACATCCTTCCTATGACAGCTCTTATGTACTGTGTAATCAAGTCACAGTCCAACCTCTTCCAATATGGTATTATGCTTGCCGAGTCTTTCACTGCACAAGGCATTTTTATTGCTCAAATCACCCTTGGTACTCTTCTTGACACCCTGTCCAGTTTTTCAACCTTTTAAAAACAAACAAATCCAAAGCAAGCAAAGTCCAGCATAGATACTGGAGTTGAATATTGGGTTCTAGTATAGGTCTCCATACACAAGGCAGGTAGCGATCTTTTTGGTACTTGTACTTGGTCTTCCCTCATTTATACAAGCAATGATTGCGTTAAACCTGTTGTTGCAGTTGCTGTTCATTTACTTGCCTTGAATGGTCTGCTCAGTCATTTTTAAAGTCATGGTACTCTGGGATACGCCACCTGGTACTGCAGGTGTGGTCTGTGTTCCTTGTTCTCACGTCTTGTATTTGGATGTTTTATTCTGTGACTTTTCACTAAACTATGATGATAAAAATATTTGGTAACACACAGAGGTTTTGTTTTTTTTTTTTTTACAGTGTGCAGCACTGGGAGATACCCAAGCTAGCTCTCGTTTAGCTGCCAGACGGAGCCTGGTCATAGTAACACAGAATTAATTCAGACTAACTCACTTCATTTCCGAGCCTTGAGCTAGGCTAGTGAATTCAAAGTGTACTGCGTTGTGTGGTGCAGCAGTCCCTGGTGGGATGTGGGTATCTGCAGTGGAAGAGCACGCAAGTCTCAATATGTCTCAGATCTTATTTTTTATTTGTGATTGTTGCTCAGAGGTTTAAATACCTCTTAAATGGTTATAGTTCAAATGGTGATCCCAAATGCCTTAATTACTCATTAATTTCATTTTAAAAGTCGTCACCCAAAACAAAGGCTTGGGATTTAAAGGCTGTATAGAAGTGTCAATGATACTGGCCATATGCTGTGATACACTGATGTACGATGATGCGATGCTCTTCCTGAGACTACGAATGCCGATGTATTTGCACAGAAACTTCAGGGATGTGCCTTCTCAAATAGGTGCATAGTTTCAGAAGATGCCAGAGAAGACCTGGCGTGGATGCTAACCTTCAAATCTGAGGCCAGCTAAAGCCATGTTTTTCTCACAAATTTACTTCAGAACATAACTCGGTCACCAAGTCACAGGTCACCATGGGATAGAAACTGAGTCCAGGGCGGTCTGTAGGGTATCGACATTGCTGGCCTCAGGAGGCCACAGAATACGTGGCACCAACATTGTAAAATGTCATCAGCCACAGCCGTAACAGCACTGGTGAGGTGTAGTAGTGCTCCCAGGTGACAGTAGGGGAGCAGAGCGTGTTCATGCTGTAGAGGGATCCGGGGAGGCATAGAAGGACCTTCTCACTTGGCAGGAAGATTTCCTTCCTCACCCCAACTCTACTATGTATTTCCTGTTCCCTGTGTGTTAAATCAGACTACAGTGACAGACCACTGTGCTTTTCATTCGTCCTTAATGGTGGCTGATTTTCAGTCCTCAGAAGGTGGCAAAATTTCCAAATGAGTCAAATTTTGCGTCGCCAAAGAAAAACTCCCGGAAGGTATGCAGGGCAAGCCCGGGGTGCAGTGTGCTGTAGTGTGACCTCCAAGCCTTTGCAAGGTCTGCGCACAGAGACCTAGTGTGCAAGTATTTTGCAGACAAACGGATCAAAAGGTAGCGATCATTTCTTCTTGCAGAGATCATCAAACTGGAAACTGCCAGGTTCATACTACAAGCCTACGTCAGCACTAGGATCACACCACTCCTGTTAGGGAATTGTCAAACTTCATCCAAAGGTTGCTCAGTACCTACCCGTCTGTTTCCAGGGTGGTACCCCTTTATGTGTCTGTTGTCACTGTGTAGCATGGCTTGCACAGGGACAGGAGAGTGCTGCGTAAGTTTGGGAATTAGAGAAAAATGTGAACCTGCTAGCATGTTAACAGCTCTTTCCAACAAACACGTCGTAATCAAGAGAGTCGGCACCCGTTGTTCAAACTGGAATAATTTTTTTTTCTTTCCCTAGTTGCTTGTTTTTCCCTGTCCTGTAAATCCGATCAGTTTTTCTGGATTTTCCATTTATCTTTGGTTTTCAGGCCACACCGGTTCTGCTTCTGGGATGAAATAGTCGATGTGGCTTGGGAAGGTGCAGTGGTCGGTGCCAGTTGGCTGGCCGTTGCTCGTACCGCAGGCAAGCATACACTGTGCAACCTAATTTCAGTATAGAAACCCACTCTGTTTTGGTAAAGCAGCTGCTACCATGTCTTCCTGCAGCTTGCACACAGGTAGGAATGCGACTGTGTCAGTGAATCAGAGTTTCCCTTTGTCTTGCAAGGCTTGGAGATATTGCCAGTTGAAACTCTGCTTGTGCCATCCCTTTGTGCTGCATCTCTAGAGCTATAATCTTCCATTGCCATCCTTTTTGACAGTACCTTGAGTATAAAGGCTTGCCCATGAAAACATACTGAGTTAATTGCTAAAAATCTCCTGTAGTAGATTAAATGACCTTATGTTATATTCAGGACTCATCCCTCCAAATACACGTTTTATTTTCTAGCGTGATATTCCAATTTCGTGGCTGCTAAATAGGTTGATAAAAATATGGAAACAAAGCAGTATAGCTGGAGAGAGGTATAATTATTCCCCTTTTGTTCAGGTGGTTTCAGTGGAATCATAATCTTCTTTTTGTTTTTAAGTGAGAGTAAAACCAGCTGTTTTCTGCTCAGTGTAAGAGATTGTCCTCGCTTCCAGTATGGTAATTTTGAGGAAATGCTTAGCTGTGTTTTGTTAAAGACTGGTGCAGCAATAGGAAGGTCATCATTTTGACTAATTGAAAAAGCCTCTACAAAGTACAAAGCCTTTCAGAAATTGTAATTACAGGAGTCCTTAACCATGTGCTGCAGCATGTGGAAGCTACTTACAGGACAGAGTCATCCTTTAGTTTTGAGATTACATTAAATCCCAGAGCCTGTAATTATATGCATGTTGCTGGCAGGAGCCCACGCTGGGCTGATTGTGTTCATTGAACAGGGTCGTTACTTGTTGTTTCGCTCCATGAGATCTGCAAGCATCCTGGAAGGTGCAGTGCCGTTTGTGGTACCTAGTCCTTTCACTGCTGCTTCTGCTGGGAGGGTGGACAGACTACCTTGGTTGTGATTTATTTCATTATATTTTGAAAAATAACAGGTTCTCTACTAATTGCTGGTTCAGAAGATACGAGGACAAATTATTAGTAATGCTCCTGAAAGAAAGCACTCTCTTCTGTCATCGTAAACTAAGCCAAAGAAAGGGTACAGACGCATGTACGTACTAGAAATGGAGCGGTATCTGAAACAGCTGACAAGCTATTGGTTTCGTGAAGAGACTTCTTTCTGAATTAAATCTCAACTAGTTGTGGCTATGCTTGAAATTAGCTTTGAGAGACCGCATCGTGCTTGTGCTACTAAAAGCATGTAGTACATGAGGTATCTTCATATTTTGTAATTCTCTTAAGTCCCTAATTATTTTTAAACAAAGATTTGCAGCTGGGAAAGCCTGGGAAAAGCTGAACAGCCAGCGACTGAAACAAGATTAGGAATGAGAAGTCTGAGTTGTGCTACATATCTCAAAGGTCTTTTGAGGACACTTTCTCCAGTAAGAAACATCTCTCAACCTTTGTGTATCAACGCAGTTTCACTGCAAAAGATAGTTTTAATTTTCACCAGTAATTGATACGGACTGGCATAAAGCATTTTTGTGACGCTCTGGCGTGGGATTGCTGTAGGGATAACGTAGCGAATGCTGTTCCTTATGTTATGCTAGAGGGTAGTGTGTACTGGAGAGTTATTTTCATATAGAAAAGGTGTATGTATTCTGTTTCCTTTAATACTGCGTTATAAATTTCATAAAATATACCGCTAAATCAGACTATTTTAAAAAAAATCAATTAAAATGTGATTCTTTGCTGTATGATAAAAGGCTTTAGCAAAAAGCCATCCCAGAATGTGGCAATATTGACTGATTTTACCACCAGTTGTTTAATACTGGCCGATTCAAAAAGGCTAATGTTGCCTGGAGCCAATGAATTAAGATTTTTTTTTTTTTCTATCCAGAAAGCCCCTGAATTATTTTTTACTAATCTATTCCTAGGCAATGAAGCTACCATATTTGTACAGTGCCAGAACAATGGTGTTTTGACATCCACTCAGATCTTTAACAGATTTATTCTCATCACCTGTTAGCACTTTCAGCACACACGTATCCTTGCTTCCCAACATGCTGCACCTCCTCTGTGAAATGTTCTCCAGCAATGGTCCTTGGAAGCCACCGCACCTCTTAATGACTTTTCATGACCTGTAAAGGCTTCTGCTACAATGTCTGCATGAAATTGTCCGACAGTGTTGCAAAGGTGGTTAATACAGCTAGAAAATAGCTGCTGTAGTTGATTTAATAAAAATGTAAATTTACAAGACCTTCCAAATTATGCAAAGCTGACAAGTTGTCTGCGTTGATAATCTGAGCTCTGGGGAACAGGATGAGTTTATTGCGCTTTCCTTTTTATTCCCTCTCCCTGTAGTGAGGGGGAATCTTTGTAATAAAACACTATCCATTGCAAAATGCCGGATTGCCTGAATCTGCTGCTGCATGGGAATACAGCTTGTGTCTTCGGGGTGAAAAAAGTTCAAATTTTGTTTTGTTAAGATTGAGGTTCTTGGTTTTGTTGCTGGTTCTTGATTGGTATAAGGATGTATCAAATACAATAGTGGAAATGTTTCAGTTTTCAAAACGGAAGTATCCATACGGTCATTTGTTATTTTCAGAGCTAAATTAATTCTCTTTTTGCTCAAAAATAGGACTTTTGATTTCAATAATGTGGCAGGTGCCAGTGGTATCTTTTAAAATGATGGAACAAAATATTCAGTTGTACAAAATCTTAATGCATTCAGAGTTCATAATATTTCATTTCAGTTTTCTTATGTGGATGGATCTGCTGGATACCATTTGTGTCTTCCTGATGCGTTAAACATTTGATATCTGTACGTCTTTCTGGTTGCCTTAGTGTGTCATTGAGGCTGTAGTTTGAGTATATCACTGTCTTCTTTGAACCCCATGTGTTGGCTTTCTAAAAGGACTGGGTCTTCGGTGTACACCACTTTGACCAAGTGCGTAGTCTGTGGTGTATCCCCTTCATAGTGGTGACACACAAACTTGACCCGCAAAGAAAAACAGGAGCATGCAACATCCAAAACCAATGATGACAGCTCACATAGAGAAATCCCCTGTGAAGTAAAAGAGGGGAGAGGGGCGTAACTGGTTTTAAGATGCTGCTCAGTCAGTGAGTGAAAGGAAATATTTGATGCAGCGCACGAGTGGAATTGAACCAAGAAGTATCTTCTGGGTATATATTCCTATGAAATGAAAGGGTCTGAGTATTGGACTTACGTTTTCTGGATTAAAAAATGCATTTTTGGAAAACTTAATTTTTTTTTTCTCCAAACACAGTTTGATATCTTGCAGAATTTGTATTCTTCACTGAATACTGTATTTTCACAGAAATTTCCTGATTGTATCTAAATGTCACACTATATAAACGTTATAATCTTCAATTTAATTCAGAGAAATTTCATGACATAAATTTTTTTTATCCTGCAGAGAAGTGTAATAGATCTTAACTTTTTTGATTCATTTATTTCAGCTAATGTGATCTGATCAGATTAGCCAGAAGATGGTGTTAAATGGGATACGTATATCATACTGCCTGTCTTATCATATGGAAATATAAGCTTCTTTCATCTAGTGACCTTCTGCTGAGTATTTATGAATACAAATTCAGCTGAGAAAAATATTTGTGTTATATATATCCTAGAACTTATTTATAACCTTTCAGACTCCTGAAGAAAGGAATGAGTGCAGCAATAAAAGTGATACAAATTCATACTGCCGTCCAAAAGGATTAAAATGAAAAAAGAGATTTTTACAGATGAGCTCAGAGAAAACAGTAATAAAATTTGTAGCTCTGTTAATTACTAAGGAAGAAATGTAATTAGTAAACACTTTAACCTGTGTCATATAGAGTATAAATGAGTTTTCAGTATGTCTGAAGGTTTTTGATCTCCTAATACTACATTATCTACCTTTCCTCCCATCCCACCCCTTTCTTTTTTTTTACCTCCTCCCCCATTTTTTCTCCTGAACAACCAGTTGAGTCCATCGGCAGAGCTGAATGACTGACACCTCAGAAAATGACAGCTGACTTTTGGGAAGTTGAGACATTTAATAATGGCAAAATCCTTAATTTGGTAAAAAAAAATAACTGTTCAGAATATATATATATATATATATTTAAGAATACCTGAGGTACACTTAAATTCATTTCAGAAGCAGAACTTTGGGCAAGAACAGTTCTGGCAATCCTGGTGGTTGCTGTCCTGCAAGAAGGTAGAAAAACCATGAGCATCATGAGTGAATATTTTAGAAATTGTTCCAATAACTGGATTACTTTTCTTGAACTACCAAAACCCAGGGAAAAAACCCTGCAGTAAATACAAATATATCATTACATTCAGTGCTGTACTTGAAGTATGAAATCTTTGTCATACGAAATCTTAGTGAAGAATTCAGATCTGCACATAGAACCATAGAATCATAGAACCATTAAGGTTGGAAAAGACCTCTAAGATCATCAAGTCCAACCATCAACTAACACCACCATGACTCCTAAACTAGGCCCTGGAGTGCCACGTCTACACCTTTTTTGAACGCCTCCAGGGTTGATGACTCCACCACCTCTCTGGGGAGCCTGTTCCAATGCCTAACCACTCTTTCAGTAAAGAAATTCTTCCTGATGTCCAATCTAAACTTCCCCTGACGCAACTTGAGGCCATTCCCTCTCGTCCTATCGCTAGTTTCTTGGGAGAAGAGTCCAACACCCGCTTCACTGCAACCTCCTTTCAGGTAGTTGTAGAGAGCGATAAGGTCTCCCCTCAGCCTCCTCTTCTCCAGACTAAACAACCCCAGTTCTCTCAGCCGCTCCTCATAAGACTTGTTTTCTAGACCCTTCACCAGCCTCGTTGCCCTTCTCTGGACACGCTCCAGCACCTCAGTGTCCTTCTTGTACTGAGGGGCCCAAAACTGAACACAGTACTCGAGGTGCGGCCTCACCAGTGCCGAGTACAGGGGCACGATCACTTCCCTACTCCTGCTGGTCACACTATTCCTGATACAAGCCAGGATGCCGTTGGCCTTCTTGGCCACCTGGGCACACTGCCGGCTCATGTTCAGCCGGCTGTCGACCAGCACCCCCAGGTCCTTTTCCGCCGGGCAGCTCTCCAGCCACTCTTCCCCAAGCCTGTAGCGTTGCATGGGGTTGTTGTGACCAAAGTGCAGGACCCGGCACTTGGCCTTGTTGAACCTCATACAGTTGGCCTCGGCCCATCGATCCAGCCTATCCAGATCCCTCTGCAGGGCCTTCCTTCCCTCGAGCAGATCGACACTCCCGCCCAGCTTGGTGTCATCTGCAAACTTGCTGAGGGTGCACTCAATCCCCTCATCCAGATCATTGATGAAGACATTGAACAAAACCGGCCCCAGAACCGAGCCCTGGGGAACACCGCTCGTGACCGGCCGCCAACTGGATTTCACTCCATTCACCACCACTCTCTGGGCTCGGCCATCCAGCCAGTTTTTTACCCAGCAAAGTGTATGCCCATCCAAGCCGTGAGCTGCCAGCTTGTCCAGGAGAATGCCGTGGGAGACCGTGTCAAAGGCCTTACTAAAGTCCAGGTAGACAACATCCACAGCCTTGCCCTCATCTACTAGGCAGGTCACCCGGTCATAGAAGGAGATCAGGTTGGTCAGGCAGGACCTGCCTTTCATGAAGCCATGCTGGCTGGGCCTGATCCCCTGGTTGTCCTGCACCTGCCTGGTGCATGACCTCCTTTGGCAAGGACAGAAAAATTGTCTGAAAAAACATAAGCCAAAAATAATCTTATTGACTTGATTGGAAGTGGCTATTGCTGTGCTTCAGAGGCTATTTAGCATATGCATCAGTAATCTAGAAGAAGTAGTAAACAATACAATAAGCTTTTTGGATCAAGGACTATGTCTTTTCTCTGTTAGTAAAGCCTTATCTGACCAGGTCTGCAGCTGTTTTTTGCATATATATCACAGTTTCTGTATTGCTATTACAGTTTTGTATATTTATATACATTTTTACATAACCACATTGGGGCTTAGCATGTCTTTACACAAAAGCTTGATTCCCCCCCCCCCCCCCCCCCCCCCCCCCNCCCCGTGTCTGAACTCCGTTTGTCGTGACCTCCTAGCTCCATAAGCAGCGCGCTCTCTTTTGCCTCCTCTACCAAGGGGGCTGAACCAGGGCAAGTTGTGGAGTCAGATCACAAAGACAAGTAGAGAGCAATTCTTTCTCATGGTGTAGGTGCAACCTCTTACTGTTCTCTGCACAGCGGAAGTCCTCAAGGATGTAAAAATTGTGCTCTGAAGGAGAGAGTACAAAAGCAGACTCTTGAGTCGAGAGCTGCTCACCAAAACCACCTTATTTTGAAGGGCGGGAGGAGCACTGCAGGCTCACCTGGCTCTGATGCTGGCCGGTGACGGCAAGGTTTGTCTCCAAAGAGGTGGGAGTGGAGACCTGTCTGCCTGATTGACAGTGCTGACCCCATGCTCTACGCAGTCTTCCTTGTCTGTATTGACTGGGGAGAATCAAAGAACAAATATTAGGGCAGCTAAACGACCATCTTGCAGTATCTTCTGGTTACGCTTGAGGTGTAAGGGGAGGTCTTTAAATGGGTCTGTCTGTGCACGACAAGATTTACGGCATCAAGGACAGGCACCTGGCAGATGAAAAGGCAGCATTATGGATTCTGGATGCTGGTCTGCAGAAAGGGAGCAGCAAGTCCAGGGCAGCTTCGGCATCTCAAACCTGAAAGAACCGTGAGCGGGGGCTGTGGGCTGAGGCTGTAGCCTTGTGATGGTGTCTGGAACAGCTTTTCCAGTGGAGCACAAAGAGAGGAAATTGGATACAGGGTGGTATTGATTGGTATTATTGGTGTGAACTCCTGTTACCTGAGCAGGAGGTATGGTGGCAAATTTTCTCCCCATAAAGTGTACCAGCAGCATTGGCAGACAGAGAGCACTTACTCTTCTCTTGGTTTTGTCTTTATGGGGGGATGGGAATAGACAAGTCCACTCCACTTCCCCTTCCGTGATAGTCCAAGATTTTCTGTTTTCTTTCCGGACCGCTGAATTACAGTGGCTTGAACCTCCACGTTCTTCCGCTGGTTTCACCCCTCCTTGCACGCCCTGTCCATCCCTGGCTGGAGGTCTGCGCTTACAGGGATGGAGTGATCAGCCCACGGCTTCAGGTGCATCTGCTTTTCTGCTGGTTGGACTTTACAGCTGTTTGGAACAACAGCCGCTACAAGAAATGGTAACAAGGTTGGTGAACAGATTACTCGATTACCCCTCTCTGGTTTTAATGACAACGAAATAAAATCAATTTTCACCAGGCCTGTCCGGGCAATTGCAGTTGTGCTGATGGAATGTTTCACCTTGGCCTTGGAAATACGGCTGTTGGTATAACCAATAAAGCAAAAAATAAGAAAAACAATTACTGTAATAGTGAGTTGGAGTATGGGAAGCACGGAGCTGCTGATGCAGCGCAGAGCGGGCAGGGAGAGAGAAGCGGCTCCAAGTGTGAAAGCTGTCCGTACCTCCTCCTGGCTTTCTGTAGCTGATGGTAGATGCGCACCCTAATGCTGGACCATAACATTAAATATAGCAATGGATAAAAGATGTCAGAAGATAAACTGAGCAATTTTGAAATCAAAGCAAGTGAATGGGACGGAGTATATGAAGACAGTTTTAAATATATCACCCAAGTGAAGCAGAAGTCTTGACAAAGAAATAATTATCTATTGTTCTAAAGGAGAGTATCTGATGCAGCACTTGGTTTCTGTGCATAAATTGGACTTGACAAATTTCATATGGCTTATTTTTCTTTGCGTGCTTGCTTGGTTTTTAGAATGGGTGTGGAGTTCTGTCCTTTCCTAAATTTTTGGCTCCATAAAGGTGGGATGGAGCTCTTGCTTAAGTGGTGTGCTCCACTTCATCGTTTTCCGAATGAATTGTAAAGGCAGGTTGATTTGCTGTCTGAATAGGCCTAAGAGGACCTAAAGCTCCTGGTGGGCTGAAGAAATTTAACAAAATTTTACAAATGGTGCAGTGTTTGGTGAAATAAATTCTCAGCTGCGCTAAAAGCTGCTCTCTAGTGAGGGAGAAAACCTGAATCACTGTGTGTTTTCTGTGCAGCATCATTGTATTTATTTTGGTGTGATCAAATGCTCAGTGGTCCTGCCCGCACACGACAATCCATCACTTCCCTCTGACTCTCCCCCTCCCCCTGTGGTCTGTGCTTCAACGGCTGTAATATACTTGTCTACAATTGTCAAAAAGCTTTCCTGGTGATAAAATGAGGCTTTTTCTTTTCTTCTTCCCTACAGATCTGTAAGATGAAATCTTTAATATGCTTTGATTAGAATATTTTCCATTTCAAATAGGCTCCTTCTCCCCCAGAAGTAGGATTCCTAGTATTTTTACCCTATTTATCCAGAGGGAACCATAGGGAAAGGAAAGAAGTGAGGAAAAAGAGGAGAAAAATCACCACGTCTGCTGAAACGGGGAGCCCTTCGCCTGGCACAGCAAACATCGCTCCCTGCACAGTCGGGGGATGCGAGAGACTGGGGAACGGCTCCCTCTAATATCTGTGTCCGTGCTGTGCAGTTGGATGCTTTCTAGCTTTTAAAGAAATACTGCTTTTTAAGCCCTTCATCTCCCCATGCAGGAGGAGGTGGTGGTGGTAGTAGTGAATGACACAGCTTTGCTGGATGACACAGAGCTGATCTCTGCATCAGCCAAGAGGAATTAAGCTTTGTCACTCCCCACTGGGGCTACCTTTCGCCTGGTATGTGCGGGAGGAGGAATTCACAGGCTCCTGCTGCATTCACCCGAGCAGAGCCCTGAGCGCGCTTTGCTAGGGGAGGGAGGCAGCGAGAATGATAGCTGTCTCTTTTAAATGCCGCTGTCAAATCCTGAGGAGACTTGCTAAAGGTAACGTGCTTTCCTTCTTATTCGTTCAGGAGCTCCGTTGCAGCCTTCCAGAGACACAGCCTGATGTTTTTACTTTTAAATGTGACCATCCTTCCAATTTACTGTCAGGCAACAAAGAATATAGAAAGGTGTAGGGGCTCTTTCAGTTAAAATCCTTACGTGTCCCATGCTGTGCTCCTGCTAGGAAGATAGGTTCCTGTTTTCTTTTTCTTTTTCTTTTTCTTTTTTTTTTTTTTTTTCATTGCTAAAAGGAGGATTTTTTCCTGAGTGAAGTGCTAAAGTTATTGTGGGGTATAATTGTTTTGTATTTCTGCTAACCGCTCAGAGGAGTCCCTCCTGGGTCAATGCATGCTCTGCCTTACTGGGAACAACTGACAGTAATATGCAGGACCTATATCCAGGATGGTTTCTGTTGTTTAATGTCTTTCGTAACCTATTTCTATTTATGCTTTAGATGCCGAAGACTGTAGTGTGTGATGAAGTACAGACAGCAGCGTGTGTTTTTTCAGGGCTGCACTCGCATGTCACACTTGTGAAGTTAATTTGCCTGTTAGAGCAGTGTGCATTTTATGTTACTGTAAATCTTTGTAGTAGGTTTTATCGCTCAGAACTTTAAAATACTACTTGCCTCTTACTCTGAGTCCTGTGTGATTATTAAAGCAGCTATGTGAAAACCTGTCTGGATAAAGACACCTTCCCTCTTCAGAAATGAACGTATCTTAGTTTCTAAAAATAACAGATTTTTTTTTTTTAATTATGTTTGATAATTTTTCCTTCTCTGTGTAAAAAGGTTTGGTTTGGGATTTTGGCTCGGTTTTTTGGTGGCAACTTCCAGCATCGTAGTAGCATTATGTGCCTGCAAATAAGAAGCTTCTGTTATTTAGCTTGGGTACTGTGAAACATTTAATGGCCATTACTGTGCAGCTGGAAACACATCCGTATGTGAATGAAACTATTTGTATCAGCCTAGCTTGAAAAATCAGAAATCCTTGATTGTTAGTCAGTATAGCTCAAAATCAATTAGTATTTTATTTTGCGGAAGCATGAAAGAGTAAGATGCTAATACAATGAGGTCAGTAATGGGAAAAGCGAAGAATATTGCAATCAAACTTACATAATGCATTTTCCTGTTCTTTGGATTGCTGTATGGGGCCACGTTGTTCAAAACATATGAACTCAAATATTTATTAATCATCCTTTCCTCTGTAGATCTGTTTCTCTTTCAAATCTGTGCTGGGTAATGCCTGTTCTTCTCATATGTGTAAAATGTTTCTATTTTGGTAGCTCTATTACACATTTATCAGGTTGGAAGTCAGCGTTTTCTCTTTTCCTGGTTTGAGTAGAGGAACCTTTTTGTCTGCTGGTGTCTTTATAAGACAGATCTGGACACTAATTTAGCCTCTCACTGATGAGAGTTGTTGCTCCGCTTAAATACAGTTTCCTTGGGAATAACCAATATTCTTGTACATCATAGCCATCTCAATTCTTTCACGCTTCCATCATTCAACAGAACTCAGGCTAGTGGGTTTTTCGTCCTTTGAAATAATCTTAACTTCCTTTGAGACTCCTTGATCCTCCCACTCCCAATAGGAACTGGCATGATACTATTGATTTTCTTGCATTAGTGTGCCTTATGCTTGTCTTACTATTAACAGTCGATTAAAAAAAAAAAAAAAAAAAAAAAAGGGCAGTCTAGAGGTATGTTCATATATTCTCCTGTAAGCCTTACGCATGCCGGACCGGAGTTGCTGTCCTAATTGACAGGCTCCTGAATTTTCACCGTTTGGGGTAAAACCTTTGTTCTTTTAGCTAGCTCTTCTGCGTTCTGCGGCCTTGGCTTTTGCGTCTCAGGCACCAATTACGGACTTCTCAACACAATCAGGTTAGCTGAGGACAGGGGTGGACCTTCAAGTTGTTAGTGTGGAGAGGACTCTTGCCATCAGCTGGCAATCTCCTGCTGCTGCATCAGCTGGGAGATCCCCTTCCCTTCTAGCTTGCTAGTCCTGGGGTTTGGCACTTGCACTGAATTCCTTTGCTCCAAAAGCATTTTTCCTTGCTTTAGTACTTTCCCCCAGCCTCTTTCTGCTAGGGTCTTTTTCTTCTGCGCTAATCCCATACCTTTGTGCAGTTCCCCAAAATCATTTCTTTACTATCTTTTAGGCCCTGCCATGGTGAAAAGAAGTAGGTATGCTGCATACTTGATTAGCGTCTTGTGTTTTTAATAAGTGATGCACGTGCATTTAATTGTACATCAAAAAGTGGAAATCTCTGCTTTCCTTTATTTGTGTATGTCATTTTTCATGCCTGTCTTGACAAAGTAAGCTTGTAACTTCATTTCTTGTTCTTTCAGATAAGGATGTAAACGGAAATGCCTCATCTGGGCAGCTGGAGACTCTCCAAAAGCAATTCTTCCCAACAGGGAGATGTTCAGGCAATATTGTGTTTTACAACAATTACACTCCCCTCTTCCTGTGCTTCATCTTAACCTTTCAAAGCAAAAAGCAGTGCTGTGTCTCTTTGGATTGCTACGCGTGCTTAGTTTGTCATTTAAAAATCTCTTGACAGGAGAATCTTCAAGTGTTCGGAGTGAATTTCAAGGCAAAAGTACCGTACAGTTGTGGGCATGCTCTCAAAAACCTGGTCAGTGACTGCTTCTCTTCCTTCCCGTAGCACTGAGTCAGACCCTGCAGCATGACAAGCCATACCTCTCTTGTCCTCAGCTCCAGCATCATCTCCAGATGGGAACATCAGTCTCCTTCTCTGTCCTCTACCCTCAAACTTAGGCCAAATGTAGAACAGGCACAGTTGCAGCATCACAGAAGGGTTTGGGTCAGAAGGGATCTTCAGAGATCATCTAGTCCACCCCCCCTGCCGCCCTGGTCCTCCTTCACCGCTGCCCCTGGTCCGTGCACTCCTTCCGTGCCATATTGCCTCTCTGGGTACAAGGGCCACTGCATCTGCTGAGGCTGCTGTACATCAAGTCTTTTTCCCTATTTCCACTGTAACAGCTACCCCCTCTTAGGGCAAAATATGTGGCAAACAAGAAGTGCACAGTAATTACTCATGCAGGAAATTTAAAATACTGTAAGATCAGTTCCTTTAATGTGTATTATACTTCAGTTTTGTGAGTTTTTATTTTGGAGGTCAGTACATCTTCAGTAATGAGTTGCATGTTACCAAGCTCAGGCGAAGCTCCATATTTGTGTCCATTAACAAGCAACCATGGAAGAAAAGTATTATTTTATTTGACGATGCAATTTGCAAGAACGATGCCATGTGAGACTGTTGTCTCATACATGCTGAGACGTGATTTGAATTTAGATCTAGTCTATCTAGTTAAGAACCAAAAAACCATTCCTGTTTTTTGCACCAGTGTGTTGTTTCTACGCTATTTTTCATTTAGAATTTTTTTTTAATAGCAGTTAAAATGTTTATGGTGGATGGGAATTCTTGCTGCAGTTACCTTTTTTTTCGTGTGTGAATCTCTTATGCTTTTACCTTTGAGCTGAAATATTGCTGTCTCAGTCTCTTTTTAGTTGTGATTATATATATTTGGATATATATATGAATGTATATTTATATTTTAAGCAATATTGAAGTAAAAGTGGTTAAGTAGGTCTGAAAAGGAAAAGGTATCTTCTCTGCCATATTAGCTACTAAAATTTGCACTGAGAAGAGGTTTTTTTAATTTTTATATATTCTTTTAATTTTTTTATCCCTTTCCCATCCCAAAAGAGCAAGGTAAGCTAAAAGCTATATTAAGAATCTGAAGTAGTAGCCAATTTTATAGATCTCCCTAAGAGAAGTATCGGGCTTGGGGAGAATGGTAACTTGTATTTGGACCAGTTAAACATAAGGAAATGCCACATTTGAAATTGTAAGCGCAACCACAGATCTGTTCTTTGTACAGCTGCTTGTATTGTAGAATTTTTTTTTGTGCGGTGGAGAAATACTAGGTTTTCTTCCCCTAAATTTATTTCTGTAAGATCTTGGGCACTGATCAGTATGCTGTGCATACCAAAGAGTCTGTGGTAATCACTTACTTACATTGAATATACATGCTAAATCAAAATTGCACAATTTACAACAATTATCTTAAGTATAACAGTGTAGTACAATAGCGAAAAGTTGCTGAAATGTGTAAGCTGGTCAGGTTTACAGCTAAATTAACCACTTTATAGTTTAAAAATTGCCTTTCAAGTGGTGCATTACAAAGCCTTGGCTGCGGTTAATTTATGTATGGACATGTTCAGTTTTTCCTTTATTAGCCCCAAGAACAGGTCTTTTAGGAAGCTGTGCCTGCTGCATGAAGTTGCTTACAGAAATGTGTCTCTTTGTTAGAGGGAGGAATGCATTTTTTAACATACCCAGATCCGTGAAGTTATGGATATTCTGGATATTATTATAATGGCACCAGAATAAGAGCACTCTGATAAAGATGTCAACTGCTGTTACACAGCGCATAGCGTAAGGAGCTGAGTGGTCTGCCTTTCACTCATCAAAGCTTTATAGTGTATCTTCAGGGTAATTTATCACCTACTGTGCATACAGATCCTGCCTGCAGACGTAGATTTTTATGCTCCCAATATGTTTCCAATACAGTGAGATAAAGCAAGCCTAAAAGGCAGGATGGTGCACTCCAATTTACAAGATGATCAGTTATCTACAAATTGGTTAAGGGCCTAAAGCATCAAAGGTTGAATTCTGAATGTAGCTGGATGTAGGTTATACTTTCCTTTGTGCACAGGCAACTACAACAAGAACAAACCCAGATTTTTTTTTTTTTTTGTTAAAAAAGCATGACATTAAAAAGGTGTTAAGGACTTGACAACGAGGCTGTGTAGTATCTTATCACAAACTTTCAAGTGTTCCAGAGAATCAGCCTTGGTTATGACAGCAAGTTACCAGCCTGTACGTTATTATAATGGTAATTCTAACTATGTGGTCTCTTTTTGTCATTAAGTTGCTTATAAAAGTTTACAGTAATAGAACTGAGTCAACAGCTTGCTTTGATTGAGGTAAAAATCACAAGTAACAATAGTTGTAAGGACTTTTGAACATAGGTTAGCTCCCTGTCTTTCTAAAATTAGTTCTCAATATTCAGAAAACTCTTAAGTGTGCTGGCAAATTCTATAAATAGGCAGTCAGCATGGATTTGCTGGCTTTGTGCATTCGGTTGGGGTTTTGGAAATGTGCTTTGAGGTTTCTCGTACTCAACGTGTTTATCCAAGTTGTCCACACCTCTAATTTTTTTCCGTTATATTTCTAAAAGTGAAGACTTCTGACTTAGTAAACACTGCGGTGAAAGAATGAAGAGTGGAAGCAAAATCTGGAAACTTTCTTTTCTGCTAGCATGTGGGAACTTCAGGGCTACCTCCAGCATTGCTGCAACAACAGCAATTGCTTCCTCAACAATGGCCATTAGCACGTACTTTGTGAGAAGATAGGAGGGAGTCCACAAGGGAGAGCTGTAGACAAGTCTGTCAGTAAGGGAAGTTTCATTTTTGACATCGCTCTTAGTGTTTGTAATAAAGTAAATCTTTTTTTTTAATTCCCATTCTTTGGGACTTGGATTTGGTTTGTTTTTGGTTTTTTTAGAAAAAAACCCCCATATTTTATTGAGAGGCTGTTTGTCAGATAAGAAAACGAAGCCAGAGCGACCCTGACCTGCCCTGTGTCACCCAGCTGGTCCGTGAGAGTCTGGGATACAACCCCAGCGTGCTTACTCCTGTTTCTACATCACTGGTTAGGATCGGTTACTGAAATTGGTAGAGACTATGAGAGAGCGGAGAAGACTACGTGACTTCTAGACCCTTCTAGATATTTCACCCATCCTGCCTTTTTTTTCATTTGCACTTAAGAGCGCCTCTAGCCAGGATTGTTTTAAGATTGCTTTGAAATGGTAAGTGCCTGCCTTATGATCGCAGAAGGAGAGGCAGAGAGATTAATTTTTGTTAAGAAGATGTTCCTTCTGTAATTGCTGTTTAGGCTTTCTAGCGCCATGTATGTGTAGAACAAAAGAGGCAGATTTATTATATTTAATGAGTATTAGTCGTTTGCAATATTGTCTATTTGTTCAAAAGATTTCTTTGAACGTATTGTTGCAAGAAGTAATGAAGGGAGGAGAAAAGATTTTCTCTTCTGCAGCAAGCTGATCACAGTTCACAAGTTCAAGCAATATTTCTTCACTGCTAATATATTCAAGAACTGGCAAACTCTTTATTAATTATTCAGGATGTTCTAAAGTACAGCAGCATACTAACCAATCTGTGTGAAACTTTGACAGAAAAGAAAGACAAAAATACTTCCCAATTCAAGCACGTACTACTTAAAGTAGGAGCGCTGCTGGAGCCCTGATGGTCTGAGAAGGTGTGTGTGGCCAGAGTTTTGCAGAGAAATTATCTCTCTTTTAGATAAGCTGATATAATTGTGTGCAGATGCCTGTGAGATGTGAAAAGAAAGCCACAAACAGTCGTATAAAGAGATAGCCATTAGCTATCTGATATCCATCGGATATTAGTAGCTGGTATCTGACATGGCAGCTCTAATATCCGTTACACCTGTAAGATATAGAGATCATTCGAGAGTTTTTCTCAGCACATTTGGATTTGTGGGAGCTGGGTGGGTTACCAAAGTTCTCAGCTAGTCCTTGCTGAACTTCTTGCACGGGAGTTCAGCAAGTGTCTTGGACTTTGTGCCTTGTCCTTAGCTGCGTGATGGGGATAGCAGTACTTCTCTCAAAAGTATGCTGAGGAAAATGAAAAAAAAAAAAAAAAAAAAGATTATTGTGTGGCAGTTTATAGGCTTTCTAAATATTAAAGGTGAATTAAAGTTACTCAAAAAAGTAGTTTATTGATAAGTGGTACCAGTTTTAATATGAATGCAGGTGAGACATTCGAGCTGTAAATAATGGAACCCCAGGCTGGCTCATGGATCAGGTGTTGCACAAACATCTTTCCGAGTATCAGCATTGCTGCAGGATCGAAGAAAATTGCAAATGTTTTATGAGTTTCTCTTTAATGTTATTGTTGGGTTTTTATATAGTTCTAGCAAACATCAGAGGGCAGAGACTCAAAAATACTCCAGCATCTTGTTTCTGTCAGGAACCCAATCTGGATAAGCGTCCCAGAGTGGCACAGAAGGTGTGAGGCAGGCTGGAGCAGAGCACTAGGTGGGAGCACGTGTTAGGTACGGTGGGATAGACGTTGCAGATTTTGGCAGTGTGCAAAACCATACACCCATCCTTGCATTCTCATGACAGCACTGGCTTTTTCTTTTAAACCAAATTAGCTCTCTGCCTGTGCAAATCTGGTGCCCACAGGAGTTTTTATTACTTTGAGTGAAGGGTATCCACAGAATTACATGAATGGAGTTGAAGCCCGAGGAAAGATCGAAAGGAGGAGGGTGGCATGGAGTAGGAGGAAGGAGATAGTACACATTGCAGGCCTTTGCTTTGCAGTTAGCTGGTGGGACCCATGGACCCAAGCGCGCTGTGGGTGCTCCAGTGGTGAGTGAAGGAGAGCTGAGCTGCGACTGGGGGAATGGGCGGCAGGAGCGAGAGATGCGGCACTGTCAGGAGCTCTGCGGAGCAAACGGGAAAGAGCAGGACGGGCAAAAGAAGAGCAATGAGGAGGATGAGAGAGAAGACAGAGGTGAAGCAGGCACGGCTCCTGCTGAGGGCACAGCCTCTGCTGCTGGAAAGGTGCACGTGATGTGGGGAGAAACAGGGACCCGAGCTGCCGAGGGTTAACCCGTAGGGATTAAAAACTGGTCATTTTATGAAAACGTTTTATTCCATATAAAGTTAAGGTCTACAGTTATTTGGTAGTGCTCACCTAGACGTTTTAGAAACATATTGCAAGGTGAGGCTTCAGGTGGAAATGGGCTCTGGTTCCTCGTGTGCCCAGGTGCAATAGGGAAGGATGGACTCACTCTCTCATGTGCTTTATAAATAGTTTGGGAATCTGCTAAATCTGAGATACTCTGTGGAATAGAGATAAGGGCATAGCTACATTTTTAGGCAGATTTCTGCATTTTTGCAGCTTAATCTGTCTCCCAGCATGACTCCCAGGAGTAGCACCCCGTCTGCATTTTATTCTCTGCCACTGAGGCGGTGCTGACGTGTTTCTCCTGCTGGAAAGTCCTGCTGGAGGCACAGCACCTGAGCAGAGTCTCTCTGTCGGCGTAGGTTACAGCACCTCTCCAACCAGCTGGAAGTAAATCAACAAAAGGTAACCTCATTTCTGCTGCCCTACCTGCATTCTTGACAGGAGTTTTGCCAGCCCGGAGAGAGGGCTGCTGGGGGGACACGCAGGGAGGACTGCCCTGGGTGAAGACTATCCCGAAGGGCCAAGTTCATATGAGTTGCGAGCAAAAAGAAACTTTTTAATAACATTTTTTTTTTTCCTCAAAGGAAAATGTTTGTTAACTTTGGAAGTAATTAAAAGTTTTATATTAAAATCTTCTAAAATTATTAGGAATATAAATGGATGGGACCTTTCTGCATCATCAAATTGAGTTACCACAGCGTTACCGCAGGCACCGTGTCATTCCCTCATTCTTGTGAGCGTATGAATTTTTAAAGATGCTCGTCCTTTTTGTCGCCGTTCTTTTTTTGAGGGTTTGCTTGAGAGCACCACTCCTCTAACATTTAGCAACCTTTTAAGACTCTATCTTCAACGTATTCAGCCCTGGGCAAAGGTTAAAAGAAAGCTTCAGCCTAGAAAGCTGTTATTACAGAGAAAGGGAAAGTATTATGTAAGTCTCCACTGCAACCTCTGTATCTTATTCCTTGAACTGCTCATCTACAGTTTTTATTAATGCTGTTGGGAATAATGTCTTTAGTAGAACAGGAGGCTTCCCTGAAAGTGTACTGGGGCAGAAAAGTTACTCCAGATTGGACTGATTACAAAGAGGCACGCAGTAGGCATAATTTTGTGGGGGGAAAAAAGTGTTACTGGAAGTAACGTTATCATGTAACAGGCTTACTCTGCCTTAGCTTCTCCATGGTGAATAGAGAAAGATGTTTAGCAAAGAAAATACCAGCTATTCAAGTGACTGAATTACCATAGTGTATTGGTAAATGTCACCAATAAAATACAGTTTAATCCACAATACTCTCAAGGAAACATTTATGCTTTTAATGAACTAGAATTTGACAGCCCTGTCTGGCAGCAGAAATTGTTTCCAGCATTTAGATTTCTTATTTTGGGCATCCAGCATGTGTTGTGACCTGTCAGAGACCAATGCAGCTTTGCAAAGATATTGTGGGCATGTTGTTCTCAGCTATATCACAAGCCAGTCATGAATAACAAAGATGAAATTTCCTACCACGTTATGAGGCTTGATATATCATTGCCTTCTCCCCAGCAGTCAAAAGGAGGGTACCTTTTGAGTATTTAACTGACAGGGTGAATGTTTTTTTCCTTTAGTGACATGCTTATGTACATAAATTTCTGTAGACCTAAGATATTTTGGTATTGCTGTAGCAACTGTGGGTCAGGACTCCATTTTGCTGAACCTAAGCATAAATTATCACAGTTCTTGTTCCATTGAGCTAAAAGCAGTTAGTAATTGAAAGAAAGCATGACAACCTGAGCAACTATGTAGTACGAGTAGTTCTTTTTTACTGGACAAAAAAAAAAATCCTGCAAAGTAAAAAGAAATTGCATGCTTCAAAAAGGAACAAACATAAACTTTGTAATTAATAGCTGTTTTCTCAAAGAATGAGAAGGAACAGAGGAAAAAGGGATTCCATGTTAGGTTTTGTTTTACTACTTAAACAAAAACGCAGAGAAGTGCAGCGTTGGTGAGGGAGTTCCTTGGGAAGTTTAGCGGTCCAGAAGACTGTCTAGTTGCATCTCATCATTTTCACTCTGGAGCTGTGTAACACAGTGATAAATGTGCCTGATGGCCACTTTTAGGCAACGTTACGGAGCTCCCAAGGCAGCAGGGAGCCCTTCCAAACGCTGTCAGGAGCAAGTGGAAGGTAGGTTACGCCTTAGGAAGCGCTTGAGCTCCCTGTGTTGAAGAACGCAGTTCCCTCTTCTGTGCTTCTATTATGGACTGTGTCAGGATGGTTCAGGCAAGGCCACCAAACCACCAGCAGCAGAGGCCACCTCTTACACGCATATGCTATGTAATATTGAACAGCGTCTGCGCTGTGTTGGCTGACAGCTGCATTGAGGTAGTAACTTTAGCCCCAGGGTGTAAGACTGACTTCTCTTTTCTTGCATCTGTGGCAGTAGCATAGTGTGGAGATCTCCTTTGTCTAGTGTAACAGAAAATCTACATACAATTTTCACTTAGTCGTTACAGAGATGTGGGTAATTTTTCTGGTCACACTATAAACTCTGCCCTTAATTCTTTATGGGATTCACATCCTCACGGTTTACCCAGACACTGAGCTCGGAGCGGTCAGGCAGGGATGTGGTACGCTCAGTACTGAGCTTTGCAGCTGTCTTCAAGATTTCACGTGTGCTTCTCAATTTAGCCATAAGTCAAATGGTAGTTAACAGTTCTAGGCAAGTCAGCTTGACTTCCAATGCGTATTTCAGACCTGCTGTGTTGTTCCACGCTGCTGTATGGTTTGGTGTTGGGTTTTTTTTTTTTCCTGGCTGTCAAAAGAAGTGCCTCTACTTTTGCAAATAAGTAGTTGAGTAGAGGAGGTCACAAAGGCAGTAATGAATCCAGGCAATTTCTTTTTCATGGTTCCCCAACACACTAGGGAGCCGACTTCCAACCTTTTTCTGGATTTCTGCCATCAGACAGCAGGGGAGGTCGGACCTTCTTGAATGGGCATTAGCCACATGGGCTACATACCGTTTTGAAGTGGTTTGGATGTTGTGGCTGTACATGCATCACAGTTTGAGAACTCCAGATCAACATGCTGACGCAGTAGTTCAGTTTGTCAGGGGTTCAAGTGGTGCCATGGGTAGCAAAAAAAAAAGGTGACTCAAGTGCATCTCTGGGACACCAAGCATGTATACGTAACTTTGAAGTTACTTTGACAGCATCTTCTTTCTGTTACACTTACTTTTAAAATGGAGAACTTTATAGTTGGTTATGTCAAGAAGAAAGAACTAAAAAAAAAAAAAAAAAAAAAAAAAAAAAAAAAAGTCAGGCATGTAAAAAGGAAAAATATATATTAGCGCTTGGGTTTTTTTTTTTTTTTGGTGATTTTATGTTTGGAGAAAATTTGGAGCCTGATAGCTAAATACCCATTATGAATCAAAGAATCTGGTCTCTTTGTGTGTGAATTTTCACTTGTTGCAATTTTAAACTTATATGGTCTTGATACTTATGAAGGCTGATGGATAGCTGCCTAAGAAAAAATTAGGGCCAAAGTTAACATTTCCAGTGTATTGTCCCACTGAAGGTAGCATTCAGCACTGCCATGCATCCACTTGCATGCTCATTCACTGCATGAGAAGTTTCTCTGCTTTGAGTATTGCTCCAGAATTACTCAGGAGCCAAAAAATTACTGTAATGAGCTCCCCCCCCACTTCTATTTAATCATCATTAGTCATAGAGTAATGAAGTAAGTGACATTTCCTCTGATCTTTTCACAGCAAATGCTACTATCCGTGTTACCATAAAAAAGGAAATAGCAGAGGGATGATATTGGGAAAGAGCGAAGCTGGCTTGTATTTACGGTGGTTCCTCTTAATTTCCCTAGTCTGTCCCACGGTGACATTTTTGTGTACACATACTGAAAGAGATGAAGCTTGGTAACCTGTTTGAAAAATTGTGTTTTCAGGCATTTGAGTGATTTATGGTTAGCTGAAAGAATTTTCAGCTTTTCTTTATTGGTATGGTTTTCTACTTATTTTCTCAAGCTGATCAGTAATTATATTTTCACTTATTTTGTTGATCAAGATTTTACTATATGCCTGAGCTTGAGAATCAGAATATGATTTAATTTTACTGCTTTTACTCTGTTAACACTTGATGTTCATTGTGATTGGTTGTGAAGAAAGAAGAAAAGCAGTGATTTGAGCTAAAATCATTGCATTGCTTATCCAAGACCAAAATATCCTTCTATCGAACGTGTTGCATATCTACACCACTTGTCTTTGAGACGTGAAATGCCATGATATCTGGAGACAGCAGAATATTTGAAGATGTCAAAAATTATGGTGAATAGCAAAAGAGTAGAGTAGACAATTATTGTTCAGAAACAAACTTTAGGATTGGCAAACGTAGGTAAATGTTGACTACAAAGCTGAGAACATCACACCAAGTGACTCTTGCAAAGTTGTCATGAACAGTTTCCAAACTTGGATGGAAAATCTGTATATAATTCCACCAAAACTTAATGATGTAATGGGTAGGGACATCAGGAAAATTCTTTGCATAAGCTGAATGAGGTGAAAAAGGTCAGCTTTGCCAAGCCGCAGTAACTTAGGAAACTAAATCTAGATTTAGAGATCTCAATGGTTTAACTGAGTTGAAGTATTTTGAGTTAAAATAGTTTAGCCAAGGTTTAGATGGAAATAATGTTATTCGGTGTGTGGCCCATGGACTATTCACAGTCCATGCGCTACCTTCGAGGGATCTGTGAATGAAATCAAGAAAAGCAAACTTAAATGCAGTATTTAATTTTCATTGCTGTGGAAAATATTAAAGCATCTGAAATTCATTAAAAAAAGGAGGATATATGTGTTTATGTAAATATACATGTGTCTATATATACACGTATGTGGACAAATACATACAAAGGCTATCATACTACTGAAACCAGAGATTATAGCTAATGCAATATTTCAAATCCCAAATAATTACAATAAAAGATTTGCACAGTGTAGGAAGGAATAATTCTAAATTTTAATTTCCTTAGAAGAGTGAGATAAATCTAAAATCTAGAACAGTCATGTTCTCTGTAACCAGTCACATTTGGATTTTTGCATATCAGTATGCAAAAAGATTGAAATTTGATTTCTCTGCATAGATGAATTTTTAATACATAGATTAATCCATAGTTTAAAAAAATACTGTAATATGAGGAAGAGTGTAGCAGGACACTTGAATAGTCAGTCTCAAATTCCTGATTTTCCTTTGAGATCTGAAGTTATGAGAGTAAAGAAATAACCACTGTTCTTCCGATTTGGATCATAAATATAAGATAGGGAAAATGGAGTAGTAGTTTAGAACATAACTTTACAGCATGTAGCAAAAGGTAAAGAAAGTAGCGTTCACTCCATAAACATCTTAAAGACTTGGAAAATGATAGCTAATGCTCTTTCTTCAAGAGAGTATTCTGGAAAACATATCCAATACATATTTTATGAAATGGATATCTAAATTATGTATCTGGAAAATTCAGTCATGTATAAGAAAGAGTCTTAAAATCTCATCTCGTCCTGAAAATGTGCCTCTGTGTGTATGCACTGTCAAGGGGGTTTTTTATTAGGTTTTAAGATAAACAAAATCAGACCTACTATTTCAATATCAACTTTGTCTTAAATAGGAAGAACAGCAAACATGGATTGTGTGAGTGAAAGAGAGAGAACGTGGTCAGATTAAAGCTTCTTCATCCTTGTTTGCAATCAGGATATTCAGGGATGTTCTCGTGCCGAGAGCGTGAAGCTCGTACCCACGTCATTATCCATGCAGCTGAAATACAAAGAATTTATGGTAATTTATTCTCTCAGCTGGTTTTCATTACAAGGGTTTTTATTCTTGGTAAGCCTTTCCTGCAAAGGGGAGTTGTCTTCCTGTAAATGTAGGTTTTGTGACATGAATCCATGGGGACTGTCTGTCTGATTTGGAGTTGCTAATGGATTCGGCACATTACTAGAGCATTTGCTCATCTAATACCACCTCCTTGAGTCGTGAACTACATTAAGGTTTTGTTCTTGGCCGCCTCCTCCTCTTCAGCTGCTCCTTTTGCAGTGTCTGTGCCAACGAGCACATCCAAATCTATTTTTCTGTTTCTGATCTTGCAGGTTCAGAGCTTGATTTTGAAAGCATTCTGTGTAGGTTTTCAAACAAAGTTTGGAGAATCAAAGTTGTAGGTGCAAATGCTGGAAATCTGAATCCATACTGCATTCCAGACCCAGATATCGGATATAAGAAGAAAGGGATCATGTGCTGAATCCTTTTAGTAAGGAAAAGCTGTCAAGGGTCTGATTGTGAAGCTTTTCAAGTGCTGGTTATATATATATATGTGTGTGTGTGTATATGTTTGTGTGTATATGTGGAGCTACTCTGTATTTGATCAGCAGCATGGCTGTGCTAGTACTGGGGCTGCTGGCTAATCTGAATCCCTGGTTTTGGGAGGTAACGATGAAACGTGGTCTAATAAGATGGGGATTGCTTTGGGAACTAGCTGTCTGTGCTGCCTAAGCCCCCTCTGCTCCAGTGGAACAGGACTCCTGGGAAGCCACTGGAGTGTCCCCACTTTCCTCAGTCTCCCAACATAGGTGGTGCCCGCGCTGGGGTGACTGTCCTCCTTGTGATGGCTTTATTTATACAGGAGTACGCCCATATAGGCTGGTCGTCTCTGATACAAAGACTTACTTTGATGGCTTAGATGTAGCTACTGACTGCAGGTGCTATTTGTTTTCATGGTTGGGAATCCTAGGTTTGTGTCAGGATTTTAATTTTTCCCCTGGCATGGTGTTAGCAAGGGACCTGTAGATGAAATCAGAACCCTGTTAAATTTATCTGTTGCCCATGGAATAGCATCTTACTATAATAGACATCCCTGTGATTTAAACATTATTGCTTTTCAAGCAAAAACAGTAGTCCATGTGAAAAGGACAAAAAGGCCTGAAGTAATTCAATTCTTATATGGTCAGTAGTTGTTTTCCTGCGTTGTTTTTTAAACTCATCTGCCTCTTACGTGCCTCTCAACACTTTTATGTCTGTAGCATTCTTTGCCAAAGCTGCCGTTGTAATGAAGGGGTTAAAGAAGAGAGACAAGCTCATCTGGCCCTGCTCTGCTACCTCTG
This sequence comes from Fregata magnificens, assembly GCA_013389945.1. Classification (NCBI taxonomy): domain Eukaryota; kingdom Metazoa; phylum Chordata; class Aves; order Suliformes; family Fregatidae; genus Fregata; species Fregata magnificens. Next base: position 75,756 of record WAAD01031382.1, read on the forward strand.
CAGGGACTGGTGAGGCTCAGAAATAGGTCTGAAGAGGACAAAAGCTGAGGAGCCACAGCTGGTCTAAACTACTTGCCTCACCTGAAGCTCAGGAACCTGTACCCGGGTGTGGAAACTTGGGATGGGATGGCTTGTGAGAAAGGCAGATGAAAGCAAAGCCTGGTGGGATGAAAGCTCTTACTTAAAAGGAAGCTCAAACTTTTCTGTGGTAACGTGACGGGCTGGCAAGTACATATGTCAGAGTAAATATTCACTGCTAATCATGGTGGGAAACTTGGGATGGGGTGACAGGACAAGTCATGAGACATTTGTGAGAATAAAGTATGTTCTCACACCATTTGTGAGAATAAAGTATCAGCTGGAGGAGATAATCTTGGTGCAGGGAGAGTAAGAGGAAATTTTCCTTAAACTGCAGAGGCACCAGAAGTAGCTGGAAAACACAGTAAAGAAACAGTCCTTGCAGCGTTGCAAAAAATAGCTAAGGATGTGGGTGTAATGGCTTTGTATAGGTCCTCTTCAGGAGGTGCTCAAGCGTCATATAAAACCACAACAAATAAACATAAATGAGCCCCTGCATCACCAGAAGGAAAGCCATGTCAGGGGAGCTAGTTTGATACTAGAAACTGAATGCCAGGAGTTTAAGCAAAATTGTTTTCCTGAGACATGTCTGGGGAAGTTGACTGAAAGTTACGGGTCCCGAAGTGTGGAAAAAAACATGGACCAAATGTGTCTGAAGCAATTCCTGCAAGATCCTCTGATGGCAGTCTTGATCTGGGTCTGGACTGACTGCAGCAGGAGAAAGAGCAGTGGCATTTCCAGAGGACAGAAGGGCCAGGTGAGATTTGGAAGGGATTTTGAGTCAGTGATTCTTACCTGAAATGGAGCTGAACTTCATTAATGGGTTGACTGGAGAGCTGTATCATTATCTGCAATGGAGACAGACTGGGTTCGAGCAGCTACCTGAGAGTTAATCTTGGGAGAACATTCCTGCAACTTCTGTCAAATCTCTTGCACTCAGGATAGGTAAAAAAATCATAGCTTGGAGTTTTGAGGGGTGGTAGTTGGCTGACTCGTTCTCTGGGTGATCCCTAGGTCGTTTCCAGCTGTAATGCTGCTGGAGCAGTATAATGTGGATACAATGATTCATCACACAGCCTTAGCTGGAGAAATGTGTCGGCTTTTGTACAGCATTCAGTAGTCTTAATTCTTTAAGTGACCCTTGGTCACATAGAGACCTTGTCCTAAGGTCCTTGTCCCAAGGACTAAAAGTCCTTGGTCTTTTAACACCTCTCTGTCTCTAGCATGTTGCGTTATTAAAGGTCACAGCTATATCCAGCTGTAAATTATTAAGGCTTAATAAATTATTAGTGGATATATTAACAAGTTGTTAATACATAGTTACATTGATCAAGAGTCAGAAAGTTTCATTATAACAATGTCTTATAACACTTTAAAACACTATTTTACTGATGTGGCAGGTATTTGTCAACTAGTTGTACTACTTGGCTGGTTTAGAAACTTAGTTAAAATGTTAACTGCTTGAGAAATTTTGGCTGTAATTTAATTTCTGGGTTTATATTCTGGCAAATGATGGCTTGCTTCAACCATTTCTCAAGTAATCATCTCAATACCACTGTAGTACAATGTTCTCAGGAGTGGAAGACACTGTGAAACAAAATGCATGCCGTTCACACTTCTGCTGCCTAGCTGGGAAAATATTTTTATATTTATATAGATATATTTATATAAATGTATTTTTTACTCTATACAAATCAAGTGCCTTTCTGACTGAACTCTTAAACTGTCAGTCTTCGAACCTTAGCAGTTATACTGTTTCATATATTTTTATTTGGAACATCTTCTAGCACTTCTAGGTAGCTGTATTTTGGATTGTTAATGTTTTTACAACGCGGTAGTTTGTGCTACCACAGAGAATTGGTAGTCATTGGTTTATGCATTGAAGTTGTACAGAGTTCATCCTTCTGTTATGACAAGGTTTTTGGCTGAAGTCATATATTTTTGACTGAAACTCTCTGATTATAGAAAATTGGCAACTTCATTTTTTGGGACAGATCCACAGCCGTATTTGTGATGTTCTATTGAGCTGACTGTATTTTCTCTTGAAATTTGATTTGACAGATCCGTTGAAAAAAAATAGTTTTAATCAGTGTTACATCCTGCAATAGATATTTTTGTTTCTTCTTGTTTTTAACTGGTATTCTTATTTATGAGGAAAATGAAAAACATTATGAGTGAAGAATGGTGAGAGAATCATGGGGGTTTGCCTTTGTGAACGTTCATTCTTATAACAGTAGAGAATTATAACACTTTGAGTGAGGAATTATTAGGAGGATGGTGGCAACATTTCATTCCAAGGATGGACAAGAATATTCTGATTTATCTGGAAATAGTTTTAATTCCTCATGGTTATGTGACATTAGGCCTGCCAAACATCACTCGCTGCTGCACTCTATTCCAGGTCAGTCATTTGACAGGGGGCTGCTGGGGTTTTGTAAGCTTTCAGCACTGGGCAGTTCTGTTCCCCTGTCTCCTTTCTGTGTCTGAGATCATCTCTGTTTAGTTTTGTAAGAGTTTTTTGGAAATTACCTGCTCCTTTGTTACTTGAGGGAACCCCTTCAGAGTGAAATGTGTCCTGTAACTGATTTTGCAAACTCTGAAGTAATGTAATGGCAATAATTAGTTTAAAATAGGAGTTTTCTTTGATTTTTGTGTAGATGCCAGCATCTACAGAGGCCAGCACTTTGTCTCCTAGTTTGCTGTGCAGAAGATAACTCAAATTAGGAGATACTATTTTTATAGTGTAAAACTGGTTGATACTCGTCCCTTAAGGCAAATGTGGTTATGTTTTAAAGAAGTTAAAAGGTAACAGCTTCTGTGTACACCACGTACGCGTTTCTTCTCTATAGTAATTTTCTCCCTTCTCAAAACAACCCTGACTTAAGGAGCAGGAGTGGCTCCTATTTGCATATGCAAACTGGGAAGCCTTATGTATTGGGCAAAATACAAGGAAAACATGATCAACAGCTGTTGTCCAGCCAAATCCCCACTTCATCCTCGGCAGTTCCCATGGGCTCTGAGTGCATTTCCAGTCTCTTCTCATCCTCCCTCTAGGGATATTAGATAAAGATACGGATACAGCCCTAGCCGAGGGCAGGACGCGGTGAAGATCACTTGATGCTTGTCCTTCTTATTTTTTTTCTTAGAGCCTTTTAAAGGTTAGGGTAGAAATGGTATCGTGCTTTCTGGTAGTTTGCTTTTGAGACAGGGTGCCGTGATATGATTTCACCTCAGGACTTGAGTGTGAGGCTTCTGCACTTTAATTCCCACCTACTGCCGGTGGGGCTTTCTGGATTTACACCATCGTAGGAAACAAATGCGGTGAGGATGAATCTGATGGGGATGAGCAGAGCCTCACGTTGCCCAACCACACTGCTCGCTTAACATTGTAGGCGCCAAGGAAGGGTAAACAACGCCTGACCTTGACTCTGGGTCTTGACGTTTCTTTAAGTATGAGTAGGTAAATGAGCTTCCCAGCAGCAGCTGTAATGAAGAGGGACTTTGAGTGACAGATGTTAACTGAGAAGTCATCGGTATCTCCAGACTCGTGATTTTAACCACTAGGAATTGCATCTCTATGCAAACGCATCTTTGCCATTGAATTTGATTTTGCCTCTTCTCACTAGATATCTTAGTTGCTTCTCACTAGATATCTTATTTGTAGAAGATAAATTATATGTTTCAGGAATTAATGTCTTGCTGCAGTTGGGAATAGCCATTCAATATCCACATGTCACACAGTATAAAATAATGTCATTTTCACACATATGCTGAATAATTTGTTACATATATAAATTTCAAAGTTCCATGTTGGCATACATCACTCAGGAGAATGGCGTTTCAAGTTACATCCTCTCCCAAGCAGAGGATAGACCCAAAGTCATATTTCAAACTTATTAATGCAATGTTGTTTTCCTAAATGCATCATTAAGTGCTGGTGTGGATTTCCAGTGCTTTTAGTCAAATTGTGATATAAGTGGACAGTTCTATTAAGCTTTCAAGTAATTGGTAATAGCTTTATTTTCCTGGGGGATGTATGCAGTTGCCCTTGTGTTACCCCAAAACTTTAAACTCCGTATTTCATTAATTTGCTACCTCCTAACTCTCGGCTCGGTGCATGGTTCCTGCCATATCCTAACATTGTGAAATGTGTGGTGTGCTTAAGCCAAGAGTTGAAAGAATAGTGACTACAACTAACAAATTGCTGCAGTAATCTTTTTAAGGACAGATACAAAAAGGGACATAACTGGAAATTAGGATGATGGGAAAGACACACTGCATTAAATTACACCATGTTAGTAGTTTTACCATTTCTAAAAGGATATGTACGCAACTCTATCAGCTTAATAGAGCAGTGTGATAGTGCAGTTCTCTCTCCCTTTTGTACCTGTTGCTTTGTTGTAGTGCTACGATGGCTTCTCTCAGTTTGTCCATTCGTCTTTGTTTTTTTAAATATATTCAGAATGTGCAGCAAGCGCCGCCTTCAAAAGTACAAAGCTCTTCTTTTTTTTCTAGTTTCGAAGTAAGCTTAGCTTTTTGATATGGTCTGATCCATAATATACAGAGGGGAAAGACATCTGATGAATTCTTCCTAAAGATGCGTCCTCTCAAATTGAAACACTAAATGTAGTACTGTAAACTGCTAGGACTCATTTCAAAGAAATAGAAATAAATGAAAGCAATTGAAAAATAATGCCTAATATATCTGTATTTTGTGTAGCTTTGTAAATAACTTCATAAAAAGAAGCAATTGTTTAATAGTTTAAAAACCTGCAAAATTACTTTCTTGGTGGAAAAAAAACCTGATGGATGCTGAGTATGCTATTGCACTTTCTTCATCTGCACATTAAAATGTATATTTTCACCTTGGATTGCATAGAAAACCTTTTCATAGAGTTAGAGTTAAATTAGGTGTGACAGTTGATGATGGTTAATCACCAGTTACTCGCTGAAATAGTTTTGTTTCTCAGCGTTGAAAAATTAGATTCTGCAAGGAACCATACATAGTGGGAAACATCAACCATATTTTTATAAAATCTGAAAGATGGGAAGCATGTCATGTTAATGGATGCTTGTGTATTTTATTTGGAGGTTACACTGACCTTTCTTTTGTTACCTTAAAAACAGGCAGTGAGGTGGAGAGAGAATCATAGAAGCATTTTGGTTGAAAGATGACTGGCAAGTCAGACTGCCCAGAAAGCACCATGTCTGTGAGAGTTTTTCATAGCCTCCTGTCATTGCTTGGTGTAGATACCAAGGGTAAAGGAGAAATATTAAGCTGAGTGCAGGTGTAGTTTGATACAGGCTTCTATGAAAGGAACTGTTGTGTGTTTCTGAGCATCCTGAGAGCTATAAAACTTGTTAAAGGCAAAATGAGTCCCAAGAGCCAAGAAAGAACCTTGAAAAACTTATTTTACGCCCCCCGCAGCTTTAGCTTCAGAATGAACAATGTAATAGGTGAAGTACTAAGTGGATCAGTCTTTCTACCAGCTTGGATCTTGATATAGGAGTTGACATTGGAAGACCTTTCCTACTTCTGTGACTCCCAAGTTTGCATGGACTTCGTAAAAAAATCACAAATACTCAGTGTTTCTGTACATGCACAAGTAGTGCTTGGGCACAGATTAAGTACTGCATTCATTTTGAAGGAAGTTATTAAACCATAAAATATAAAATTGTGACATTTTACTTGCTAACAGCTTTTAACACAGGAATTTTTACTATGCCACAGATGGAGAAATGCTGCATGTAAGGCATTCAGGTGAAATTCTAATTGGGGGTTAAATAATTCCCAGCCTTATAAAGAAGCTAAATTCCTTGGGAAGAGGAAAAGTTTCAAAGATTGAGATGAAAGATTTCAAACAAGATCACATCCTGTTTTATAGTCGGTTCTTAATGAGTTTTACTGCATAAGTCTGTGCTTTAATTATCTTCTGTGTATTAGCATGAGCCATCCAGTATGTTTGCATGTGTTAATTCTTTCAAAATTTATTTTGATATGAATAATTTTATCTGAATTTTGTGCACATTAATTAGTCTTGTAGGGTTTGATTCTCCAAGTATCTGCATAAGTATTTGAAAAAATGCACCCCAGTGAAAATACTGCTGCAGCTTGCATCTTAATATAAATAGTAAAACTCATTGGAAAAAGTCACATTAATATGAGTACTGAGAATGTTATTATTAAAGAATAAATTTCAGGTTTGTTTGTTGGATTTTTGGGTGTTTTGTTTTGTTTTCCAAAAAAGCATTTTGCTGTCATTCCCACTTCCTTTCTTTAGAATTATGGTGATAGTGTGACTCTGATAACTGTGTTAACAACTGTGAAATGCAGGTCATTATGAGGATTAGGCTGGCAGCCAGTTGCATCGTTATTGCCTGTCAATCCTATGTGCTTGGTAAATTATGAATTACGGCAAGAGATGTAGCCATATGTTTTCATATTTCTTGAAGACTTCTGAAGGATATTGAAATAAGCTAAAACAAATGTTTTTAATGCTGCAGTAGGGTTCTCAATTGGTTAGAATGTGTAACCATACAACCGTAGATTTCCATCACCAGAAATGATAAATGATAGTGGTTGGAGTCGTTCTCATGCAAATGTAATTACTGGCAGGAAAAAGGAGCACTTCATTATGCATTCTGCTTTTGTCTTTTCGGTGGCTTTGCAGCATTATGATTACACACTACTATGACCATCTTTTGTATTGGTTAAAAACCTGTGTACCATATTTATGTGGATACTAAGACAGTGGACGTGTATTTGTAGGCCAGACATTTGGCTGAATATACACATACACACACACGCACAAACACACATATGGCGTGGACATACATACTGCTTTGTGTTTCTGTGCATCCTGAGAGATGTGAAACTTGTTAAAGACAAAATTGGTCCTCAGAGAATTAAATTACAGTGAAAGAACCTTGAAAAACTTATTTTACAACACCCATTATACTCTTGAGTTGCTGTTACGGAAGCACGTGCTGAGCACTAGACCAGCGTTTCACATATGGCAAGTGTCTCGTTTGTCAACCCTCACAAATCCCTTTCCCACATCTAAGTACGTGCATCCAGTCCAACTGCAATAGCTCAGGCACTGCTACATCTTCGGGTTCCTGCAGTAGAAGAAATGCTAATGCATATAGATCATAGCAAGATTTGGCAACAGTATTTAGTTTAGTAAGTTCTAATTAGGGGCTTTTGTAAGTCATCCTTCAACTTGCAAATATTCTGTGGTTTTAGCTTTCCCACTTTCTTGAAGCAAACTCCTTTTAAAACAAATAGTAGGAATTTTACTGTAAGTTTTATGAATTCAGATTTTCAAAACCTTCTACTCAAAAGAGCTCAAGCTTTGCACTTCTTTCTCTTCTGCAAAACTTCAGGAGGCTAGGGCATGTTGCTCATCAAATTTCTTTTTGCTTTTATTTGAGATTGATAGTTCTGTGAATGCAAAAACAAGCCTTGGCATATCCTCTTCTTTTAACAGTGTTGTGGTTTCATTACCTATCGCCTTTTCAAGTCCTGTGTAAGAATCTTTGTAATTTTTCTGGGGATTCAGACTTCTCTAAAGATTGGCTTCTAGAGAGGAAGCTTCTTAGGAAGAGCTACAGACCTTTGAGCCTGTGCTCTGGCTCTAAGTCTTTTTTTAGTGGAACACTCTGGAAAGTCTGTTGATAAAGAAAATGGCAGTGATGAAACTTTTTCCATATTCTGTAGTATGTTTAATTAATAAATTCATTTTAACAGCCTTTAGGTATTAACCAGTTCTGAAAATACAGCCCATCTCCAAGTATGTACTTGAAGGAGTAACTTGAGGCATCTTTCCCCTCCTTATAAAATAATTGGGAGTAATAAATGTAATATTAGAAATCCATAGCATGTGTAAGATTTAGAGATGCAACTGCTAGTGTTTTAATTAGCAGCTGTACATCTAAAAATTTCTGAACAGTCTTTTAAAAATTCTCTTTCTTGAGGAACTACTCAATCAAATATGATAAATGCTGGAGAAAAGTTCTTACACCATGAATACTACTACTTTTAACGAGAAGTACATGAAAGCTAGCAGGTGTCATCTAACAGGGTTTTTCACTATTTAGAGGCGTAAGTGCCCACAATACTTTTGATGATGTTACTTCCATCATTTAGGGTTAGATCTGCACTTTGATGCCAAGAAAGTAGGTGCATCTCTAGTACACTTGACCCAGAACTAGAACATAGACCTCGTGTTAGATGCCAATGTTCCCTACGCAGCGTATGAGGAGAATTGACTGTCACAAGGTGAGATCTCAGCTGGGCAAGGAAGCAAGAGCTTACGTGTCGCTGTCATACCACTTGCATCTGCCTTGAATTAGCCAGTAGGTAACGCTGAGTGAGGTGAGTTGGAGGATTCTCTGGGATCTGCAGGAATATGTTTTTTTCCACCTCAGCTCTACAGTCCATGTACTCCTCTTCTGCAGGCACACGCCCATAACCTTTCTTTAAAAATTTAAGTGGGACAGGGAATGGAAGAAGTCACTCTCTTTAAAAAAAACTCTCTCTGCATGCCCCTGTATGATAGTCCATTTCACAGGTGTGTGTGGACTTAGGTTCCACTCTTTAATTGTAGAGGATTCAAGCCTATACCTTCTACCTCCACATCACAAAAGAATTCCCTGAGGCACACCATTGCAAGCTTGGCTGCGATAGTACATACTCTTTTTCTTCTCATGGTGCACAGTGGTGGCATTTGTACTGACGGTATTGGACAAAGATGAGAGAAAGCAGCTTACGGAAACTTGCCTTCCTGGGGAAGGCGCTTCTTGGCTTCTCCTTCTGGGAGTGTTTCACTGTTCCACATGAACCAGATTGCAGATAAAACCAAATTTGTGTCCTGTCTCCTGAGACAGTGCCCTAACAGTGGGTGGCATTTCCTCTAGCATGCAGTTTGTCCAATCAATGACAAATGTTTTTTTTAAAATCCTTTAAGATCTGCTTTAATTAAATTTCCAGGCAGGAAAAAAAAAATAATCTCTGAGTAAACCCAAAGATATGGTAGACTTATGTGGACAGAGAGATGCCCAATTTCTCAGTTCTGATCAAATGCCTCCAGCTACTTCATCCTGTCGAAATCAAGATGCAGAAACTGTCCTTTCGGGTATTATCAGATATCTCTTGACATGGAAGTTGTGTTTTGCTCTCTCTATGGAGTGTGTCATGCCTTCAAATGTAGGCGGCAACAAAGCAAGGATTTTTAGGATCACGTTATGGAATCTGGAGACCTAAGGGCCATTATGAATCTCGGTGTAGGTACCCAACATCGACGTTGAATCTATCCCTTAGTCTGTTTTCAATCTTATTGCTGATATTTCATATCCTGTGGCACAGTAAAAACAAATGTGGTTTCCATTGGCATTTGTCTTTATAGAACATGGCAGATGCAAACTGCATCTCTCAAAGGTTTGAAGTTTGTTGTTGCTTTTCTTCTTAAACGTTGTGTGGAAATCTAGCCGCCAACATTCAGCTGTCTGGGATAAGTTATAATCAAAATTGTATCCTTGCCAATTTAAGAATCCCTGCAAGGTATTTCTGAGTATATATTTGCATAATGAAGCATAGGGGTCTTTTTATGGAATGTTTTTGAAAGAATTTTGCTGTAATATATTGCAGTTAGTATTTATATACTGAATTTAGACCTCTCTCTCCGACTCAGGGTAGCATTTAAGTACACAAAACTTAACTTTATAGGCTTGCTTAAATCTCACTGACTTGGTATTTTTAAGTACTATGCTGAATTATGAAATTCCTCAACTAGTTTCTTTGGAAATATTATCTATGTTGTTATAGTTTTATGGTTCTGGTAGATTTTGAGATATTTCAGTGGAAAAGGGAATTTAGCTTTGTAGAAGCTTTTTTAACCTTATTGCTCTATAACTTCTTTAAGCGTGGGACACTTAATGGTTAGACAGTTATAATTTTCACTGTGATATATTTTATTAATGTACAATAAGCTCAAGAGAGGACAAACCCAAATGTTCTGCATCAGAAGAAAAAAGTAGTATTAAGTGATGTACCCGAACAATCAGAACTTTTCAATGCATGCGTTCCTGGGTGCAATATTGTTTCCTTGAACTCTTAGTATCCACAAACAGGTGGAACGCTCAAAGACCATTAGAACAATCTTCTGAGTATTCTTGGAACAGCAGCAGGATGCCTTCCTCACTGCAGGTGGGTTAACATAGGAGTCACAGAATCCAATACATGAATGTGTCATCTGGCTTTCCATTGTTAATGCAGAACCATCTACCGTGTGGACGTTTCTGACCATGACTGTAATGATGAATAGGAATAATGTCAAAATACTGTAATAAGCTCAAACCCAGTGAAAAGAAGAGGAAATGATGTATGGTTTTTATTATGTATTTATTAAATACAGTGTATTTTCTTTTAGTTGAAAAATGTAGCTGTCGGTTTTCATTTGTGGCAATGATGAATCAATAAAAGTGAAATTATGTTTTCTAAGGAACAGTGGTACCTTTGCACCTTTCAGAGTTAGCAAATGTACTTCTTGGTGGGTATAAAATAACCCCTCTGTCCGTAAAAGTATTAATCAACCTATTCTTACACCTTTGCAAAGGTATTGAGTGCTTGCAGCTGATTTTATTGAGCATCACTGATACTCGGCATTTATGGCAAACAGCACCTCTGCTGCACATATTAGTAGCAGTCATTTAAAATTAGGCCTCTGGGTATAACTACAGATGATGGAAAATACCAACTTAGCCAACTGTGGCATTTAAATGGATGAGGTCAGATTGCCTGAAAACAGACATAAGATGACAAACACCACTCGCCCTGTCCCGTCACCCATGTTAGCATCAGTTAGGACATTGCACTGTCAGATTTGTAATGGGGTTGCGAGATATGGCCCTTATGTTTGTTGGTGGGGAAAAAAAGGTATTTTGTTTCTTTTTCTCCGATAGTTCGCGTGTCATACGTGATTTCTTTGTTTCATTTAGGTTTGGAGAGGGATTATATCCCTACTACTGAAAGTGATGTTTTAGTATCATTTACAATTCACTGGAATAATTGTGAGAGTTGTGCGAACTGCTTTGTACCTTTTCCAATTCCCACTGGCTTGATTAGCAACACATTCATTCTTGTATCAGCTGAAAAAGTGATAATTACCGCTGACTTCATAAATAAAGCTGGGAAAATTCTTTTTTGACAAGTCATAAATTTACTGCGAAGCAGAGTTAGATAGGGATCAGAAATATTTGCATTTTCAAGGATGATTATTGCTGGTAGTTTTGACTGAAGAAGAAAGATGATTTCCCCAGATGCTGCAGTATCTTGTTTCAGCATTTTCAAAATTAGATCTTTACTCTTTTTTTTCCAACATATTTTGGAGCTTTTTACTTAAAAATGATTTTTCCTTAAAGAAATAATGTTTTTAAGAATTGAATAGCTTGAAAATAAAAGGAAGCATTTCATTCATAGGGAAGTGATCGTGCCCCTGTACTCGGCACTGGTGAGGCCGCACCTCGAATACTGTGTTCAGTTTTGGGCCCCTCACTACAAGAAAGACATTGAGGTGCTGGAGCGTGTCCAGAGAAGGGCAACGAGGCTGGTGAGGGGTCTAGAAAACAAGTCTTCTGAGGAGCGGCTGAGGGAACTGGGGCTGTTTAGTCTGGAGAAGAGGAGGCTGAGGGGAGACCTTATGGCTCTCTACAACTACCTGAAAGGAGGTTGTAGTGAAGCGGGTGTTGGACTCTTCTCCCAAGAAACTAGCGACAGGACAAGAGGAAATGGTCTCAAGTTGCGTCAGGGGAGGTTTAGACTGGACGTCAGGAAAAATGTCTTTACCGAAAGAGTGGTTAAGCATTGGAACAGGCTCCCCAGAGAGGTGGTGGAGTCGTCAACCCTGGAGGCGTTCAAAAAAGATGTAGACGTGGCACTCCAGGGCCTAGTTTAGGAGTCATGGTGGTGTTAGTTGATGGTTGGACTTGATGATCTTAGAGGTCTTTTCCAACCTTAATGATTCTATGATTTTGGATTGAAGATCATGTTTCAGGTTGACCCAAAATGAGAATTATTATTTGTAGTATTATTGCATTATTTTGCAGCAATATCTGTTTTATATAAATTCAAACTCCCACCCCCCCCACCCCCCCCAACTTCTTTTTTTGTTTACTTTGAGTGCTCAAATCTGTCATCAGCCCAGCTCTTATCTAGAGTTTGGATGAAAAATCACTTGAAAGTTTCCAGCAAAATGCGTGTAATTAACGTTTCAGAATAGGTACAATATCTCCACGTAAAACAGACAATCCCATCAGAATACGTTATGGGAATATTACGCCTTACCAAACAGCTGGTTTACGTTGGCAGCTTTACAAACACATTCTATAAAAGTCAGATCTGAGAGAAGATTCATTGCTTCCTCCAGTTTCTCAGAGAGAGTTGCAAACTGAGAGTCGGTGGTCCCCATTGAAGTCTGCATTTTCAGATGGTGTAGGCACAGCCTTATGAGGTGGTGTATTCGATCCCTTTCCCTGCTGCATCACAGGCAGCTCAGCCAGGATGGCTGCAGTTGTGGGGTTCAGGGAATTCTCTTGGTCTCTACAGTGTTGTGGAAACTGTGAATCAGGCACATCCATCGTGAATGAAAGCCGAAGTAATTGCTCTGATCTGCTGCAGATTAGTCTGTATTCATTTGGTTGAGTAGTAATTCTGAAAGTTAAAATGATCGCACTGATTTCAATTGTATCCCTTCTGATCAGAGAGCCTTTGAAAGAAAAGGGACTGTTGGTTTATACAGGTCCATGCAATGGCCTGTGAGTGTAACTTCATGTTGTGGAGCAGGTTGTAGATGGGGAGATGCTGAAGTGGGTGCTTCCTCCTCTGTCCTTGTTGGAGCTCTTCCTGCCTGCAAGGGGGTCCTCAGAGCCTCTGTGAGTAAGGCAGGGACGGCTTACCTTGCTTAACCTCTTTACTGTTACTGCTGAAATTACCAGGTTTTCTTCCAGCTGTTTGATTAGGTGGACACAATTTCTCATCTAGTTAGTAGAGGTTGTTGTGTACCTAGACAGCTCACGTGAAATGCTTCTAACCATGCTATATTAACTTTCCAATAAATAATTTTCTGTCTAACAGCCTCTGCACACAAACCAGTTCAGATCTTCCCAGGGAACAGGCAGATGAAGCTATTACTGGGTACACTGCAGCTGTATTTTCCTGTCTGTTCTGTTTTCCTGTTGTCTCATGTAGTCTTTCGTGCCTGCATGTGCTTGTCAGGTCAAGTATTCTGCAGTTGAGAACACATGAAAATCTTTAATTTAAAAAAAAAAAAAAAAAAGCCATTGCATATCAATTAGGTATCTACCAAATCACTGTGTGGCAGCTGTATGTGTTTGGGGATTGCCGGTGAGTGACCTTGCAGGCAACGTGACTTGTGTTCTTGCCCGTTTGTACTTTTCAGCTGCCACCTCCCATCCCAGGATGCAAAACCCATGTTTCAAACTCCAGGTTTTCATTATCGACTTCAAGGTACGACAAGAAGGTAGTGCATCCTTGGGAGGTGACATGGATTGTTTATTTTTTGCAGTTAAGAGAAGTATAAGTGTAGTAAATATTTCATGACGGTCCTACGAGCACCAGCAAACTCCTACCACCTATAGAAATAAATTTCCTGAAATAGAAATAGTTGTGACAAGCTTTAACGAACAGGTTTTTCGTACATGCCTCTTCCATGTGTCTTTGTTGTGCATGCCTGGAGTCAGGCAGCTTCAGACAACTGAATTCTACTAGAAATTGAAACGGCTGAGAACTCGGTGGGAAAAAACACAGAATCGTTGTGCTGTGGCCTCTCCAAGAGCTGCACTTCAAAGCGGTTGTACCAGCAGTTGTTCAATTTTGTAGCGGAAGATAAACATGCTCCTGCACACACAGCAGGTTGTGCAACCCCGTTCATATAAACTGTTAGTCATTTCCAAGTACTGGAGAAGATGGAGCTTCTGCCTTGCCCTGCCTTTTCCTGAAGGCTGCAAGAGGAGATGTTCACTTCCCTCAGCGTTGAGGGCAGGCTGAGGGAAATAGAGTAGACTATTTCAGTTGGAAGGGACCTACAGCAATCATCTAGTCTAACTGCCTGACCAATTCAGGGCTGACCAAAAGCTGAAGCATGTTGTTAAGGGCATTGTCCAAATGCCTCTTAAACACTGCCAGGCTTGGGGCATCAACCACCTCTCTAGGAAGCCTGTTCCAGTGTTTGACCGCCTTCTCGGTAAAGAAATGCTTCCTAATGTCCAGTCTAAACTTCCTGTGGTGCAGCTTTGAACCATTGCCACACATCCTATCACTGGATACCACGGAGAAGAGATCGGCACCTTCCTCTGCACTTCCCCTCTTCAGGAAGCTGTAGAGAGCAATGAGCTCTGTGTTTCCCAGAGGACAAGAAAGCATTTGCCTGCATTTGCCAGTGACTACACCCGTGCTTTGTCCCTCCTCCCCAGAGAGACTGCCTGTTCCCAGCGGTGGCTTCTTACAGCCCCCTTCCTGTGTTTTCAGAGGTGAGACCTGCTTTTTCCAGCCTCTCTTACCTGCTTTGGTCTTGGTCTCTGACTGTGGTTGTGGCTCTCCCTCCCTTATTTGCGGGTTCATAAGGAAGACCCTGGCAATTCATTCGTGTATTACATGAGAATTACGCACACACTCATTTGTGTCCCCCAGCAGGCCGGCATAGCCCTGTGTCTGCTCATACAGAGGTAAGCATGGCATAGGTAGCAAAATACAGCATTGGTTTCTTTATCGCATATCTGCCTTCCAGGACAGTGCAGGAGTTACTTTTATGGTTGTAAAGGTCCTGTCCTTAAATGTGAACTGCTTTAGGATGGGGTTTCCCCCATAATTAGTTAGGAATTTTATAGAGTTTTCCGGCAGGGGGGGCAGCTTTGTAGAGTCTCCATCGGTGGTGCTCTTTGTGCACCTACTACTAATTAGTGTCTTTGCTCGTATGGGTGTTCCTAGCTGACCATGCGGTCTGTGCTTTCCCAAACTGAGATGCGTATCCCTTTCATGCAGGCATTTGGTAAACCCGTGATAACTCCCCAACACCTTTCTGGCCCAATCTCATCGTTTACACACAGCTCATCCACTCCTCTGGTACCATGTAGGAGGCTGGCCCCTCTCATCTGCCCAGCCTGAAAGTACGAGTGCTGCTGGTGGTGTCCCTTTGGTGCCTGGCTGGCCCGGGGTTGAGCTCCTTTGGGCTGGGCTCCGGACCGAGGGCAGCTGCAGCCCCGGTGATGCCAAGCCACAGTGGTGCTTCACAGTGCTCTCAAATGGCTTACAGCCATCCAGCACCGCAGCTCGCTGCTGGAGGTGACCTGGCCAAAGCACTGTGTCCTTGCTGCGTGGCCAGGGGCGTCTCCTCCGTCTGACTACCTCCCCTTGCTGCCTGCCCGTCCCTCAGCAGGGGCTGGCTGTGCTTCCCTGCCACTCTCTGGCACACCTCGGCGCAGCTGGCCTGCTGCCCAGTGCATCAGGGCTTCTGCCTCACCTTCAGGTAACTTTCTCAGCTCTTCAGCGTCTGTTCTGGGGCCTTGGGCAATTCCTGCATGGCACCATTGTGCGTCCATGGCGTTCACAGCGCTGCAGTTCAGCAGTGACGGTTACCTCTGTGTCCCTTTTAATTTCTTTTCATGGGTCATACACAATGTGTATCCTGGAACTGGCCACCTGATTCCTATTAATCTTGCTGTTTATCACTGTTTGCTGTGGTTACCTTGAATATACCAGTCAAAGGCTTAAAAAAAAAAAAAAAAAAGTCCGCGGTGATCCTGTAGTATGACTTGTGTAACACAAACCTCTGATTTCCCTAAATTAAGGAATTAATCCTATTTAAATTTGAGCAGCCTGTAGATAAATATTGATCTTGATTTTAAAAAATGTTTAGTAATGGAAAACTGACATTCTTACAAAAATGTTATTGAAAATCAATATTAATGACCCACAGAGCTTTTTGGCTTAGCTGTTGAATCGAAGTCATCCAGACCTGCTGATACTGGACTGCCTATCTTGCTAACATTGTTTAACATTGTTCTAAGTTATTGTTGGATTAGAAATACACTGCTATCATTATCATGATATGTTATGTCATCCAGCGTCTTCTCAACTATAGAACAGAAATATTGTATTTACCACTTCTTTTTTTGTGTTACACTTGGTGAGTCATATAACAATCGTGATTCTTTATCCTAAAAAACTGCAGAGAGATTTTATTGGGTTTTGATCCTGCTAATTGCAGACTTTTTCTTGAATCCTTTTAACTCTTACAGCAGTTCTGTTATAGCTGATAGTTTGTGGTTTCTGTGCATTACCATCTACTTCGCTTTCTCCCATATTAATGAAATACCAGTGGCTCATAAACTAGTAACAGCATTTCTAGATGGCGTGTCACCCTTTACCTGTTCTCACTCACACATCCTTTCCAACAAAAGTTTTAATTACTCATTTTAATTGTCTAATCGTGCTTTTCTTCCTACCCTAATATCAGCTTGAATTTTTCCCAGTAAGTGAATTATTCTGGCATCTCCTGTCCACCACCCAGGTTTCTAGTTCTGATGCAGACACAATATCTTCTCTTCCCATCTTTTGGAATTTCAGTTAAATTTGTTTTGAAAATCTTTGATTTTTGTGCTAGATAAGTATTCATTTGTTCTCTCTAGTCATTCTCCTTTTTGTTATTAGTTTTATCATGCTATTATCATCCTCATTGACCTATTTCTTGCAAGGTTGGCTCCCCTTCTGCTGAGTTGGAGGGCATCTTGAGTTATCGACCTTTTTCCTTAAGAAGATGGGCAATAGTCCTGCACAACCAAATCCTTCTGCCTTTGAGGGCTGCTAACACATCTGTTTGCTGGGTTAATCTTGGACCAGAGGGAAGCCTAGTAATATTTCAAGATCAGTGGCGATTTGGGAGGATGTGCAATAGGGAACAGATGTTGCATTGGATATTCATCCCAGTGTTTTCCTGTGCTGGCCAACATTTCCAGTTTATTCGAGTTGGGCCAACACAAGCTGGCTTTTATCCAGATGCCAGACATTTGTCTAAGTAGGGGATGGAACCGCGGGGCATCTGTGAGAGGTGACATATTTCATCACACCAGAGGCGCTGCAGCCCAGACCTCGCCAGGTGTGCCTGCGGCTTCCTGTGGGAGCGGTGCTGGGAGGAAGCAGCAGGGTGCAGACACCCTGTATTTGCCCGTTGCCCTGTAGACCTCAGCGGCCTCAATGATTTCATCCTAGTCAAAGGCGCGAATCTGCATGAACTCCAAATTTGTGAATATCTAGAAAAATCAGATGTCAACTAGTGCTCGAAATGGCTGACCACTGCATTTTGGACTCACTGTACCCAGAATGGGCAGGCTGGAGCTTAGCTGTTATTTCACAAGATTTGGTTTACACAGAACACATTTGCTTCCATAGTGCAATGTTTTGCATGAAAGCAGTAGGCACTCCTATGGACGTCCGCACTGCTTGGGAGTGGATGGTAGTTTCCAGCTGCAGTGAGGTTTTTTTTTTTTTTTTTGGTTTTTTTTTTAAATTCTGATTGCTATAAATTCTGCAGCGGCACTGTTGTCCTCAAGTGGTTTGTCTACTGCCTTAAAGAGGACACCCACAAAAAAAAGTCCTCAGTCTGCCAGACTTTCCTATCCAGCAAATACCAGCAAATAATGCATTTCCATTTACAATTTCAAGAAAATCTGCATTTTTGCGACTGAAGGAGGTGTACCATTGAACCGTTGCATCCGTTGGCCTGCTGTAGGCAGGGGCGGTATGGCTGAGCAGGGTGGAGACGATGGGAAAGGTGCAGAGACACAACCCTCAGTCGGAAGAGGGTTACACACTGATGTAACAGAAATGGAGGAAGGGGGAACCATAAAAATGCAAATTGCTGCCTGTGAATGCCATTGACTGTGTAATGCACTGGCGGGACAGCTCAGGGGCTCTGCTCGCTCTGAGCTTGCAAGGGCCCAAGTGCGGTGGGTGGCACGGCGTGCACTACAGGGTACAGAGCTATCCAGCTTAGTGCAAAATGAGCTGTACCTCTTCACGGTCATGCTATTTCCTCTTGGATCTGAATTAACGTTGGCTCTGGCGATCTCTGTGTACTCAGAAACTGACTTTAGCATAGGCTGGAGTCTACAGCTCAAAAGAACGTTGTGGTGATTTAATTTCTTTTTGTTTCAGAGAAGGCAATCTGAATTACTTTACTTTTTTCATAAAAAAAGTGATACTCCCTCTATACCACTCCTTGCCTGCTGTATTGTGTAATAGGTCTTCCTTGCTTTAATTGTGAAGATCCAATGCTCCCTGGTGCTGAAAGATTGGTACAGCCTTTGGGAACACGCGTTTTGTCAATCCTCCTGTCAGGTGGAGGAGTGGGTCTAGAGAGCGGCCACCTCCCTGGCAGGGGGCAAAGTTGGACGTCCCCAAGCCCTGTGGCTGCGGGACCGAGGAGGTGACCTCTGTCTGTACAGTGTGCTATTTGAAACTTTATAGCACATGAAAAGACTGAATCTGCAGTTACAGTGCTCAGGGGTAGGGGGTTGGGGTTTAAGTTATGGAGACTGCTGTGCAGCAGAACGGAGGAGAGGAAGCTGAAAAAAGTGGGAAGAGACTGTAGCAGTGTGAGTAGCTGCAGGCTTTCTGGGTTTGTTTTGTTTGCATTTTTTTGTTATTATTACTCTGAATGAACCTCAGACCTCTTCTTCAATTAACCATGGAAGTATTTGGTTGGACTCCACAGCCAAAGTAAGTGGAAGCTTTAAACTTAATAGCTTTGAAAAAAGCTAATAGAGAAATTAGCAGATTGACTCCAATGCCACAAGTCATCTTCTAGCACCTTCCCTTCTGCATTTTACCCCAGGATGAGGACAGAGCCTGGCTTTGGATGATCTGAGGAGTGAATGCTTCTTGTCTGAAGATAATGCAATCACGTTTCTCCTCCCCAAACTCTTGGTCAGGTCCTTGGCTCAGGTCCTCCCCCGAGTGCAGAGCTGATGAGCAGCACAAAGCATAGTGCTCACCATGATGTTCACAGCCTATCCTAGCAGGGCTCCTTCACTGGATAGCTGAGAGGGTTCTTGGTATGTAGTTTTGCTGTCAAAGATGAGCACTGCTATCTGCCAAATTTCTAAATTCGTAGCCGGCTTGCACACTGGCACACACACCAGTTTGCTGGGTCTGTGTTCAGGCTAGACTCTTGTGTTGCTTGCTAGGAAGGCTGTGGTAGATGAAAAGGAGAGACATACGATAGACATAGTTGGTCCAATTAAAGAAAGATCTAATAATACAGATCTACAAATACGATTTTGTTGAAAGTTACTTCACAGCGAGTTACTAAAATTTGATTTTATGACTTTGTTGGTCTAGTGTGAATAGCGGTCAGCATGGTTAGTTGGGGACCTGCATTCAAAAGGCAACCCAGGGAACGGGGACAGTCTCCCTCCCTCCTTTATGCTCTCGTTCCTGGG
Organism: Fregata magnificens; assembly: GCA_013389945.1. Classification (NCBI taxonomy): domain Eukaryota; kingdom Metazoa; phylum Chordata; class Aves; order Suliformes; family Fregatidae; genus Fregata; species Fregata magnificens. Next base: position 95,349 of record WAAD01031382.1, read on the forward strand.
GAGAAGTGGTAGCTAGACACCAAAGATGAAGGCAGGCTAATGAGGATTGTATTTGAAGACACCAGGGGAAAGTCAAGAGATACAGTTATCTCTGGTAGCTTTAGCAGGAAAGTTTTAAAATACCTTTTTTTTTTTTTTCCTAAAAACATTCTTAGCAGTAGAAATCATCTGCTTTCAGATTGTCAACTTTCCCCCGCAGCCTTGAAAATTTCTGCCTGTTTTAGTGAATGTTTCAGCTGCAACAGAAAATGTGCCTGCTGTGGGGCTGGGGAGGGTGATATCACCTGCCATGGGGGGAAGAACAGTGCTTCTGGATGGCAGTTACAATTCTAGTCCCAGTAAGTCATAAGCTTGATCTCTTGCATGGGTTTACGTGGCTGCACACATTAAAAAAATATAATCTCCAAATAGCATCAAATGCAGCAGTCCAGATGAAACATGGGTCACTACGTAGCAGTACTTTGTTCTGGACAGGGTCTTCTCTTTTGATGTAGTTCGAGATCTCTCTCCTGTTTGAAGCCCTTCTGGGAGGACACATGTAATTGCCTGCAGGATCATTTCTCCTTCTCACTGACTGCTCCCAGCAGCCGTGTCTGACAGCGGGGAAATGCTCCGTGACAAGTGGAGCTGGGCCAGTGCTGGCCATCAGGCTGTGGTGAATTGAACCTAGATTAACTGAACTTGTTCCTGCAGGAGCTGGAAATTATCATAGGCCACACTTCATGAAGACCTCTGTGTAAAATTTAACTTCTCCAGTGTAGCTTTCCCTTGATAAGTTATTGATAAACTCAAATTACTTGATAAATAGTTGATAAACTCAAATTTAAAAAAATGTATTTTACAGAAATCAAACTATTTTCCTTGCACAATGTTGTAGAAGAAAGAAAAGAAGAGAATAATGGTGGTTTTGTAAAACCCTAGTGACAAGTCAGATGATACACTATTTTGGGGGCATTTCTAAGGCCAACTAAAGTGAAGACGTAGTTTACCCAAGGACTTTATTGCTTCATTTTTAAGTGTAGTGTCTCATAACTGGAATTAACTGTGTAGTCCTTTCCTAGGGAAAAATGTGGATTTGAACTGTGAGCATAGCTCTATAGACTTTTTTATTATTTAAATGCTTGGATTTCATGTTTATTTGGCTTTTATGGCAGTATTGATACCACAATTTATTTCCTGATTTTAGCCAGCTCATATAGAACATTTTAAAAAGTCAAACCCCCAAACCCACAAATCTTACTGTTCACTGAGTAGCTAATATGAATCTTTTCTGTTAATGTATAATCTCACTGAATTTAGATGGTAATGTTAAAGGTGATCTTCAGCAAAATCCTGTAGCTGGAACTTGAGAGAAGCAGCTGTTATATTTAAAATTAGCACATAAAGTGTCATTAAAATAATGATAGAGGTTCACAGAGTTGCATTCTAAGTGCTAATCATCCTATCTTCTGGATGGGTTGACTGCTGTGCCTTATTCCATGGTGCTTCATGGGTTTGGACGATTGACCTAAATTAAGCGGTAAAAGGCTGGAGGTGGTAGAAACAGGAGCAGAGATATGGGTAATGTGTCACATCTGCCAAATATCTGCCTGCTGAACCCATCAGCTAAATTAAAATTTCTTTCTCCATCCTTGATCTTGGCCAGTGTCACTGTTAGGTGTAAAATATTATACTCTGTGGGTGTCCTGAGGATTTTCAGTGTACTGACTTGAATTGGCAGGGGAAGAAAAAGTTACAATGGACTAGGGATATTATAAGTCCTATGGAGAGCTAGAAAATTACCAGGGTTGGGGTTTTTTTTGGCAAGCTAAAATAGCAATGTGAAGAAATGATGATTGACAAAGATAGTCTAGTGGAGCTGTAATTATAATTAGAAACCATGATGGCTCTTCTCTGCTCATTTAGCTGAGATTTCATAAAAAGACTCAGTCAGTCAAATCAGCACCCATACCTTTACAAATGTGCACTACTCTTTATTGTTTACCTGCTCGCAAATTCATTGTTTTCCATAGTACACTAGAAAAGGCTAAAATTCGTGTGAGACTGGAGATTAGTTGCAACGAACACGTAAATGGGTAGGAAGTCTTTAAATGTTAAATTAGGGCAGAGAAGGGAAATTAAGGAAATAAAGTTGGGATTTTTTTAATGGAAAGCCACTACAATGGTGGTGTTTGTCCGTAGCTCACTGTCTATACGCGTGAATGGATCACAGCCTCTTCTCTTTCAGAACTTTGATGCACTTCAGTAGACCTCAGTCTATTTTAAAGTGTGTATGAGCACGCATCAGATAAAATCTTCAAAGTAAGGGATGGTAGCCCACACATCTGGGAATTTCAAAATAGATTGTGTGTTTATACCAAAATGCTGGATGATCTTTCACAGCCTTTCTATATCACAGTGCTGTTATTCTGAAATTGGTATTGTTTCGTATCATAAATCTCTGTGTTAGGAGTATTTATTTTTATGAGTTTTATGAGAATAAAAGTTACATTATTCTTTTTAAAATAGACTAAAATGATGAATGTATGACTTTCAGTATCCATTTTTGGATTCTTACATAGAAATTGCATGTCAGACTTGCACACAGCCATGCTTACTGCAACTTGCTAGTGTGTTCAGTGGGAACCTGCTACAATAGTGGCCTGTTTTGTCATAGCTGCATTTAGGAACTTATTATTAAATTCCAGGTTTTAGAAATGACAGGGTATGATTTCTGATGGATTTTTGCATACTTTTCGTTACATTATACAACATGGTACGACATAGCCCCACAGAAAAATGTATTCATGGTGAGTACATGTCTTAATTTTCACCATGCACTTAGAGAACAAAAAGCCGTGCATGTGCCTGCAAAACCAGGGCATGTAATCCCACTTCAGGCAAGCAGCCCCAATCAGGAGAGCATCCAACCGGAGTTTGAATCTAAGGCATCCTGCTACCTTTAAAACCCCACTGTCTTTTGGGCTTTAATAGGCACAAATGATCCTTTAAATTGACATACTTTTCAGAGCAGGGGCTTAAAGAAAAATATTGCTTTTACTATTGGTATAGTAGCCAGTCTGACTGAACTGAAGATATTACCCTGGCAATGTCAATGAATAGAATACTCCTTTTGTGTTTAACTTACTTGTTTTAACTTCTGATTTACTTTGAATAAATCCATTAGTAAAGGATAATAGGAACATTTAATTCTTCATCATCATTTTTATTTAAAAGAACATCATGAAATAATTTATATTGTTTGTATGAAACATTACATGTATACGGATCTTGGCATGAACTTGGGGAACAGACATGGTTTGATCTCTGTAGTCATTTTATTCAACTGTTAATTAACTTTTTACATGGAAGTCTCAATAGACTTTTATTTTATACTGGAAGCGATGGGAGCAATCTGAGGCTAACCCAGTCCCTGAAAAAATAATGCTAGAAAGGAAAAATTGTACAGAACAGTGGTGGCTAAGGAAATAATTTCTGTGCTGAGACTTTATGTTCACTTTGTTTTGTCTTTAGGTTGTCATTAACACTTTTATATTTTTATTCCACCCATACAATGCTGTCAGTAACACTCTCACTGTTATCTGTGCTTCTCTGCTAAGCGGAATATTAAAGAAAGTATTTGAGCCAAAAATTCCTGCATGGTTGAAAAAGTATTAAGAATAATAATAAATATTATTCCTGAACTTCATACCTTGTTTTCAGTTCCCACTGAGTTTCTTTGAGTTGGTGATGGTGGTAGAATATATATACAGCTGTTGCTAGCTCCCTTATTCATTTGCTTCTCACAGGGAGGAGCGTTAGCCCAGAAGCAGAGGAGACAGCTTGGGAAGGGAGAGCAGCAAAGTATTAATTCCATACTGATGCCCTGGTGGCTCTTGTCAAATCAGCTTCTCCAGTGTTTTCTAATTTGACCTTTTGCTATTAGGAGTAGAAACTCAAAGCTGAGGACTTCTAACCTCTGTGTGATTTCAAATCAGGCTGCTTCAGTTCTACTGTGTAATTAGCAAAGGAAATACAGCTTGTTAGAGGAGCTTGGGCGGGGATTGAGGAGGAGTGAAGAAGTGGGATTAGTCTCTTCCCATTCATCCCTCCATACTGTTCCTTCCTTTCTTTTCCCTCTGCAACCAGATTTAGTTTTGCTTTCCTCTTCTCTCCCTCTTCCTTATCTGACACACAGCATCCTATGCATTGCATATATTTATTTTCTGTTATGTTTTCTGTCAGACCTTATCTCCTTTTTTTATTCCTTCTATTCTGCATGTGCTGTTAAAATGTAATGCCCATTCGAAGGGGAGGAGTGTGGACACAAGGAAGCGGGTAGAATGAATGCTGCTGTGGAACATGAAAAAGCACAGCTCTGTTATTTAGTATCCCTTGCCTCTAGTCTGACCCTGTACAGGAGTATGAGGTGTGGAAGCTGCTTTCACAGAACTGTTCAGTGGAAGCCTCTTTTGACAGAAAGAGCAACATTTTTATAAGCTCTGAGACAGTATGAGTTCAGAAAGCCTACGGTAAATACCACCAGCTCAGCTGCCCTACAACTCCCTCAAGGACAAGTCTGCTTGGGTTTATAGTTTGCATGAAAATGGCAGGTGACTGGCAACTTCTGAACACCCATAAACCTCATAGACAATGAGCTTATTATTATTTATTCTCTTAAGGCAAGAAGACAGGAATAGTAATGGAATTTTTTGTGGAGTATAGGAGACAAGAGGGAAGTGTTAGCAAGATGTTTTATAAGCCTCACAAAGAATAATTTAAGCGAGTCCTATATTATGTGTAGCGAAAGGTAGTTCTTTCTGCTGGAAGACCTCTTTTGGCGTGTTTTAATGTGTTTATTTTTTAAAGTGACTGATGGGAAGCCAGGTTATTTTTAAAATAAATCTGCCGAGACCTTTAACTTACAGTAAGCAGCCTCCCTTTCCCCCCCACCAAGCAAGACTTTTGGACTAAACAGGTTCTATTTATTTATTTATTCATTTATTGATTGCAAACTCTGCAAGGGCTTCTTGGGTCCCTAGGAGGTCCTCCTTCTCTTCAGTGCTCGTGCAGCACAGTCACCACTGATTCTTGTTATCAGCCTCTGCTTTCTGTTCTTTTCCATCCAATATACCCTGCCCTGCTGATGCTTCCACCCCTCTATGTGCTCATGCACTCCCATAGTAGAAGCAAGGCTCCCTTCCTCCAGGGGACTGCACCTCCACCCTATGCTCTCTTCTCAAAGGATGCACCAGGGAAGCTGAAAGCACATCAAACAGGCACTGTGCATCAGAGGAGTTAACAATACTTGTTCTGCCATCAGCGGTTGTTGTCCTAACTCCTGTTAGGAAATGTTTTCACAAGCATTTACATTTCTAGCCAGCCAAAACCAATGCATATCTTTGAGCCTTTACAAGACCTGGAAGGCAGAATGTGTTGGCTGTGGAGTGCAGAACCTTGCTTTTTTCAGGCTCTCAGCGCGGCCTGGGGCAGCTGGCTGTGCCTGCTAGTCTTAATGGCTTCATTCTTCTTTGTTTAGATACTTAGTGGTGTTGCACACCTTGATATGTACGTTCCATAATTAGATTGCAGTACAGTGTAAAGGCATCTTTTTTTTTTTTTTTTCTTAGGGACCTTTCAAGAGATGTGGCACAGTAGTCTCTGATCTTTCAGGGCTTGACAGACAACAGGTTAAAAGCCACTGCCTTAACCAGCAATTCTTACTGATCTCAGTGGCTTGCTTTGCTGTTCTTGCAGTCTTAAGGAGTGTGTTCAACTCTGATTTTGCAGCAAAGTGCTTGTTTCATGCAATACAGAAATCATAGCTTGGAATCATTGGTATTTTTTTAAATACCAGTTATTTCTTGAAATACCTTAAAGATAAAACTTCTACTGTCATCTATCGGACATCTTGCCCCAGTTATTGATATAGGTCCCATCCTCTGTGTTTTCTTGTTGATTTGGTCAATAAAATTCCAGCTGTGCCTGCAGTTGTATCTTCTGGTTGATGGGGGTGGTGATGCTGGCTATATGGTTGCTTCCTGACATGGTTAATAAGATATTGTTGTCTTCTGGATTTCAAAGCTACAGCAAGTAGTTGAAAGCATTTTGCTCTGTTCTTGCTTAGGAGTTGCAGTTTTAGTATTTTCTGTCATTTCTTATCTTAAATGGTTCTCCCTTCCTTCTCAATGGCAGTTTACATTAATGTGTACATTAATACATTAATATATTCTGCACCAGGCTGTCCTTTTAGAGACTTCAGATAATGAAGAATGTAGCGTTTTTGTGAAATAACGATGTGGTCTATTTGGCTTAGCTTGTTTTTTTCAGGAGTTTACTACAGATGTATTTCACTGGCTGCGTAGTCTGCAGATGTTAATATATTCAGCATTTGCTTGGATCTGAAGTCCTATACACTGTGTCTCGTTAATTGCCTATATTCTGTTCTGGCTCCTAAAATCAGCTTGGATTCCCTCAGTCCTTCGTTATAAAAACCTGGACAGGGCACAGACTGGCCATGATAGAGTGATCTGGACTCTGGCATTCATCATGTTGTTGGTCTGCCAAAATGGGAGCTTGTTTGACCTTCAGAACGTGGCGAGTCCAGACGGTTTGTTTGAGCTTCTGCCTTAAACACTGTGTTTCTGCAGAGTCCTTTATCTGATACTGTGTCAGGTTTGTTTGAGCTATTTTCAATGTGTGAGATTTCCTGTTAATTGTTTTCTGCTGCCTGTTTTGAAATCATTTTATGAATTGCATAAACCCATCATTAAAATCAAGCACATGTGCACGCACGCACACACACAGAGTATTACGATGGATCTGAAAGTGCTGGCAATACACTGGTAATACAGAGAAAGATGTAATAATTACCATCACTGTAGTGTTTGGACAAAAAGTTTAAGTAGAGTTTTCACACTGTGAAAAAACGAAATCTTTGGGTTTTCTCTCTGCAGTTGTGGTGGGTGATAGGTTGATGCTGTCGTCGTTTCTAGGAGCTTCAGAGCCAAAGACACTGTGAACGTGTAGCTGTGAATTCCTAAAGGAGAAAGAGTCCTGGTTAAAAAGCTTGGGGAATTGGTGCATGGAAAGATTAAAAATTACTTGCCTATCTTCTTGAAGGTTATGGGAGTGTAATTTTTCCATGAATGTCACGTTCATCTGTATCTGTTTCTTTATTGTTGTATTTTCCATAGGATTACAAAAAGCTGTCTCAGACATGTCTAAGTTGCATGTAGGCAAAGATGTGGGCAAGCAGTTCTAATAATTACCGTTTTTTCAAAATTTGAGGAATACTGCAGACAATGAACTGCTTGCCCTAAATAAGCTTTGAGACTAAATAGGACTCGGGAGGCACTGGCAAATAGAGTATTTGACAGGTTAAAAGGCTTGCCATAAAGAACCGGGTGCATGGATAGATGCTGTCTGGAGCATAGAAGGTGGCCTAGGCTTTATGTGAGCTTTAAGTAAAACAAATATGCATATATTGTTTTGTCAACTTGACATTCCTTTTGTTACCATGCTTTGTTCCCACTCCTAAAAGTACGCAACACTTTATTTCAAAAGACTCTTACTCTGCACTGTGTTCAAACTTGTCACAGCTTCCAAAAACAGTAAAGTTTTGCTGACAACTGAACTTAGTCAAAGTTATTGCACAGTCTTTGTGGATATATAGAGTAAACTCTTCCAGGGTAGGGGCTGAAAGTAGGAGAGTATTTCACAAGGGCGCGAGGAAGGTGACAAGTTTATAGCCTGACTCCTGAAAAAAGTGCATTCTGCAAGATCAGTTTTTCACTGAGCCTAAGCAATGCCAATTTGGACTAATGTGTGTCATTTAGACTATAAATAAGCAGGGCAATCACACCAGCGTGCCAATATAAATACACTGGTACTGGTATAATATTTATGCAGCTCCTAGAGGCAGTGTTAGAATTGTTTTATGAATCAAAGAAAGCTTGTTAGTGGGATTAAAAAGGATAACTATAATGCTGTAAATTTATACAACATATTACTAAGTTGCAAAAGTATCCTTTACTCTTAATGTTGTCCACACCGGAGTTATGCAAATTTTTGGTTTAAAAAAAATAATTTCACTCTTCACCAAACAGATATCCCAGTACAAAGTCAGCATTTACACCACCCTTCAGCGACAAGATTTGTGGTAAGTCATGCCCAGTAAGAAGAACTCGTAGGATCCGAGCCTAAAGTAGTAAGCACAGTAATCTGTGTGATTTCTGGAATGAACAGTACATGAGAGATATTTTTTCATAAGATCTTCTGAAGAGGGGAAGACTTATTAGGGGTAATGGAATGACAGTTAAAGCAAGGAAAGAAAATTGTAGACTGATGGAGGGAACTATTTTCCAGCTGTGAGACCTGATGCATCCTGTGGAGCAGTCTCCAAAGGAAAGCGATGGAGATGTCATCACTAGAAACACTTACAGACACAAGTAGGTTGAAAAATACATGATATAATTTACTGCAAATAGCATTAGCACAGCACTGGAATGGAGGCGGGATAAATAACCTCATGAAAAAATTACCATTCCTAACTTCTTGTCTTTGAACGTAGTGTTGTGACTTTGCTTATTCTTATTTTTCCTGAAGCAAACTGAACTCCTCTTTTCGAAACAGTTTAACATATTTTACTTACTTTTTATGCAACTTGAGTGACGATCTCGCTGTCTCAGCTATTACCTCTATCTTTGCCTTCCCACAGCACACACACAACTAGCTTCTGCTTTCCCTGGCATGCAGTAGAGAAGTTCCTAGTTGACATCCTCTCTTGCCCTATTTCTGTCAGCTGCAATGACAGCAGCCTGGGCAGATGTTCCTGATCCGCTTTGCGTTATGGTCTGCACAGGTAGAAGGTGGAAGGTGCCTTCCCCATGGGTACTCCTAGAAGATCATTATCCATATATATACTGATGGGAAGGGGGAATACAGAATTTTATTTTCCCCAATGGAAAAATCAGAAAGCTTTGAAAGAATCTAACAGCAGTTTTAAACATCACTTCTACTTTCTAAGTTTCAAGCAGTCAGACTGCAGGGAAAACCTCTGCTAAGGTTGGGCTAAGAAAGCACAGGAACAGTTTTGATGCATGAGAAAGTTGCTGTTAACATCTGCTGGTACAGTGGAGGTGCCATGCAGGATATGCACAGCTCAAATGACCTGTATATATTTCTCCTGTTGCATTTTATCTACAAATGTAATAGGAGATCATACCACATGTCGTCTTTTGTTAATATACAGTGAAATGCTGCCCGCCAGGAAGCCGATTGCCTTTTGTCCCAAGGAGGCACGGTGGTGAGCAGCCACGGCAGTCAGGAGCACGGTGGCTTAGCTTGAGGGCACCATCCAGGAGCCGTGGGATATGGCTTGGCCCCTTTTCCCCTAATCAGCTATTGCTGTCTTCCCAGCCCAGCAAAATCCCATCTGGAAGGAGTAGCTGAACCAAAGGTAGAGAATAAAAGGTAACATGAAGGTCATTGATGTATTTTTAAAGTAAATATCTATTCATAAAAGTGTTTTTTCCATGAGGTGTGGCGTTAATGCCATCTGGTTTTCTGGCCCTTGGCCGCTGCCTTGACTCAGGTCTTGCTCCTTTGCTCAGCTCCCTTCTCCAGAAGCCTTGCTGGAACTTCTGTCATCTTCTTGACATTGGTGTTTCTCTGTCAAGTTTGGCTCAAATATTCTTGAGGGATGCTGATTTAGCATTTACCAATGTTAAACAATGTAATTGAATCTTTTAATTTTTAGAACTTCATAAAGAAAACAGTTTTCCTTTTTTTTTTTTTTTTTTTTTCTAAAAAGCTTATGTACGCCCCCCTCACACAATGCCAGCATGCGGCAGTACTTCACAGCGATGTGATGTTCCTAAACACACATGCAGGGAGGACCTATGGACCAAGATGAAACTCCTAACAAACGATGGGTGTTCAGAACAAAAAGTGTAGCTTGAATATCTGGAAATGTTTCCTGTCAGTGAGATCTGTGTCACTTAGGAATTTCCTTTTAAATGAAAAGGTTTATAGCCTCATCGTCTAGGATAAGGTTGTCTGCAGAAGTTATATGTACAGAAAAATCCCAGACTGTCTCATAGAGGAAAGCCGTTTACGGCTACAGTTTCTTTAAGCTTTTTCACTTTCCCAGCTTCTTCAGTTTCTATCTGCTCTGGTTAAGCTTTCCCTATTTCACTTATGTGATGCCTGTATTATTTCCAGAAACAATAAACGGAAGCTCAAGACAACAGAGGGAAACTCACTTTGAATCCTGAAATTATGTAGCAGTTCAGTAATGATTCGGGTTTATGGCATTTGAGTTTAATCTCTTAACAAATGCTTAATGCTGTATAAACAAAAAGACATATTTATCAGATTTGAAGTAGTTTGTGGTTGCGGTATTATTTAAATAGGATTACTTCTTTATTAGATAATCCACTGAAGTGAATTTCACCATATGCTAATATCTCTCGAGACATGTTTTCAGCTTTCTGCAGATCCTGCATATTTTAGATGGTCTTGGAAAGTTCTGAATTTTCCTGAGCAAAATAGCTTTGGAGGAAATATGCGAGCTTAACCATTTAGGAAACCAAGCATTTCCATTCAGGTGCCTAAGCATGGGCTTAGGAAATTAACCCGGGACAAGCAAACTTGGAGGATATTCAGATCATTTTTCAAATGGTCAAGCTTGCTGAGGTATTGTAAATATCAATAGGAAATGGATTTGCGGTTATGCATAATTACAGTACCCTACTTCTTTTGGTTCTAGATTAAAACTGAGCCACTACTGTAATAAGTAACCATATAATTCAGAAAAAAGAGAATTAAATTTACATAAAGTATAATAAAATTGAATAAATTTTCACTTTAGAGAGACAACACAGTTATTCATTGGGTGCTATAACTGTTAAAATTAAGTTTCCAAGAAAACCTGAGGACACGTCTGCTAAATGTGGGAAAGAAAATTACCAGAGGAGCTATTCTAACTCTTCGTTCTCATAATTCCTTCATGTCACACACACCAACAAATGTTACTTACGGAAGCATTTGAAACCCTATGTTTTCTTAATAAAGACTGCTGGAGAGCACGGAGCACAGAGTTTGATAAGAAAGGATTAAGGTTAAATACATTCATATTTGTCCTACCTGGAGCCTAGTTCATTAATGACTGCTTTACATGCAGCTCTTAGAAATCTTAGATGTTTCTAAGCACTACTTTGAAGAGCAGCATTGCCATTTCAAAAATGAAGTCTCATTGGAAGTGATTGAAGCCATAGCTCTAAAAGAAACTCAAAAAAATGTTATTCCTCTGCACCAGTAGGAGAAATTAATGCTTTCTTTCATGGTTGGAGCTCCCATAACAAGTCTGATAGGGTTAGCATATGGGCAAAGCAAATCGTTGACATTTTGTTGTTTCATGAGGCATATACATTCAAAATCTGTACATTATACATCTGCTGAAAGAACTTAGCCAATTTTGTCTCTTTTTTTCGACTCTTTATAGTCCATTACGCTCTGACACAGCTGTGGTGACGTTGTGGTAACCATGAATGTTCCAGGATGTTAATTTTTCTCTAGACTTTTGCATTATTTAAAAGCAAATCTTTTAAAAACATCCTCCTTTCCCAGGAAAAATACATTCTCTGAGACATTTTTTCATTATTGTTGTCAATAACAGTTACTAAGGATAATAGTTGCACCAGGCTAAGAACATTTGTGCCAAATCTCCCATCAACAGCCAAAGTAAACTTCCCACTATTCACTGCTTCCCAGCAAATTTCAATGTGGTTTATCGATTCCAGTGTCTTCAATAATTCAATTGTAAAACTTACCAGAGTTTTAGAACTTCCAGTTACCTTTATAAGCTTCAGTTACCAAAAAAAAAAAAAAAAAGGTCTGGGTAGTAGTATTCTTGCTATGATTAATTTACAGCTGTTACAGCTGTTATGGATTCAGTTAAGTTGTGTTGGTATCTATCTACTGATTGTTGATCACGGTATCGCATAAATATTCAGAGTTTAGTCAGTTCTCATTCAGAATTATTTGGTCTTTTAAGTTCAGGGAAAGGATTTGTCCACTGTCTTTAACAGAAGTCCTCTCAGCTGGAAGCTGTAGGGCAGTGTGATAACCAAGCTTCAGTTCCATTCTCGATATTTTTTCCCTTCCCATTGTTGTAGATCAACATGAAGATTCTATTTTCCAGAATTTGTAACAGTTCAGAGAAAATATTTATGCATTTTTACCAGAAACAAAGAACTGGAACTGAGAAAATGAGCTTACATGAGACCAGGGGTGTTTTTTAGAGTGGTCCTGATGACTTTGTAGTGGCTGGGCTACTCGCAGGGGCACACAGGGGATCTTGAGTTCAGATTCTCTCTTCTGCCTGATCCGGTGCAGGGCTTGGAATTGATTGTAGAGGAGACAGCTTTAATTTTTTTTTACTTTGTCTGACACACCTAAAACATTGATCAGAGCGAGCGAGCAAGCAAGACTGACTGTGCAGCTGGGGGTTTGGGTACTCACCTATAAATGTGAGACAGGGGTTTGAGTCCCTGCTCCAGTAAATATTTCAGCTTTTTTACAGAATTGAAGATCTGTAACAGAGAGGTCTGAGTTTGGAAGAGAGTTGCTCTAGGAATGGTCCTAAAAGTTGTACTGAGACTCTGTGTAAGCCTTCCTCAACTTCAGAGCTTCTGTAAACCACGGACATCAGTGGATACATGTTTATTCTTATCTGTGAAAGCCTCCAGCTGTAAGCTGTGGGGATGACCAAGAATACTGTAGCTCAGAATTTACCAACTGTCACTGGTATGATACTGTGCCAAAAATGATGCTGTTAGATAATGCTGAGCTTTATACCATTTAAAGATAAAATTTGGGATAAGTTTCAGATATAGGAAGAATGAGAACCTATGGTATCTTGTGCTGTACTGGCAGGATTCATAAAAATCTGTTGCTTTTAGTGAAAAATATTCTTCATTAAAAAGTTAAGGAGTGGCACATTTCTGTGAATGGGATATTACAGATCTAGGAATGCCTGAAGTATTAACTGTGACCCTGGTGCTTTTAATTTTTGAGAAACTAATCTTGGGGATGTTCTTCTCTCAGCTGTAATCATCCTCTTGACAACTTGTTGCATTGTCATCCTCTACCTCTGTACAGGTATGTGATTCTCTACTAGTCTGAGGTGCGTGCTATCCCAAACAGTGTAAGCAACAACACGCACAGTCGATCTTACTCCTCCCATACACTGAGACAGCTGGAGGTGTAGCCAGCTGAAGATGTAACGTGCTTCCTTGTGGAGTCTTGGGACTCGCATTAGTTGGAGATGCTTCACAGTGGGGAACATTTGAGAAACACCTCAGATTTCGCTTGCCTGGGTTCTGAAGTCTACTTAGCAGCTACATAGTCAAACTCTAAAAAGGTTTAAATTCAGTTCTCCCTTGGCCACAGAATGGTTTATCCTGTCGCGAGGCATAAGCTGTTGAAGAATGAGAACGAAAAACTGAAAGATGGAAACTCTCTGTTCACCCTCATAAAGCTTCCATGTCTACTGATGAAAAAAATTAATATAGCTTCCAAGCTCTGCAATATTAAAAAATTCCCATGTTTGAAATTCCTCACTTACAAATTTGGTGCCGTGTTATTTCCCCTGCTCCCAGAGGAATGCAGGCTTTGCAGAAGAGAGGCAGGTGCGAGTGGTGATGTAGAGCTGAGAATGAGCTGTTGTGTGGGAGAGACAAGATAGGACAGTGAAGGATCTTTGCATTTCCTCTCCATGCAGGAGGGCCAAAGGGGCAGCCGCTGAGCTGTTCAGTAGCTGTTCCCAGTGGGGCGGGAAGAGGCTTCCCCTTTGTATCCGACAGGACGCAGTTGTGCGTAGTCACCTTCTGGGGCCACCTGGTGCTGCACAGGATTTGGACACGTTTACTGGGTTCAGTAGTTATCGCCTGGGCGTGCGGCCGCAGCCGTGAAGGAAACATCCTCTAACCGGTTGCGAAGACTCGAAGGAGGGAGTGCTCTTAGGCTTTACCACATCTGTAAACAACATCCTTGTGTCAATAACTTTCACAGCCACCTCGAGAGACACGCAGTTGGTTCAGTGGCTGTAAACTGCCCAACACATTGAATTCCTGGCCTTGACTGTTGAGAAAATATCTCTAGGCTTTCGTTTTATTCCTTCTTATGTGTCCCCAGTTGGTATCCTTCAAATGATATTAAACTGAATACAGCAAATATCTAAAGATTTCATATGGTCATTTTGCTAGCACAGTATCAAGCACTTTATATATATCTATACACATTGTCTGGTGTATAATCTTTGTAGGGTTACATTACTGTTGGTTTGTTACAGTGCATAGAGCCCTTAGTCTGGGACAGAGGCCCCCCCCTGTATAGTAAGAGCAACACAGAACGATATAAATGGGTCACAGCATGGTCCCTAACTCAAAGAATGAATCATTCAGTTACAGGATAGAGATGCCAGCGAGTTAAAAATAGGCAGGAAAGTGCAAAAAGCTGTTTATCTGCCTTACAGTCAATAGCTAAAGGCAATAAGCCTACAGTAATAGCTGTAAGGAGTAGGACTACTTGCCTGGCCACTTGATCGTTATCTTTGCAGTCTTTAATTAGAAGAATTGTGTGCAGAGCTTTGAAAGGATATGTGAGCTACTGTTACCAGTATTTGGGGGTGTTCCATGAGGCCAAGTAAAAGGAGAAAACAGGAATATCATTTTGCTTCGCTGGTGAAGAATCTCAGTAATCTGCAAGGCGTCACTTCTGAGATTATCGCTGTGTTCTGCCAGGAAGGAGGTGAATTAACACAGTGGGCATCTTGTTCACTATTGCACATTTACAACTGCAAGAAACATGCAAAGTATGAATTTTGGGGGAAATGACCCCCACCTGTTACCGGCATAAGAGGGTTGGTGTCCTGTACTCACTGAGTGAAGGGAGCTGCTGGCATAGCAGTCACCTTTATATGACCTACTGACTTGCTAGAAATTGTTTACCCTGGGTTGTCTAATCTCTTAGCCAGAGGAAACTGGGGGGGGGGGAAGCCAGTGATGTAGTCAATGCAGCTCCAAGAGTGTATCGGCATAGCTAAGCTAGTCCCACTGTAGTGAACGTGGCCACCTGCAGTGCGATTCCTCCAGAAGCGGGCAGGAGCTGGTGCACTGAGCGGCAGGGTTTGCAGCTGCCTGGCTGTGTGTTCCAGGTGAAGGCATTTCTGTGCTCAGGGGCAAAGCAGTTTGGCCTGTGAATTCTTTATGGACTGTGACTTGCTCCCTGCTGATGATATATTAGCATTAGGGGTGTAGCTAGGTGAGATTTATGCTTCTGAATCTAGCCTGTTTCTCCCTCTGCTTTGTATGTGTGGCTTTTTAAATACGTCGCAGCTTTACCTAATTTTGAGTTACTGTCTCCCATTGGGGGGGAATGCTTCATACCCTTTTGCTCCTTTGCTTTTTCAGGGTGTTGGCTTACTGGATTGGGTTTCATCTCCAAGAAGTCTGTCTGTGCTGTAGAGGGGGAAGCTGGTAATACAAAACACTCAGACAAATCCCTCTGGGCACTGCTATCATGAGACATTTTTGCATGTTTTAAGACCCTCCCTGCTAACTATAGAGCAGAGGGGGACATCAATAAATTATAATTTGATAATAAATTCTTGTGGCCACACATACAACTTTGCTAATACATACAAACAGATTTTTTCCTGTTTTGACAGCATGGATGATGTCTGACATTTCAGGGCTATCAGGGCTTCCTTGTCTCTTTAGTTACTGCGGTCTTTAGGATGGCATCTATTTCTCCATCTGTCTGCTCTTTATATTAATTTCCTGTCTCAGATGAGCATCTCAATAAGGCTGTTAGTATTCTTTCTCCAGTTGGTTATATTTGTTTTCCTTTGCTTCTGGGAATCCTTTACACTGATTTCTAGTGATGTTGCAGTGTGATTTTACTGTTAAATGGGCATTGAAAGAGAATTCCTTCCTGTCCTGAGAACAGCTTCCTAATCCACTGATGATACAATGGCTCATTTTTCTTTCCCAATAATAATCGGGCATATTTTGCATTAACAGGGGTTGAAAGTTTATGAAGCAACTTTTGGGGCCTCTTTTTTTTTTTTGCTGTGAAAGTCTGTAGACAGATTGAGAAATGTAACACAATTACATGCCTACACTATCTAACCTATATAAATAACTGATAAGTTTTCAGTGTTAATATGCTTAAATTAAAATCGTAGCTTACTCACGTATGCAGTGAGTTACCTTTCACATCTGCCAGTTATTATGTAGAAAATACTAGATTTTCTGCTTAGGCTCCCTAGTAAGTAATTTGAACATACACTCCCCTCCCCTCATTGGTGCCGTTAACTAGAAAGATTTGCGGGCTTGTCCTTTATTCTGAACTCAGCATAACCGCAGGTACTCTCAGTGCAGTGCAATATTGGGAAAATCCTATTCCAGCATGAGATGGTAGCTGATTTACTCATTTGCTCAGTGACAAAGATTCAATGAAAAAGGTCTGGTTGTGAAAATTCTTCTTTCCTTTTTGCCCTCTCTCCAATCTGATGAAAATAATTCATATGTAATAAGTCTGACTAAGAGAGGACTGTTTCGTGCTGTAAATTGATAGATTTTTCATAATGTAGGGCATACATTCAAATAGGGCCCAAAAGTCATCACCATCCATCGGTTCCTGAGAAATTGTATTATGTTTCCTGCCCACTTTTTAATAGAAAAATGCATGTCTCACACTATCTGCTGTCACGTTCAGCACCTGCAAGTAAGTAATAATAGATGGGACATGTAAGCCACATGTTACTGATGAGCTCTGGTTTTTTTGGTATTGATAGGAGTTAGGAAGGCTGTTTGGGAGAGCCTTGTCTTGAGTTTGAGCTCAGTGGTGCCTCTTCTATGAAAGAAAAAAAGATAATCCTACTTCCTTCAGAGGCTCTAGTTCAGTCTTATTTTAATATTTTTCTTTAATGAGGGGATGTGTATTCTGCATGTGCAATAATATTAGCTTTTCCACTTTCCTCAAATGGAAGAATAAAGCTTTACATGTCTAGCTTTTTCTTAAATTGTGTAGCTGGATCTATGTTAATATTTTGCACACTTCTGTATTTCCTGTAGCTGACAGCTTTATTTTCTTAGAGTTTGTACCAGCATACAGTATAGTCAAGCCTGTTATCTTTCTCCTTGTAACAATGTAGTCCTAAAGGAATGGAAGTTCATTTTACTGTAGAAAAAACAATTATATTGGCTGTTGAGGTATTTTACCAATATATGCTCTTCATTACTTGCTGCATTTTCATCAAGGTGCATGGCTATAAAACAATATTTTGCCTTGTTCTTTCTTTTTTTTTTTTTCATTCATTTAGGGTTTTTGTTGCTGCGTCTGCCTAACAGTAGCAGAGTTCATTGCAGAGGTTCTGGTTTTAAAAGCCAATCAGCTCTTCTAGTCACTTCTTTCTGAGACCTGGTTTTAAATTAAATTATGCTGACCAAACCCTTATCTCACTTGTCTAAAAATGGACTGCTGTCTTTGATGCAAGTTCCTAAAGAAGTTTGAGACTTTGCAAGATGTAAATAGTGTAATCAGCAAAGAAAACTTATAATGTCAAGAGTGTCAGCTGAAAAGAAAAACTGATTCTCCAGAAAATGTTTATAGGGTTCTACTTGATCTGAGGATGCTATACCACATAATGTAGTCTTTGATTCTTTTACTCATTGATCTGTATTTAAGCATGTATTCATGCACATGCTGTAAATGCATCGGTCCTTTGCAACCTGACGGAAAAGATTCAAATAGAAGGATTTGATAATACTTTAAAGTGTTTGAGCACTCGATTAAAGGACGAGAAGCCTAAGTTCTTCTCATTCCTTTGTTTTGATTGAAATAATAAAATGCATAATATTATTTTTTCTCTTTCATTCACATTTCTTTCCTGAGCTTATAGCTTGTCCTTTTTAAAGCTACAATATAGTTGATTTTTTCCCTACTGTCGTTCTGCTCTTAAGTGGGATGTGGAAGTGACTCACTTTCTGCCTAATGCTGCCTTTAATTGATGACTCACCTGCTCGTCCCACCATTAGTGGTCTCTTATGTGCTGAGGTTGATCAATAGGTGTTCCACGCAGCCTCCTATTTAGACACAGACTGTTAACAGTGCCGTTCTTCAGGCATAAATGTGCCTGGCCTATTTGGCAACAGCTTTCTGATGTTTTCCCCAATCAATCGTTATGACAGAAAAGGAGCCACCCACTGACAGATCCCAAAGAAAAGGAGTGCCTCTTTACAGCCAGAATATTCAAAAGCTTCTGGAAGCCTTTCACTCCTGAACAGGGATGGCGCCTCTCTCACTCGAGTCTTTGACACGTCAAGCTTCTTACCATGAGAAAAAGGAAATTTCTATGATTATGTTAAAACCGAAAAGGCCTTTGTATATCAAGCCTGTCATCAACTAAGCGTTATCTCTGATTTTTAGTTTTACCCCATCCTTTTCAGCTCTGCTATTCAGAGCCTTTTGTCATTAAGCCTAAACATGACATTGAGCATTGAGTCGGCATTCAGAAATACCCATCCTCATCTAGCTCACAGCAGCTCTTGTGCTCTGCATTGCTAGTTCACGCAGTACTTGGGTTAAAATTACGTTGTTTTTAACATTATATTTAACAGTAACTGGAAGTGTTGCTTGTTTCTGTTTAGATGAGAGTCCTTACACAAAGTCTGCAAACCAGGCAAAGCCACCTGATGGAGCACTGTCTGTGAGGAGACAGAGTATTCCAGGTAAGACTTGCTTTGCTTTTTATAACACCTAACTTGTTTGTGAACAGCAAGGTAATACTAATCAAAATTCAACTGGTTATAAAAAGCAAATGAATTACAGTTACTACCAAGTAACTTTGTAAGAAAGGTTCCATGGGAGCTGTAAGGGGTTCCCACAGTTAGGTTACCTTGGGCTTTTGCTGTGAAGAACATCCCTGTATCTCTGTCTTTTGCCACAGATTTCAGACATTGATCATGACAACCTTTTCATCAGAGACTTGCATATTTTCAGGCCCTGTGAAATCTGTTCTTTGATATCTGGTTTCAGTGGTATAGAGAGATTGACTCATATTTTCCACAGCTGATCGGACAAGCTCAGAAATCTAGCAGAGCAATGCTCTGGCAGAGTTCTCACCTTCACGTGATTTTCTGCCACACGTATGCCATCCTTGTCTTTTCTGTCATCCTGTCATACAAAGCTGGACCACTAGATCAATGTTAAGATATGTGATCTTCAAATCTCTGTCTCTTTTAATTACTTCAAACAAGTGTGCAAAATGTGCCCATAAAAAGCAAGTTTTGTATGTATTATGCAGCAATCTAAAGGGATTTTCACCTCAAGTAAGATTTGAGAGATCTTTTAATGAAAACAAATGAACACTGACAAAGGTTGCGCACAGGCAGAATAACTGATGTTGCCAGTCTCACCTCAAGCATAGTAACCTCGGGCTCGAAGGGAAGATGTATTGCAATAGAAATCAGAAACTGTAAGGTCATGTCACCCACCTTCTAATGACTAATGTTAATATTCTCTGCACTCCATGGCCTTATTATTGAACAGTCACACAGCCCACGGGGAGGCTATGGATACAGGGGATGGAGCTCAGACCTTTACCACTGCCAGGCTCAGATCTCATCCCAGTAACTGTAGTGTTTGTGAAGGGCCAAAGTACATGTTTCAGGATGCTTTGTGTGCATGTTTGTATGTGTGAGAGAGAGATGGATGATTTACTGTTGCTCATAATGAACATTGTTGTCTGTTGAAAACATTCTAGCAATTTAAAGATTGTTATTTTTATGGTAGAATCATGAAGATCATAACCATTGTGAAACGACACAACTACAGTGTCCAGTGTCCAGTTATTGTTATGAGAAACTCTTTAATTATACAAACAGCAAGCAATTTTTTTTTTCTCCAAGTCAATACAAATCAAGATTCATTGCTCTTCAGGGTGAATTAAGACTTCTATATGGGTACCTCTTCAGGTAATGCTTTAGCTCATAGGTCGCTAATATTTACCATACTANTTATAAAACACTTATGCTAAGGTCTGAATACAGACTGAAGTTCATGGTTTCACATGACATTTTGGGAACTCCTGATGATTTTCAGTTGTGTTCTTTAGACAGAAGGCTTGATGAAAGTTGAAGTGGTACAATTTTTCTTCAGAGAGTTTGATAAGATTAGGAATTCCAAGTGTTGGAATAGTCGTCATGACCAATGACCATTTTTTTTGAATTTTTTTTAAAGTTGCTGTATATTCTGTAGTTTTTGAGAGCATTGCAGATAAATCTTTCCTGTGTGCTGTGCATGAGTCACAGTTTGTTCAGAGAAATAATACTGACAAGTGTTTGGTGAGATGTACTCTGTTTCATTTCAGGTGTTCTGAAAAAACTGATCTAAGCTTATATATGTTCTTCAGCTTTTAATGTAGTGAATACATTTATCTTAACACATTCTTGCATCTCTTAACCTTAGGAGCCCCAAAGGATAAATGAGATTGAGCTGGCTGGATATTCAAAAAAAAATAATTAAAACTTCTTCAACTGACAAATTCACATTCTAGCACAGTGGATGTTGTGGGTTTAGATATATAAATACGTTGGTAAAACTAAGCACTGTTTTGGGAAGTAAATTGAACATTTAGGAGTTGACTGAGGGTTCTGAAAATAACCCATATACCTTTATATCACCTGGACACTGAGAAAATTTGACCCCACATTTCATATGTAAGCTAGCACCTTGTAAATAGCATCTATTCTTGCTTGTCTGTGGGCAGTTTATCCACATTATGGATTAGTCTTGACATAGATGCAGACACAGCCCAGCTAGCCAGCTTGGCTTGGCAGTAAGAAGAGTACTAGTAGTATTAACTAGTAGCATTAACTAGTTTGAGACCAGAAGTAGTACAGCTGCTTTTGCTTGGGGGCAGGATCTGGCTTCTGACAGTACGTAGGTCAGCTCCAAATAGCTTTTGAATTGGAAGGTATGATACAATGAACCTGGTAAATTCTTCTAGACCTGGATGGAGACATGTCAGCTGGAGTTACTGTCAGTAATCTCTACGTGGAGAGCATACACTGTATGGAAAGCATTCATTTCTATTCCCCCCAGATGGTATGCCTGATAAAACATCACATTCCTGAAGTACTGTTTTTTCAAGCTTGAAGCACGGCAGTGCCTTTGACAGTCTAGCTGTCTAATCCACTTGATGCTCTGTCATTCCTGAGACACAGAGAGCAGATGTCCTATTCCCAAGGAATGCTCTGGCCATTGAATCAGCCAAAACTTTTGGGTTTTAGCAAGGTAAATGATCTTATCCTGAGCTTTGCACAGGTTTGAACAATCTGTGGGAAAAATACTAGTGAAAATATATATCCAGGATGCGTGATGTAAATCTTCCAGCGTAGTGTGGGATCGTGTCATCTCCCTGTGCCTGGTGAAAGTTCCTTCTCATGACATTTGAATTCACTTCAAAGGATTCCAGTGCTCGTTCCTTTGTCCAGATATCAAAAAGAGGAGCTTCTGTTGCTGTGAGACCTGCAACTACTATACCAACTGTAAACTCCAAGAGGTTGGTTTTATCCTTCCATGTGAAACCGTATTGAAAGTGCAGTATGGATGAGCAAAGACTAAATGCACAGAGAAGGAATATTATTCTATAGAGGTTACATGGAGCTCAGGCTTGGTTTATTTTACAGGAAAAATTGTTGAAATAATCATTTTATAATTAAAGTCAAATGAGCACATACTGTGAAATCAGTGCACTGAGTTTAATTCCTTTCATCCCCAGAAGCAGGGAATGGATTAAGCATCTCTCTGGAGCAGAACTTGCTTAAGATGCAGAATGCATTATTCATGTGATGAGACTACATGTCATATTTTTCATATCTTCACATGGCGCAAAATCAACAAGCAACAGATCCTTTCAATGGGATTTACAGAATTGCTGAAATTTATAGTTAATTCAAATTATATGCATTAATGTAATTGCAGTTTGAGACTTGGACTTAATTTTGCAGATGTGTAGGTGTTTAGTTATATATACGTGATTGTTTGAAACATTATTTAGTTTTACAGTCAGAACTTCTTAACGTAAAAATGAGGCTTGAGGTAATGCCAGCATGACAAGCAGCCTGCAAAGTAAGAAACAAACAGATTTTCTCCTCTGAACCTTCAAATTTAGACTGTCGACCAGTATATAATGAAACCTTATTGCTACTCTGCCCATGTAGTAGGTTACAGAAGCCAAGGGGGTGTGTACTGTGCCTCATTCAGAAAACTCTCACTGTCGGACTAGTACTTAGGTACATAAATGAAAGCAACGTGTTTCAAAACTCACGGGTAAGACCCTTCCCTCGGAATCACAAATGCAGTTAAAAATGTCTGTCATTTAAAAATAAAGTGTTTGATACTCACTTGTTAGTTAACCTCTTGAATCCCTAGGTTTAGATGGCCGTAGTTCCTGTTGAGTTCCTGGGCTGAGGTTTCCTCCTGGCTTGCCAAGGGTCAGAAGCGGTGCCTAGCCAAGGCATTAGGTCAATAACACTTGAGTCAAAGGTGTCGTTCCTGTAGTTGCTTATTCCTGCAGGAGCTTTAAAAAGGGCATCAAATATTCCAACAGTACTGGTACAATGTCAAGAGCTGATGACACTGTTAAAGAGGCACTTTGAAATCAAGGAGACTTTAACATATGCTTAAAGATAAGCATGTTCTCAGTGCTGTCCTGAATATGGACAGGCTGAATAGCTGCTCCCATGCTTTGCAGACTAAAATCCAATGCCCCCTTATCTGTTTTAACAACATGGAGAGATCTGTTGACACTAATGCAGCATGCAAATTGTTCACCTCATTTATTTATTTGTCTATTTTCAATTCACTCACTGAAAACTGGGGGGATGGAGGGAAAAGAAATGACCTGACACAAGCATAAAAACAGTTCCTTCTTGAAACAAAAAAAAGACGCCATAAATTTGAGGCTTATTAAAATATTTCATAAAATCTGCAACAAAAGTTTCATTTTGGTATTAGTCCAATTCTGTACGTGCTTGTTATTGAGACTTAAAAGTTACTATTATTAAAAAAACATTTTAAAATAAGTAGTCAAAAAGCCCACAGTTTTTAAAGAGCTGAAATGTTTCAGCTTCTCAATGTTTTATTTTTGTTGGCTGAAATCATAGAAACATAGAATCATTAAGGTTGGAA
>WAAD01031410.1:356-33736 GCA_013389945.1 Fregata magnificens
TCTCCGGGGCGACTGGTGGCAGTTTGTCCAAGACAGACGGCCGGCCGTGGAGCCCGGTAGTCGGTGAAACCTGCCCCAGTAATCTCCTTGGCAATATCTTTTACGAAAATAACCCGCTCACGGTGTATAAAACACAATGCAAAAATAGCACGGGCGTGACCGAACTGATTTCTGACTGAACTGTACATACAGTCGTTTTTACGACGTGTCCTCGGAACTGACGATGTATGGCGTTTCCCAAAGCTGTAACGACAGGTTTTCAGGTTTGCTAGAGGTACGAGAGACAGGCGAGATCCCATGTCGCAAACGTTTCGGTTGACGTATCGGGGCCGAGAGACAATGGGAACCCGAATACACAACCGGGAGGAAAACGGCAACTGGTTGATGTCGTTAGGCGAAGGAAACGAGCGGGAGGAAAGACGAGTACTCATACTTAATCCCGTGTCCTTGTTAAAATTATAGTGTTGCCGGTTAGACGCACGTATCGGATGCGTCTGGGGGTGTCGAGGATGATGGATTTAGTACGGAGGAGTAGTGTATGCTGGGTGACATCGAGATTTGTAGTCGCAGAAATTAGCAACTGAGTGAGAAATTGCAACTTCCCTCCGGCTGTGTGTCTGCGTGCGCGCGCGCGTGTGCGCAGAGGGTGTTATTCCCTAACTCGTTGCTTGCAGGAGTTCTCTCCAAGAAGAGGCGGGATGAGGGATTCCGGGGAAAAAGCAACACCAAGAGCCCATTAATTCGATCTGCATTAAATAAATGGAGATAATGGCGTTGGTATTGGTACCGCCACGGGACAAAAGCAACATTTGGGGGTTTAATTGACGTTTGGCTGATACCATTAACTCTTGCCTAACCGGCCTCATCAAACCAACTAATTAATTCCTCCTTGCAAGAGTGAACTGTCCTTCCTGAAAGTTTCATTTGTAGCTCTGCATCCTCTTAGCTGTTTCTTGTGAATATCCGGTGACCCAGCATCACTAACGCAAAGGCCAGGATGGACTTCCCAGGCGCTAGAGTGGGTTTTCAGCTCTCGTTTTTCTCAATAATATGCCTTTGTTGGTTTCGTAGCAAGTTCGCAAAGAAGATATACTTAATGCCCTGGTCTGTTGATGATGGATTATAATGCTGAGTACAGCCTAAAAGAGACTTCTCTGAACCAGAGACGTGGAGAATCCACCCCTGGCACCACCCGGCACCGGGGGTGCCTTTGCGCGCCAGGTTCCCTCATTAGGCTTGCAAACCAGGACGCTGCTGGGATTTAATGTTTGTGGTAAATGATAGGTTCTGATGGCTTATCGATTTGTGCAGAAAGTGAGCTATCTCTGGAAGAAACGAATTTGTACCTTATCAGATCTTCCTGTGGGTTTGTGTGCATCCCTGAGCACGTTTCCAGAACTTCCTCGCTTTTTGACGGAGGTGCTTGACAGCCTTAAAAACTGCTCAGGCGTGTTATGAGAACGCCGCCCGTTACAATTGTTTAACCGCTGTGACTAGTAAAAACCATGGTTTTATTAGCCACTTGTGTGCTCTCGTAACCACCTGCCTTCACTTCTTTTCTTCATTCTCTCTGTCTTCCCCGCTCGCTCTCTCCCTCCTGTTTGTGCTCCGTCAGATACGTAAACACAAAAGCTCCTCTGCTGCTATACCGTGACTCAAAGGAAACAGGTTTCTCTTTCCAGCTGTGGAGATGTCAGTGAGGCATCGCTGCTCTGCAGGTCGTGGCCCATTGCAAAGTTTTGTCACGGGATGCGGCTAATTTCTTCACAGAAGCGCGGTTTGTCAGTAGGAGAGGAAAAGTGCCCAAACTGAGTAACTTTCTTATGTCTTCTTTCTTCTTTTTTTTTTTTTTTTTAAATTTAAATTAACTAATAAAGAGTGACAGCAGGGCTGCCTAAAGCACACGTGCAGCAGCAGCGCTCTGACTGTAAGGCCACCAGCTGGAAGGGTGTCAGAGAGTGACAGGGCCTACGCGAGGGCACCGCAGCAGCCGTGGTGGCTGCGGGTGGGCGAGGGCAGCCTCCCTGCGGAGTGAGCTTCTGGGGCTCGTTTGGCCTGCGCCCTTGGGGAAGCAACAGCTCTGCGTGGGCGATCCCCCGTCACCTCCCTAGGCACGGTCCCAAGGAAACGCGACAAGGATCGAGGGGCTCACGTTCCGCCACGTGCTTGTAAGATTTGTGAATCGTGCTCGACGGTGGCTGCAAGTTGTGGAGATGATTCAAGGCAGGGGGCGGAACTGTGTTTAAAAACGAAATAAACAAAAAATGAGAATAATAACAAATAAACAGTAAACTGGCTGATCCCACAGAAACCATTTCTCTCTTTTTCCTTTAAATCTCTTCTTCTACTGGTGCAATGAAGGCGTAGGATATAACTCTCAAGGTTAGTACGTGCAGTTGAAGACAGATTCACATGAATGCTTTCCAGTCCCTGACCCTTGCATTTTTAATGGAATGCTTCCCTCCCAGCATTTTTTTTTAAACACTTGAATTATTTTTTCCTATTTTTCTTGTACTATTTTCACCTTAAAAGTGTCCCAATGCTCTAGTATTTTTCATAGAATGTTATTATTACTAGCAAATTTTATGTACGGTAATAATAAATCTATAAAAATAAGATTGACGTCACGTTGCACGCTGCCTACTTGTGTACGTATATTCTGTGTTCATTCAGATTTACAGTCGGTTTAAAGAGACATAGTCTTTATTTACCCATAGAGACTACTTGTTTTCCTCTGATTGGTATACGCGTCTATAACTTCTGCTGCAGGTGATGAAGATTAGGAGCCTGACGTTACTTTACATCCCCCTGTCTTTGAAGTAAGCTGTCCTGATTCAGCGTACGAATCGTAGCTGCCCCGCTCCTCGTTTGCATTAGCGTGGCAGCAAAGTCGGGCGGAGGAACTGACTCACATTGGCAGGGCCTGAAGGGTTCGGCCCAAACGTGGAATATCTACTGTTTGGGCACGCTGTCATCATAGCCGGGGCCACCTCCTTTATTTGTAACGGCCGCGCTAATTGATATGTGCGCTATTAAAGTCAACGTTTGCATACCGACCTGAAGTAGTAAATACCAGCATCCAAATCCACGGCACCTCACTGAGTCGCGTTTCAGACCAGCGGGAGTTTGAGGTGGCCTTCGCTGGGGATAGGATTGTGATGATGGATTTCAACAGGCACGGCGTCTGATCCTGGAAATCTTAACACCATATGGCATTGCCACAGGGGAGAGAGGCTGCGCTGGCAACCTCCGAACTTGCACTTCGTGTTGTGGTAGCGCGTGTGAGCGCTGTTAAGGGAAGACTGCTGAGCTCTGCGGATAGGGGTCAATTAGTAGGGGCCTCAGAGGAAGCAATTTCCCTGCCGTCTATCCAGCTTTAAATTACATGCATACGTTAAGCGACGGCACGACGGAATTGAGTAGCATGAGGGGGAACTGAAAAGCTTGATAAGGAGCAGGCAGCTAACAAGATCCAAGCGGTTAACTGGAAGGTGGGAAGGAAGACCACCTTGTAGCCTGCGTTGCCGTTCTTCACTGCAATGTTCCTGTGTGGCGGTGTTTCTCACCTCCCTGCCGCTGCCTTGTAGCCCTCCATCTGGCCGAGGCTCCCCGTGCGTGAGCACGGTGCAAGCCGGCAAAAAAGCAGTCCCTGTCCCCAGGCGTTTACAGCTGGAGCAAGAACTGCAGTCTGTCCCGAGCGCAATTCGCGTTGGCTATCGGCTGTAAAGCCCTGATCGGCCTTGAATGCTGTTTTTTCGCTCTCTCGTCCTCGAGCGTGCCCGTTGTGCTCTGCCAGAGTGCTCTTGTTTTTCCGTTCCCAGGCCTGAGCCTGCAGGGAGGGTGCCTGGCGCTGGAACTGGCTGCTGGCACCACACGAGAGCCCTTGCCGGGTGAGTGCGGCGCTCCCATTCGGGGCTTCCAACGCGGCGCACGATCCTGCGGTGACGGCGTTGGCAGGGAGCGGGGGAGGCAAGAGGCAGGGCGAGATTTGACCTTTGTTGAGGGTTTTGCAACGGTTTTTGTCACTTTCATCCAGATTTTACCTGTCTGGGATAAACATACGTTCGGCGACGAGTTTTCCTTTTGACCTCTGGAGGTTCTTGGGGACAACACAAGGCCTCCTACTGCCACCTCCAGCAGAGGCCAGGGCAGCTGCAGGCGCCTTTGCTCACCGGCAGCTGATCTCTGCCGCTTGGAAACCTCGTTGAAGCTATTTGACCTTCTGCGTTAGGATCACATCTTGCAAGGCAGGAATGCATTGCGGTTGGTGGGAGATGTGGGGTTGAGGAAGACGTTGAGAGGCCAGCGGAGTCGAGCTTTTGATCTCCTTACAGTTCTGGCAAATCACTGAGCCCAAGGGGTAGCCTCTGTAATGGAGTTGGATGTCGTCTGTTTTACCCTTTCGTATGTTGTTGTTTCCCTTTCCTCGTGTGGTACTTACAAAGCAAAGAAAGTGCCCAAACCTCATGACGTTAGCGTTCAATTTAGAATATACGTGATATAAACCGCTGTTTGATATAGCGTACTTTGTTAAAGGCGGGGAGAAAATGAAGTTTCTCCTGCCTAAGGAAATCTCCTAGTGGTGGGATTTGGTACTGAACTGAACGGAATTTCAATTCAGCAAAATTGTAGGCCGGTCAAGGGCTTAACAGCCTCTTTCATACAAACACTGCTTTCTCCTTGCATTGGATTAGTTGCTTGCTTTAAATCGTTGAACTATGATTGCTTGCCAGTGAAATTGTCCGTATGGTAAGAGAGGTTAACTGGTTGTGGTGGTTCCGCATTTTGATTGCACTGAATAGTTCTTTGCGCATTTTTCTAAGTACTGCTATAGGTTATGCAGTTGGGGCGTCAGGATTCCATGCCAGACTTTGGGTTTCAGTGTCGTGACTGATTGGTTAGTCTATTTTTTTAAGCTGATATAATGAAATCTCTGTGTATTGTTTAGGCTGGAGAAGTTGCATGTGTCGTGAGAAAGATGACGAATGAAGCAATTTTTTTTTCTAGAGCACTAATTAGCATAATAAGTACTTTTTTTTTGCTCTTTTTTCCCAAATTTTCTAAGTCACTTTGGACTACATATTTCAGTTAGAGGTGCGTAGAACCATCATGACTTGGACTCCTATGTCAGCTACAGCACTTTTGGAAAATCTTACCAATTCTGTGTTTGTACAAAATGTTGTGGGCTATACGCATCATGCCTTATTCATATGGGGAGACTCGTTTAAGCTGGTAGATAGGTGAATATCATGTTATATACCACTAATTCAGGGCGGGTAACAGTAAGAAACTGTCTCAATTTTTGTCTGCCTGTTCATGTATGTTCATATTATTGGTTTTTTGGGCCACTTTCCACACAAATCTGTTTGCTAGGTAGACACCTAACACCTTTACTGAAGTCAGGGAAGACCTTGCTCCCCTGGAGAATGAATTAGGAGGTCGGAAAGCGGTCCCTTTTGAAGAGCAACATCTTGGTAATGCGTTTCTGGGTTTAAAAGAAATGTGCTCTAGAGAGTTAAACAAAAGGTAGATATTAATTTCTGTATGCTGTGTCATGCTTTTGATGCATAACAATGACCGACAACAGGTCCTTTCCAAACATACTAAAAATGTGTATCTGTAAAAAGAAAACTAGTAGTCTTCCGACTCTTAACATGCATCTATTTTAAGGTTTGGGCTTGGTGAAATCTTTCTAAGCAGGCAAACCTAGAATGTACACCTTAAAGTCTCATCAAATACAGCACAACCCTTTCGATCGCTGGTTGCAATGGGAAGCGGCTGCTGATTGCGTGGGGAAAGGCTTTAAGATGAGCTTTGCAGATGTACCCAAGTGAGTTAGGAGCAATAAGAAAGTAACTTGTGTCACCGTAAGAAAGTCTTTGGGACTTGGCCTCGGTTGCTAACAATTCCTGAGTCACCGACTATGTGCTTAAAAATTGCCAGCAGATACCGTGTCTTCTGAGGAGTACCACCGTCTGAAGAAAGCGTTTCTCTGCTTCTGTAGTGTCTGTGTTTTTTGATAGCTCATCTACTTTGAATGATTGTACTGAACCACAACGTCTTGAAGCATGCGGTTTCGTTTGACACTTTTTTTGCTATTTGGGAGCCCAGCCTGCTGTGTCTGTCTTCTCTCTTCTTTTGGCAACCTTTATTGTTTTCCACAGTCGTGACTTGTTCAGTCACATGCAAACACCTGTCCTGAAATTGAGTTACTCGGTGGCGTAATCTGAAGTCATTCCCCATTTCAGCATCCTGCAC
Organism: Fregata magnificens; assembly: GCA_013389945.1. Lineage (NCBI taxonomy): Eukaryota > Metazoa > Chordata > Aves > Suliformes > Fregatidae > Fregata > Fregata magnificens. Next base: position 6,615 of record WAAD01031410.1, read on the forward strand.
TTTCTGTTGTGTGTTGAGTTATGTTGCACCATACTTTAGATGCGACAGCTATTTAATAATGTTGAAGCCTTAGCTCTGCAGGGGCTAAAAAGATCCCAGCAGGCTTGTTAACTTCCACTCTCAGACATTATGGGAAATATTTTCTCCTCCCTGGAACTCCTAGGCATCCTCTTAATTAACACTACAAAAATCAATAGCCAGGTATGCGTGAAGCCTGTTGAATTTTTTTGCAGTTTTCCAGAGTTCCTCTGTTCCTTCCTATTTAACCAGACGATCCGGTGCCAAGTGAGGTATGAGAAGGTAAAAGGAATAAAGGCAGCCTGGGTCATGCTGGGTACTGCGTTCTTGGTGGGCAGCAAACTCAGCAAATGCCTTTCCCTGACTCACCGTAGGGTTTTATTCTTTCCCCTGCTCTACTCAGTATTTTCCTTTATCTCAGTCTCTGAAGTGTTGGACATTTTAAAACTTTGCACCTCTCCTGTCTTAGGACAGTATTCCTTTCAATTCCAGACTGCTGCGGTCATGGTCTCCATTGTACTTCTATATAGGATCCCCGTTAGCTAGTATCAGAATTCATTTGACTAGGAGTTATTTGTACAGAGATGAGAGAGATTATTCAGTGGTTTAGGAAGTGGAGAAGCAGTATTAAAATTTGAGGTGGCTGGAGGAACTTAATAAACACTGGAAAATGATGGGAAATCCTAGGGAGTTCCGGATGGATATCACTTAATATGAGGACAGAGGAGGAGGAAGGAAGAGCTGCAGGCTGCTCAAACAGAGAAGGACGCAGAAGTGGTTGAGGGTTGGTTATAACGTGCAAAGCCTTGGTGAGGGGGTGCCTGCTCCTCCATAGGAGTGACTCAGTTACCGTGGGGAGGACCGACTGAGCACTGGAGGTGATCTGCTGACAGGGAGGGTGCAATGGTAGTGCTGAAGATGGCCGTGAGATCTCCCCTGGTGAGAAGAGCGTGGAATATATCTGCTGCTATGAGCAGGAGGTTTGCCATTAGTAATTCAGGTGAGGCAGTTGAAGAGCTCACCAGTAACCGTCTTCCCAGCACTTCTACGGGGGAAGGCCAAGACTTCATACAGCAGAAGGGGACCTTGATGAGGGGAAGCAGGGCTTTCCACATGCCCTTGTTGATAGGGTAATCCAGTTTCTTGAATTCGTTTTTTAAATTGACTAGAATTTATAGAGAGAGTTTGGGTATCGGGGCGAGCATTTGGTATGGGAGGAGTCGCATGATCCGAACAAGTTGTTCAAGAGCTAAGGAGATGATAAAGGCATACATACAGACAAGCTGACAAATGTGAAAGAGGGAGGGGATGCTTGCAAATGAAAGGCTGAAAATGACGATTTGTTGCGCGAGGACTGCTTGGGCTTAGAGGTTTCTTTGGTGGTGTGTACTGCATGTTCTAGGGAGGCTGTGGCATGCTGACAGCACATCCGCCTGCACTATGTTAACACAAAGAATTTGCTCCGTCGTCACAAAGGAAATACCCCAAAACAACTGTGGTTCAGTAACATCCATCCTTCTGCACATCCTGACTGCTGGGTGGGGATGCAGAGGTGGTGCAACAACCTTGGCAGTTACAGGCTTGGGAGAGAGATGAAGAGCTCTAGCCATCTGTGCTGAAGGTACAAGGAGGGCAGAGCATGATTATTGCGGTGCAGTTAAAGAGGTCAGACATGGAAAAGGAGAGGCAAGGAGTATCTGTTGTTAAATATGTGATCTCCAAAGTGAGTGGCATCAGTCAAACAAAGGCTGTTGGTTTTAGAGTGAGCAAAAGAGGAGAAAATCTATTTGGAAGGGTCGTGGGTTTGAATAGCTAGCCACCAGGGAGTGGGTGGGAGAGGACTCGATGACACAAGCTTAGTAATGATGTAAAACCTGGTCCCTCTAAATCACCAGTTCGTCTGAGCTCTGGGAGGCGGTGATCACAGTTGGCGGCTTGCTTGGAAGCTGATGTAAAATAAATTGGAGGTCAAAGTCCAGCGGAGGTGACAGTGTCATGAAAATAATCACTGAGATGGGTCTTAATGGTCACCCTTGAAAATTTCAGAAGACATACCAGAGAATGAATGGGGTTCAGCGCCATTTGCAATCTTTTAATGTTTTCCCCTCCAGTCAGGAATTGTGGTGACCTGCTGTGTAAGAGTTTGCGTTGCTGCTCCTCTCCCTGCATCTAATCGGACAATGCATGGTGCTCGCCGGCTGTGAGAGAGCCAAGCTGGCACCTGTAATGAGTCTTAGGCATTGGCTGAAAATACTCCCTCAGCCCAGGTAACTGAGTACTGCGTTTGAGTGAATTTGGTTTTTCTTCCCCCCCCCCAAGTTTCACAGAAAAAGAAAGAAGCAAGCAGAGGCCAAGCGTTTAATGGATGTATTTTTTCACTGGTTCTTTTATCAACAGTGTATGAAAAATCCCAAAGGGCAGAAGCAGTTTGCTAACCAATGAGGCATCATAGCCGATTTTAGGTTCCATGCAGGAGAAAAAAAGATGCTGAAGCCCCAGCAGCTCTAGGGGAAAGAGGTTTAAATTTAGGTTTGGTACGGAGGAACACGCCTCCCCTCTGCTTGGAGACCAGTCTGTAAGAGATTACTGTACCCCAGAGCAGCAGTTTGGAGGATAATAGAGACGTCAGCCTGTGAGTGCAAAGACTTGTACCACTGGATGACGAACCAGCAGGGATTTCTCATTAATGGAATGAATGTTAACAAGAATAATTCTGTTTTGTGAGCTTGTGTGTGTGTGAAGGATAAATGATAGGGACTGATGGATGGTCTTCACAGAGGTTTGATTAGGGAGAAGGTGAATGGCAGTGTGTGTGTGAGAGGGGGAGGTGTATGCACGTGGTACATCCATTGCAGAAGGCAGGCACACTTCTAGTTGATAATGCCTGACAGAGGAGAGTCAGCAGAAGTAATCAGGCGGGTCCTAGGCGAAAGCAGAAGCTGAGCAGTGGCATGGATATTTAATTTTCAGTGTCTCTTGCATTGTAGGGTCTTGGGTTTTATGTTGCATGGTGGTAACACACCTGCATCCAAGAATTTATCTATAAAACTTTTCTCAGTAACAGAGGTTTCTGCTTTATGCTAATAAAACATTTGGCTGTTTGATACTGATTCCCACAGTCAGTATGGGAGCACTGAGTGACAGCTTTTCTGACCCGCTTAGCATCAGCCTTGGCTCTGAAGTAACACTGTGTTAGAGCTTGTACGAGCCCTTCCCTGTCCCTGAAAAAGCAGGAGACAGGCCAGTCCTACTGGCTGAGAGGCCGGGCAGGCAGAACCAACAGAAACAATCCCTCATCCTGCCTGAGGCCTTCAGATGTTGCTGGAATGCAAATAATAAATAAAAAAACCTCCAAAATAGTCACGTAAGTTGAATAGGCACTCTAGAGGGCTTAGCAGCTCCATCCTCAGGTACAGGGATAGATGAAAACGTCGAAGGAACTGCACGAACTGCTCAAGAGGGATGTAGAAATAGGGAGAGAAATGTGAATCCCTTTGGCAGTGAGATATGAGAGACCTCTAACCTGAAAACCCAAACCTCCCTGCTGCCTTTGCCAGAAAGCCATTAGGAGCCCCGGTCTGAGGCCGGAGCGTGGCCAGCTGGAACACGGCTGCAGAGTAGCAGACGGCAGGAGGAGTTCCCGACCCCGGCTTGCCCAGCGCTGCCAGCCCCGTGCACGGGGTGCCAGGCACGGGGAAGCCGGCAGCCAAGCCGGCTGCTCCCCTCGGGAGCGAGCGGGACGGCAGAGGTGGAGACTTGGCTCCGTCCCTCGGCTTGCTGGCCAAAAGAGCTGCGCTGGCACAAGGGAGGGAGTGTGCTGGAAGGCGACCGCAGCCAATTACTCCCAGCCCGGGAGGGAAGGGGGAGAGGAGATGTGTTCCTTTCCAGGACTCTGCCTGCATCCTGGGGCGATGCTTGTGCCTGCCAGCCTCGGTGCAAGCCATGCTTAGCGGCTCGAGCTGCCCCCTCGGGGATGTCAAGGCCGATGGTGGAGCGTGTGAGCTGCTCTGCTGAAAGCTAGTGTGGCTGCTCTTAGCTGTAGGTGCTCACGGGCACGGAGAGGGGCTCTGTCACTAACATTTCCTGGGACTGAGCTGTTTTTCTTTGACAGCATTAGTCTGGATTCCTTATGATTCCTGATCTCTATTGGCCATCTGTTTTCCCCAATGGTGTTATGCATCTTTTCAGATCAAAAAAGTGAAATTGTTTACCCATTCACCAAATTTAATCTTGTATATAAAGTGAGAAAAAAAATATATAAATTAAACTGTGGTGTGTACTGAATGTAAATGAGGGACACGTTTGCTCGTTCTTTCTCCTGTGGAGAAACACATTACTCCTCAGACTAATCCTATTGATTTAGTTGGGAAGCTACTGCCTGCTGCTGATGCCAAGTCCAAGTGACAGGATCTGGCCCTACCGTGGCAGGTCTCTAGCTCTCCCATGACCACGGGCACAAATCCTTTATTCCCCAGCTAGCCCCACTGAAATCTCCTGAGGTTACCTCCGAGTCAGCTATTCGAGAAGAGCTGGGTTTTCAATAAACGACCCTGACTTAGGAGTATGTTTTTTAAATTTCTATTTGCAATGTCCCGTGGCGGAGGTTTACTTTTCACTTGGTGGAGCTGGCGGCAGAGACAGTCAAAATGAGTTTCCTAATCTGGTATGTTCTAAATCTGGTTCGTCTCAAATATGGCCTGAGAGACATGCAGCGCAAGTGGAAAAATAACTGCCAGCACGCAGATGCGTGTCCTCTCGGAGCAAATAAAGCTGACTTTTGAAATAAATGTTAAATCTCGTCCTTGGTATGAAGGGAGACAGGCTCATAGCTCAGGTATGGGGAGAGAGATTTTAAGGTGGGCTGTGGAGGCAAACTCACCACCAAGCTTCTGACCTGGCATATGTGTCCCGTTTTATCTGCTAAGCCCAAGAATAAGCTTGTTATTAGAGGACATCTGTTACCGCCTGGTAACACATACGGCAAGCAGGAGCACAGTGTCGGTGGGCAGCCAGGGATTTTGGCAGCTGTGGGGAGCAGCAGCTTCGTGGACTGTTTCACACCTCCTCCAGAGCCAGGGCATTCCTCCTGTGGGCCTGCGGCTGGGTGGGAAGACGCCAGGAGGGAGAGGCGTGGGCTGTTCCCGCGCAGAGCTCTCCCGTGCCAGCCGGCGTGCATGCGTGCTGAAGCCACGACGCGTGCGGGAGTAGCGCCTCGTGCCCCCATAGCCGCAGACAGCCCCCTCGGTGTCGGCGTGGTGGGACTCTCCGCATACCTCCAGGGCAGGGAGCAGAGCGGCTGGGAGAAACGTACTGTGGGCTGGGCTCTGCCTTTTCCTTCCTTCCGCATTTCCAGGAGATGCAATTCACACACCGGTTTCTTGCCCCCAAGCCTCCTCGCCTGAAGAAAAACATTCAAGGAGACTCTGTGTGAGCTGAATCTGAGCGTCGGGAGGTTTTCCCCAAAGTCATTGCTGTAGGTAATGTATATTTATGAGCGGAACAAAGTGGGCCATAGATACTTTCAAAGGCTGCTTTCCTCTCGGGGTGGCTCAGTATTTAGGCAAGTAAGGAGGGGAGATGCTGTCCAGACCAAGTTCACTGGTGGCAGAGCAGGCTGGCACAGGAGAAGTGGCAGGCATCCTTCACCCGCCAGCCGGTGGGCTGCCTCTGCCGCCGGGGAGGGTGCCTGCCTGCAGGTCAGGAGATGCTGTTGCTCTGCTGGGTGCTGGCGCGTCTCAGCGAGTCGCACAGCCCCGTTCCAGCCACGAGGCTGGGTCCGTACTGCCACGCATGCCCTGCAGCCCGGCGCCTGGCTGGGAAAGGGTCTTTCCAGAGAGGGAAACTGGCGGTGGAAAGTGAGTTTTGGAGCACGTGGATTTGCACCAGATTCTGCACTGTTTATGTGTGAGCAACGCTGTGTGTATACTTGACGTCATTTCCAGCATGATCAAGCTGACACTGAAATTAGCTTGCGGCGTTGGAAATACAAGGTGCGACGTGGAGGAAAGGCCGGTTTGCTTTCTCGCTGGCAGTCGAGTGAGTTTTGTGGGACTGATTAGGTGTGCAGCCCACATTCGCACAGGTGTAAGAAAAGCATACGGTCACCTGTTTATGGCCAGTGGTGGTCAGTGTTTGCTGTGCTGGGCTGCTATCGATCCAAACTGCATTTTGTGCAGGGGCCATGACTTTCCAGCCAAACTTTTTGGCCACCATGGAGCACCAGATTTCTTGATCTCTGATCATATATCTATATATGTAGATATATGTGTATATTGAGATATACATACACACATAGATATGTATATAACTTAGCAGGCCAAACTTCATGCTGTACATCCACTGGCCTAAGTGCCAAACTGCTGCTCTTGTGGAAGGCATTTCAAGAAGGGATTGTCCTCCAGGGTGAGAAGCTCACGTGGCGTTCTGTGCAGACCTTGGTAAGGTTGTTTTTCCCTATGTGGCCAGCACCAGTCCCGCTGCTTTGGGAAATCCGCCGGTTTCGTTTGCCTTGCGATGTGAATTTGAGATTCATTAAGGACAAAGTTCCTTCACCGCTGTCTATTTCTGTGGTTGTATAGGTCTTTGTAAAGACTGTCAGGTAGCCCAGGTCTTGTTGAATGTGCCTCAGCTGCAATATACGTCCCAAAGGGCCTCTGTTGAGCTGGATCGTTTCAGCCAGGACTTCTCAAGGGGAATGAGGAGTGCCACATCTGGCCAATAATTTGCTGTAGCCCACGTGTGAGTTGGCTTCAATGAGAGCAGGGGTTTTGCTCATGGATTAAACATCAAAGGATTCTTACATAATGCAAACATCTTTTAACATTGGTAAAGTATTAGGTCATAAGCATGTAGCACTCTGATATATTTTATTATTCTATTTTATTTCTGAATATGGATCACCTCAACCCAAGTGATTCCCTAGCCTTGCAGAAAATAATAATACAGATGACTTACAGTGAGTCTTGGTTATGCAGCTGTGAATTTGGGCTGCACCCCAAGCAACAGCATCCCGAGCAGGAGCAGCCGACTTTCCTGATTCCTGATCTCCATACCAAATCTTTCAGGCAGCTGCGAGCTACAAGACTCAGAGAGCCGAGGAGAGAGGCGTCTCCGGCAGGTTTCATAGGCATGAGCTTGCCAAGGGATGGGGCTGGGCTGGGCAAGCAGGCGGGCCCCGGGCAAGCAGAGCCCGCTGTCTGACACCCCACGCCTTGCTCCATCAGTCGGTCAGTCACCCCAGGGGGCTGTGGGAGGCATCATTCTTTAATGAATGCTTTTTCTGTGAAACTACAGAGCTCAGCTGTCAAAACAGAGTCTCCGGTGAGGAATTTACAGCACCTGCCAGTGTGCTGTTTTCATGCGTCAGCAGCGCGTGCATGCACACACATGTAGCAAGGGTCTGCTTTTACATTTCTGCGTGGGGCGATCAGAACAGATACGTAGGTATCATTTTTCTGCTGCTGCTTAACTGATGGGATTTTCACTCTTCTGTTGGTTTCGGTTGCCTTTTTTACCTCCTCCTCCAAAAATGTAGTGCGCTTGGTTCCCTATGTGAAGCTGATTTTTCAAGGCAACAATTAAAATTTAAAATTTCAAATGTTTGAGCTACTTCTTTTGCAGCAAAAGCTGGCAAGAAGGGAACAGAATAGAGAGTTTGAAAGTGTGGAGGTCATTTCATCCCAGGCTTGTGCAGGGATAAATTCTCTTGAGCGCCACGCTTTATGGCATTACCCGCTCGGAGAAGCCGGGGCTGCGAGTTTCTGAGCATCCTCCTGGGAGCAAGCCTGCTATTTGTCAGCATTTGCACCGGCACGAGCAGTGAAGGCTTTTACAGCAAAACCATGCTGATCAACTCTGGTTCTGCTCCTTGCCACCCCTCCCCAGGCTTCCAGGGGGATCTGTCTTTCCTGTCACTCAGGATAACAGTTCCCCGCCGGCAGCACAGAGATCCAGGAACGCACTGTAATCTTGCCGAGAGTTTGATTCCCCAGCTGGGACTCCCGGATTTATACAGCCAGGCGGTAGATGGTCATTGCACTTCAGCTTGTATGTTGGTGTGCTGAACCACTAAATGGGCTGAAGGGTCTCTTTTTGTCTGGAAATAACCTTGATTCTTGGAGTGGTAAAATCTATGGATTTCATCACATAAATTGGTTTAGATTTAACTCGATCCACCTATTCAATTTTAAAAGCTTTCTTTTTTGTTTAAGCATGGATTAATAATTCATTCCCAAATCGGGGGTTAGCGCAATGGATATTTAATTGTAAATGTATATCTTTAATTAGAACTTGGTACATGGGTGCAAAATTCCTTATCTTGTAGCTTTTCAAAAGCACACATATTAAACCACAGCTTTGCCCTTCAGAAATATTATTCCATGTATTTAAAGGTCTGAATGACCTTTTAATCAGACGTTGCACCTTTACTTCCAGCTGATATGACAACGTCTGACAGTAACTCAACCTGATGCTGCAAGGAAATAAATAAAGGCCATCTCAGTCACTATGTCTTTAAATCTCTCTGTCTAGCTGCGGTTTTGTGTTTAGGCAGATGGACCCACAGCGGAGTATTATGTTTAGTTTTCAGGTGAAGACAATCTATTGAGTTTAATACATTTGCATGTTTGGCAGTTCTTTTGAGGTCAATTTAGTCGTATGATTGTTTCCTGTCATTCCGAACTCCAGCCTCTTCTGCAGTCAACCTCTTTATAAATTATAAATCTGTATACCTCGCTCCAGCAGCCATCTTACAACCCACAGAGACGGGTGCGGATGGTCTAGCAATTGCATTAGCTCTCCTCGGCGTACCTTGGGAGGAGGGCTGCTGTGCTTTGTCACTACTTGTGCTTATGCAAAACACACGTAATGGGGCAGAACAGGGACTGGTAAAGGTGGATACGAGCAATTCCTACTTTTGGACCACCGACACAGAGAAAACTCATACTGGTCAGGGCGATTGTATTCAACAAACCAGCTCATTGTCTTTGGAAGTTAATTTTCAGATGATTTATTAAAGCTTAACATTCGTGGCGGGGGGAGCAGGTATTGAAGTGACCACAGGTCAGAATTCTGGTGACACAGCAGAATTACTTTCAGCTCTGGTATTTTCATGGGCACGAGCGATAAACATAACAATAAGAGCTCCCCTTTCATACAGCTTTTACAAAAAGAGGAGCCGTGTACTGCTTGAGCCTGACTATCACAAAATGGGCTAATTATTCAACAAAAAATACTTGCGATACTAAGGAGCAGTTCCCTGGAATTCAGAAAGAAATATTCTGACATCGAGTACAATGGATACTGTATGCTGTAGGGTCCATGGTTTATTGGATTTTTATGGAAAAACTAGGAAAACATTTAAAAGGTCCTCCCTGAAACAAAAATGAAAGAATTCCTTCAAAAAGAGACATGGTATTTATGTATGACACCAGCAAAATCAGTGAGAACTCTTTCATTACAAGTATTTATTTGCAAATTTCCAGAGTTTTGCTTTTAGGGGAATTTCATTGGAGGTGATGCTACTATTTGTGGGCAGTTCTTAACGAAACAAGTACTTGTGAGCTGGGACTGACTGATACAAAGTCATCTCAGGGCTTGCTCTCGCCTCCTTGGTCAGTGCATCATCATTAGTTCTGGAGGAGAGACATGTGGGTCTAGATGCATGGTTCAAGGGCACTTTCATCATCTTTTGACTTTGAAGGAAATTGAGGGCAAGAAATACCTCACAGAAATGACACAGCCCTTGCAGGCTCAGCGCCTCAGTCTCTCATGTATGTTGTACTTTAAAGCTGTGAAGGGAATTTTTCTGTACTCAAATGTGTATGGAGGCACCTGAATGCAAGTGGACATCATTTTCGGGGGGGACAACAGCCGGGGGAAGGAGGGAGGGTAGCAACTCTGCAAGTAGACTATTTCTATGTAAGCCAAGGTCCAGCACGTGTGCAAAAGAGAGTACCTGGGCAGTCTGGGCAGTCCCCCCCCAAGTCAGTAGGATGCTTCCCTCACTGAAATGAAGTCAAGGATGCGCTTAAGCGCTTTCTGCATTGCAACCTAAATGTGGAACGAGGTGACCGGCCTGAGGTTTGAAAATGCCGACCCCTGCTCCCAAAGCATCTGTAGACACAGCACACTCTCTGAATGACAGATGAATGCCTTTGTTATTCCCCTATCAAAAGAAGCCTTCTTGCCAAAGTGCGTGTCTAACCTGCAAACCCACCAAGCCGTAACTGCACATCCAATATGCCAAGGCACAGGCAGAAACCATTGTACAACTGTGTGGTTATTCTAAAAGCACTCTCTGTTTTCCAGGAGATTTTTTTCTAGCAATGTTTACATTTCCATGACTACCTTGTTTAACTAAGGAGAAGACAGCATGTTAGGTGTGTTGTATACTGAGTACGATGTATCGCATATGATCCTAAAATGGTGTGTGTTTGGAGAAAGGATGTTTCTGTTAATTGTCAAGCAATGTGAGGCATCGTGTTGTTCCTAGATAACTGAAAGTATGCCTAAAAATGTAAAGGAAAAGAACAACTAGAAGAACTCGAGTATGCAAATGCCGCAAAAGAAAGCTTAACTTGTTTTCTTGCTTTTTTTTTAGAGAACACCTGTTCCCAGCGCTGAAGCATTCCGATGGTTCTTTTAAGCAGTAGTGTATCTTATTTTCAAGGCAGTCCGAAGTGAATGGCAAGCTAAAGTCTTGTTTTAAGAAACTGCTTAGTCCACCATTGAAGAATATACTCAGATACTATTTTCATTTATGTATAGGGGTTTCCTCAAAAGCAAAAGACAAAAATCTGGGAGCCTGGGGAATTGGCCAGCTTCTTCACATTCAGTACACTGATTCTTTCTTTGATGTAACTTTAGCTATACTAGTGAAGTTGTTGTCTATTTTTAAAGTGGCTGTAAAAAAAAAAAGTTTGGGTAAACCCCTGCTATAAAGTCATGTATCTTTGAAAAGTAACATATCTATACTTCATTTTCAAATATATGTGTTTCAGTACTGTAAACTGTACAGATAGCCGCTTGTATTTTGTGTGTTTAGACACAAGGAGACAATCATGTCTGAGCATCTATGGAGATTAATGGTTTGTACACAACGGTGTGGTTCTGCGAGTTAAATCTGGAGCAATAAATTCTAGCTTTAACTATTATTTTGCTAGTTGTTTAGCAGCAGCAGCAACAGCAGCACTGTTTTACCATGCATCCTTCCATAGAGACTTGATGCCAAGTTTTCCAAGATAAAAAGATCGTGACGCATCTAGCAATTACCTTCCGTCGTGGTGGTGTAAGAGGGGAAGACATAACATTTAAAATTAATCTTTCAAGCACTATATTAGAGTAGTGGTTTGTGCACTTGCATTGCTTCCAAAGGAGCTTTACAGAGGGGTATCTCTCCAAAAATGCTGTCTGGTGTCTGACTCGCTTTTCACTGTGCTCTGAGGTGGAGTGCCCAGCATAGGCGGATGTGCAAAACCAGTTGTCTATGTAAAGGTTGTTCTAGGATGCAAAACAAAGTGAGTACAAGACCTTAGAAAAAGTGATGACTCAGCCTAATTACCCTTCACCTATGAGTTCTTATGTAACATTTTCAGTCAATGGAGTAAATTTTTTATAAAGTGGAATGCAATATTTTTGGTCCAAGTGGAGCTCTTCACAGTTAAGTGAGTTTTGAGAGTTGGACTGGTTTGGGTCTCACTTGCACTTGTGTTCATTTAAGAGCCTGGATATTTTTGCGGTATGAAACTGAACTTTTTTAAAAAATGTTTAAAAAAAGACCGCTTCTCCCCGCACGTTTCTTGGTCCACTGATCTTGTCTTTGCTGAACCGCCGGTCCCTTAGGCCCCCAGAAGAATGCTCTGCCGTTCTTCTTCCTGCTCTAGCTGCGCGGAGGAAGTGTCTGCTCCTCGAAAAGGCAGCGCATGGAGGAATATAACTCACGTCGTAAGAAATATGGAGGATACTGAACTTAGGGATACTTATTATCAGTTGATCATCACTTTTTATTGCTTGGCTTCCTCATACCACTCATGAGTGAAAAGGCCATCCCATCAAAGTAAGCGAATGCTGTTGTGCCATGTATTTGATAGATTTATCATTTTATGCAAGATAGGACTACCAGTAGTTTCACAGACAAGGTGCTGGGCATGGAAATAACTGGTTAATAATGCACAGCACATTCAAATCTCCTATTGTTTCAGCTCTTTCTCCGTTTTTTGCTAAGTACTTCAGCCTTTGGCCCCTGGTCACACTCACTTGAAGTACAGGGAATGGTTGGGAATGCCGTGGTGTGGGACCTGTGCAGGCAGGGGAGATGCCGGCTTTGGCAGGGGAGCTCGCTTGTAGGACTGGCGGGTGTTGGGAATGGCCCGGAAAACGAAGACCGAGGGTTGGAGGAGAAAGCTCCTGAGGTCACACGTGTGTGTCAGTGGGGCCGGGCAGAGCGTGGGTGACCCAGGGTAACTGGAGGAGCGCGGGTGGGCTGGGCTTACACCTGCGTCCTCAACTTAGGGTCGATGCATGTGTCTACATCTTTGCGTTGTATGACGTCACATCCATGGCTTCAGAGGCGGAATGTCACATTTGAAATGCTTCTATCATGGTGCCTCTCTTACAGTTTGTAAGAGGTCCTCAGTTGAATACCCATTCAATACCCATCCGATGAGCTTTATGTCTGTTTGTATGGCAGCCGTGTACGGATTTTTTTTTGTGTTGGAGACTTTTTGGTTAGGGCCTCTGTTACTGACCACTAGACTAATACGAGCTCTGTGAGGTCTTCTCTACCAAAACACTGATAGATTTACAAACTGAAGCCTTATTTGCACATCTGGCTGGTAAGCTTGCCTTGCTTTTTGGAAAGTTGTGATTGCTCTTACAGAAGCAGAGACAAAATTGAGTTCAGGCTACATTAGGTGTACAAAGATATTCATAGCAATGTACTTACTGTCTAATACCCTAATGTTGCATGTCTTGATGTGGTTTCTTTTTTTGTTTTGTCATTTTGTTTTGAAGAACTGGTGGATCTGTATATTGTAATTGTGGTGTTTTACATGTCAATTCAAAATTGTTAAAACAAACAAACAAACAAGCAAATCTGTTAATTATTGAAAATGAACAAGAGTTGATTTTTCTTTGATTTACCCATACGGTTTTCATTTCAGATGTTATTCCTTTGCACCATCAGATTTTTAGATTTTGCTGAAGCAGTATTTATATGATGTAGTGCGCATAGAGCATTTTAATTAGTGATGTTTGAAGAAGGAAATCCCTTTTCTGGCCTGTCTCTCTCCACCCCAGCCCTACACCCCCATTTATACACATATTTGTCAATTGGATTATTGTCAAGTTCTAATTACGAAATCTGTGCTTTTCACAAGGTCCAAACCTTTTTCCAGTATGAGAATTTGTATTCCTCTATGTCTTTCATTCTCACGGCGCAAAAAGAAAAAAAAAAAAGAAGGAAAAGAAAAGCAGAACATACTTTCGCTGTCTTCTAGGTGTGAGCACTAAGCCTAATGGAAGCATTTTTGGCATACCCCAGATAAACTTATGAAAAATGGTAAAGCTGAAAGGGAGGCACACATACCCATTCGGTCAATTAATAACAGACCCTCCCTACGAGGGGAAACACTCCCTTTTGTACAGAACCCCTGGTATGTAAGTCCTACAATTAATGTTAGAGAATATAAAGTCTTTAAATGGGCTATATCTGTAATCAAATAATGAAGAAAGAAAGTAGTTAAATGAACATACCATTCAGGGTCGAACGCATTCAGCAAAAAGCAGTAGTGGGTCTTTGATCATGGTTAGATGCATAGTGATATCAAACAGTGGGTTCTCATGTAACAGCTAAATGTTTCAGATTTTGTTTTTATTAAATTTGGCAGTTTCACGCTGAGCTCTACTGTATTCTTAGTGAATAAAAGACAGCTCCTATGTTAGAAAGTACTCCATTTTCACAATTGCAGGGAACTAGGAGGGTTTTTTCAGAAACATGGGCCACAGAAATGTACTCCTTTCACAGTGTTCTCCTATTTCTGAACTGTGCAGTTATCTATTAAATTTTCTAATAGATATTTGTGTAAGGTGTATGTATGCTTGTGCAATTATGGAAAAAAACAGTTTTGGAAAACAGTGTATTTATGAAAAAACTAATCACTTATGGGGCATGTACAAAACTGTATAAAAACATTCAATTTGCCCAGTAAAGTTGTTTTTGTGATATTTCTGTGTTGTTGAATAAAGGACTTTAGTATTCAAAATATCTCTCTTTTTCCATAAACAGGTTTTGTTTGTGGGATCTTAAACAAAGAAAACCTCTTTTAGAAAAGAACCCTCCAAATGAGCGAGAAGGTCCAAATGCTGACCTCAGTCTTGCGTATGGGAATGAATGCTTACGAAGTGACGGTACAATAGCTACAAAACTAATTCCTTCTCAATTGGCAATCGATGGAAACCCCAAAAGTTGTACACCTGAAGGTAACCTTGTACTCTGGATTTTTTAAGATAGCAGAAAAAAACACTGCCTTCTAAGACTAGGAATGTTACGTTGAGATTTTGGGGCTACGAAAAGGTTAGTGAAGTAGGAGCAAGGCGGATTGCAGAAAAGCCTTCAACCCTTTAATGCAGACCTCTGTAGTACAAAAAAAAGTGGACTAGTGAGGGTGGTGTGATAAATTAGCAATTAGCTTCGTAGGGAAAAGCATACAAAGGTGAAATCTCATCTGTAACTCTTGCAACAAACAATAGTCCTGAGGTTAGATCATCCTGTTGCTGTTGGAGTATTTGGGATTACTAATATGGTTTGTGAGAGAATGAAAATAATATCTTCCTCTTTGTTTTACTGCTTCTCAGTTCAAAGTTCTGCTCTTTACCTGCCTCATAAACTATAGATAGCAAAGGAAACGGTTCCTCTTGCCATTTGATTTCCCCATATTACTTGCCGACGTTAAAGCAACTTCAGATAGATGCGAAAGTTCGTGACTGTGCCAGCAGCACGTCACCTGATTTTGGTGAAATTTGGAATGTCATTCTTCTGCTAATATTCCTTTAATAAACAGAATGTCTGCTCTTAGGTGCCAAAACAGGATTTTGAAAAGGTTTGAAACATGAGGTAGGTCCTTTGGTCTGTGAGATTTCTTCAATGCCAACTGATTTTCCAGGGGGAGCCTCGGTGTATCCTTTTGTTTTTTAAAGAAAGCAACAAAAGTGAAAGGAATAGAAGTGGATTTTCCACTGATCCTGTCTGCTCTCATCGAAATCCATAAGAGTGTGTGTTCTTGGGAGACGTAGACTGCTCATTAGACAATGTCAAGAGTGAATCTTGAGGTCTGTTTGAAGAGGAGGAAAAGGACTGCCAGGTTGCTCAGGCATAGTCAGTGATCTCTCTGGATTAAATATAGAATTCACAGGGAGGAAATACACTCATTTCATGAGATGGTCGATTCGGAAACGGGAAGAGGTCTCTGAGTTCCTATTCCTTTAATGCTTTCTCTTTCAACTTTTTTTCCCCTCGAGTATTGTTTTATACTAGTCTGAATGAAAAACATCCCTCAGCTCCAGAGAAATACTCGCCCCAGATATGAACCTTGCAGTTTAAAACTACCTCTAGCTTTTTATAGCTTTTATTTTTTAATTAAAAAAAAAAAAAGTCTAAAAAAAAGCCCCAGACAACAAGCAGGTAATTCTTCAAAGCCAAAACTGACAAACTCATTACTGAGCCTATTAAGAGGAAGGAAAATACCCTTTTGTGTGGAAGCTCAATTCTTCTAGGCTGTGTTGGACTCAATTTGGTTTTGCCACTAGCCATTTCAGCACACTCTTATATTTCTCCAAGGAACAAGTCTGAAATTATGAACGGTCTAGTGATAACGGGGCAATGTGCCTTCTGGGAGGCTCTAGTCCTCCCCGGATTCCCACGGGCTTTACCAGATAGCTCGTGAAATTTGGAGGATATTGTATAGGTGACTTAGTTATAAGTTCTACCTTACTTCGCTGTAAGGATCTACTCAGTCACCAGTGTGCGGTGAGCATGGATAGATGGCCCCAAAATCTATAAAGGTAAGAAATATGTCTTCTCAGTAATAACTACGGAACATACAATAAAGTTTGAGACCGCTGGAACTATCTGAGGAAAGAAAGGTGAAGTTCAGTATCAGCAAAGATGTCGGGATCCGCTCCCACCGTAGCTTTGTTTCTGTTTGCCGTTTGGTTTTTAGGATGGACGCACTCGGCTGGGTAGCTGGGTCCTTTGGAAAGGCAGTTTTGCCTAAGATAAGCAGAATGAAGGAAACGCAGGTAGCAAATTGTAGTCTTGCAAGACAAGGATCTAGACTGGCTAAAGAAGCTGCGATGTTTGGGAAGTATTTACATTGTTCTTCTAAGTTTTCAAACGATATGAAAGGATTGTCATGTTATTCTTAATTTAATAAGCAGGAATAGTTTGTCGTGCTCCTACCCATTCCCTGAAAAAGGGTTTTTAGACATTAACCTTCATGGGTTAATTTCCCAATAAACTTTGAAGATACTTCTTCGTCTAATATGACTTCCCCATAAGAGAAGATGCTGTATCTGGGGGTTCATTCGTCTGTATAAGGCCCCTTTGACTTGCAGAGTCAAGGATCTTTGCTAGAAAATAATTCAGCAGAATTGTTGTAGAAAGATTCGCAGATGTCATGATGTCAGCCAGAGCCCGGATTAATTATTCAGTGTCGTTCTCCCCAGCTTGGTTTATGATGTGTACAAGCATAAGCATCCTACATCTGAGAAGAAAACACCTTTCTTCCCTTACTGCTTTAAATCTGCTCTCTTTACAGAGTTAATAACACTAACCCTCTGCACTTCTTCAGGAAAAAAACAAAACATTAGAAGAAATACATCTCTTTTTGACCAGACATTTTACTTTGGAAAGAGAGAGAGAAGAGTTAGCCCAGGTCAGAAACCCCTGTTGCTTGCCCAGATCTCCTAGCTCGGGTGCTTGTGAGCAAAGTTCATACTTCAGCTTGGCAATCGGACACAACCCTACAGAAGACCAACACCAAAACAAACAGGACCCAGTGGGGGACGTTCCCACCACCGCCTCCTTGGTACATGCAAGACACACACAAGTTTGTGCCAGATGCCCAACACCCCTTCCCCTCCCACACATATGTGACTTTGGATCAGGTTTGCTATGCCCAGGAGAGAGGTGAACCTCCCCAGATCTGATGAGCAGATAGCACGCTGGAGGGTTTTTAAGAGGAGAGAAGGTTTACGTGTCCAGACAGCGACTAGAATGTCTCGACCTTCGTGTCTCGCATTAGCTTCTGATTTCTAGCTGTGAGTGTCTGAGGCCACCAGGCTTTAGGAGAAGTAGCTGAACTGTTGAGTATACTTAGTCTCTTATGTGCCTACATTTCAATCCTCATACCTAGAGATTGATAGCAAATTTGACCAGCTGATACGTTGACCAAGAATGTACTGTTTAATGCAAAATTGTAACAACTGGCTTTCGACCTGTTTTTGGAGAATTAGTGGGTAAATAACCTGATCTAAAGAAATGTCACCCACGTTAGGAACTGTGAACTAATTATTGCTTTCTGATATTCTGCTCTTACTTGTTTTGCCTTTTTATCCTGATTGTTTGCATTCCTAGAACTGATTTGCCTTTTTGATGCAATGCCATGTGATCTGCAGATTAATTTTTGCGAGCAATCATAAACTCCAATCTATGGCTGACTCGGTATATTTTTATGCTACGCTCCATAAACATTCATTCATTTCTTATGATTACTGTGTGGAAACAGATTTTTACAGGCTAATAAACTTGGATTTGAACTGCATGAAGAGTTTCCTTGTGTCACTTCTTTCGTCTTTTTAAGAAAAAAAAATAAAAATGGAGACATAAAGGTGCAAACCTCGACTTGATTTAACCAGGTCTCTGTAGCTATCTCCACAGGTGCTATCTTCAGTAGTAAACTTGGAAATACCAATAGCAAAACCTTATTCTCAAGTTGATTTCATTGACAGTGAGAAACACTCCTCGTTTAAAATAAAACAAACTTTCAGGGTTTAGGGCTGGGAGAGAGGGGGAGGGGAAATCAGGGGTTTTCTTTAATTGGTTACTCCGGTGTCTTCTCTCCCGTAGACCCGCTTCCTTAAACACGCTGACGTGCACAGAGCAGCTTCCAGCTGAGACCAATTAAGCAGAGCATTTGCCTCCAGTATGGCTCACTTGCTCGACCGGGCAATGCTCCTTGCAGTCTGTGTGTCGGTGCAGGGGACAGCCAGAGCACGCGCAGGCAGGCGACCTCTCAGCAGGCAGAGGTCCGGGGCCAGCATCCTCCTGCACTCCTGGGGCCTGACACTCCCCGATCTGCGACGCACGGCAAAAGTCTGGTCAGAAATGACTCTGCGGGTGGTGGAGGTATTTTCTCTCTTAGATGGCTAATTCAAACTCAAAGAGCTTGGAAGTGCTGATAGTAAGTGTAGTAAACAGAAGGAAAATGAATTCTCATGTCATAGCTGTTCAAGGCATCTCAATAGATGAGTAAGCTGGCAGTAATTGGTAACCCTTTAAATGGTCTCTTCAAGGAGACCATTGAGGTGGAATAACATTTCTGCAAGGAGAGGCAGCAAGGCTAGAAATAGGTTGGCCTGATGCCTGCACAAAACTACATGTAGTCCTCTGGTGTAAAGAAGTCAGCATTCTTTCCATATGTCAGTCTGATGCATGTCACAAACATTATGCATAAATATTGTATTTTTCAGACCATTCAAGCCACCACTTAATCTCACCAAAGAGCATACAGGAATTTGATAGCAGAAGGAGGGCTAATGCTTTGTCAGCTTTCAGGCCTTGGACGCGAGCAGTGAGATCAAGTATCACTGAACTGTGCAGCTGGACTAGACGGAACCCAGCTCCTGTATGCACTGAACCTGCCAGAGGCGCAGCCATCCTAGCCAGGGATCTTTGGGGGGCACCAGTCTGGACCCTGCCTTTCATTTCCTAGTTCTGCTGGAAAGAGTGACTTTTATAAAATGGGGATGATCCCGAGGCAATCTCACCACAAAGGTGAAGCATGAGCAGGATTATTAGCTGATTGTTTTTTTCCCTGTTGTGACCCAGCACATCTTACTCCAATAACATAAGCTAGAATTGCAGCAGCTGAAAGAAGAAGAGATGCCAGGGAAAACTGCAGCTCCCCCAAGCCAGGCAGAGGAAAAAGCTTACTTGCTCACTCTTCCTTCCCCCCCCCCCCCTTCCCCTGTATTTCCTTCCTTTAACTCCTCCCTTCCCTGGAGGAAGGCAGCTGTGGCAGCTGCCATGGCTCCTGCCGGCGGGTCCCCAGCTGCATGGCTTGCATCCCGGGAAGGTGGCGGGGCTGCAGCTGCACAGAGGCTGGAGCACCTACAAGGTAGGTAGGATGCTCAGGGTGCGGAGGGCGCCCCAGCAAGTGTCGAGGGTGGGAAGGTAGCAGTGCTCTGGGGCTGCTGCTCTTCTGCCTGCGCCAGCAGTTTCCATGGGGAAATGATGGGGGATGTTGGCCTGAAACAGTCGATGCTGAACTTTTCACATCCCCAGCGTGGCAGGGGCAGGAAGCCAATGCAGATTGCGATCATAGCAGTGAATACGTAGGCTACTTCTGCCCTAAAATGCTGGTGCTGACCAAATCTAGGTGGATTCCTAAGGGGTAGAGAATAAGACATGTGCTTGATTCATCACTGGCATCTCCTAAACTTTCCCCTGCCAGAGTTGAGAGTTCTGCAAAACAGATTAAAATAAGCCAGGCCCTAGCCAGTTTTCTCCCTAATTATTTTCTTGGAAACAGCTGAGTTGGTTTTGCTAGGACTTTGAACGCACACCGAGCTCAAGATGGACACCGAGCTCAAGGCAGACACCTCGCCTGGAAGCTTTCAGCCCACAGCATTAAAGGTCTGAATAAAAATACAAACCACTGAAAACGGGACCTTTTAATAGGCACTTTAGGCGATGTGAACTGCAGGTGTTGCCACTGGCTTTGCTGGGAATAAAGGAGGGAGCGAGAAGGGCATAAATTTTGCAGTGCTGCATGGGGAGACCCAGGCTGGTTCTCTGCCAGCAAGGCTGGAGGCAGCCGAGGTGGGTTAGCACTTTTTGTCTAGGCATCCCTTTAGCATAAAACACCACTTGTATGATGGAAAGCATGGCCACAGGGCAAGCCAAGTGGGTGGCTGTGGCTCCCGGTGCAGCAGCAGCCCTGGCCAAACAGCTCCCCACAGCTGCTAAATCGTGCCCCAGGGAGCAGGCAGGTCAAACGCTCATCCAGCACGTGTGCCATGTGGGCTTTTGCCGTGGTTTCTGCCTCTGGCTCGTCTGAAAAGAGGCAGCAGCCCAGCTCGTCACCTTCCTGCCCTGGCGTGCTATGCACAGAGGCAGGTTATATCCAGGATGGTTGTTTAAAGAAACCTTCCGGGCGTGATGGCAATGCCCTGGCAGAGCTGTGCTGGGGCATGCCGCAGCCCCCTCCCCGTGCCCCACCGCTCGGGTGTGAGCCACCGCTGTGTTTTGATGCGATGCTCCACGCTGCTGTTCTGACACATCGCCGCTCCCACAGCAGTTGCTGCATTTCTCTTCTGCTTTATGTTAAAACAAGGAAGGTGTTTAAATATTTATTATCGCTAGAAACTCCAGAAGCCAAGTTTCATTTGTACAAGTGACTGGGATTTTTTTTTTCCAATTGTCAGCAATAATTCATTAATTATTATTTTAAAGTTGTTGTTCTCCCTGCGATGTGTCACCTTCCCACTGACTTGGCGGCAATCTGCACGAGATGTGGGATGTACAGCTCCGTGGTTCTTGCTCCTGTGGGTTGTTGCTGCTCCTTCAAATATCTTCTACTTAAACAAAGTGGACGTTGGAGTTCCTGGTGTCTGTTGTACCAAAGGGAGATTTTTTTTTTCTTGCTCTTCCCCCAAGTTATTTTTTGTGCCCAAGTGCCTTCTGCTGTCATTACCACAGCTGCAGAATTGGGGTCTGCTCCTGCCTGTGCAAAAGCAATCTTACCAGCCGCGGCAGGTTGGTATTTTTCTTAGATCACTCTAAATGCAGAGCGTTGCTTGCTTTCCCCGGCTTCTGCCTGCGGACGAGGGAGGAGGCGGCTGGGGAGTGGCAGGCTGCACCTGCGGGAAATGGGAATGGGAAACTTGGACTGGCAAATGCTTCTTGTTTGCTTTTTTAGCCCAGAACATGAAGTTTGTCTCTTGAATTCCCTTTTTCCAGTGCCTTTCCCTCCAACAGTGTTGTTACCACTTGTGCTTTTGCCACTTTTGCTGGAGAGGACTGTCCCAGGGAGCAAAGCCACTCCCCATCTGACCCTACCAGGGACATGCTTGTGCCTAATGCCACCACTGCCATATTCCCTTAGATCGTGGCTGAGCTGGGTACCAGAGCCACCAATGGCCATGGAAACCGGGTGGCAGGCTGCTCAAAGCTGTGCCGTAACGGGGCTGTCCTAAATCTCTGCCGGCAGCTGGGGAGGAGGCAGGGAAAGAGCCGCTGGGGTCGTGAACCTGCTCTCGCCTGCGGTAAGCGCAGGAGCCAAGCATCCCCAGTGCAGCCCACGCGGCTGAGAGGAGCAACTGCTCCTTTGGCCTGAAACGTGCTGATGAGGACTGCCTTATGGGGGTCACCAAATGCGGCTGGCCAGCTCCTGGCTTGCTTGGGAAGGGCAGCAGCTGCCAAGGCAGGAGGTACAGGGCTGTCCTGGTCTGTACAGGCAGGGCTTCCCTGCTCCTGGAGCTTGGGGCTGGGTACACCTCCAGGCAGAGGAGCAGGGGCAGAAATAGATACCCGTGTGGGCACGTGCTGATGCACACGCTTACAGGTACACCTGCAGCCGCTCCTGTGCCTGTGTCCCAGCCCGAGTGCAGCAGGCACAGCCCAAAGACCATCTGTGCTGTCGGACCCATCGGTGCCACTGTGTCTCGGAGCATTTGCACTTGCTTGTCATGTGTGGACGTGTGAGTGTTAACAGGCAGTGCTGGGCTGGAGATTAGGTTTGTTATTCTTTTACTTTTTCTTATACTTTTTACTTCTTAAAAGATATGCCATGCAATTTGGCTCTGTTCCCACTCCTTCCCTTCCTCTTCCTCTCCCTCCCTTCCCCTTCCCCTCCTGCCCTTGCCACTGAATGGCCCCACAACCTCCATTTCCTTATGGGGAGAAAAAGAGGGAAGACCAAGGAAAAGTTAGACCTTGATTAGTGCAGCTGAGCAATCCCATCAGGTCTGGCCTCGCTCTTCCTAGAAACCCATGCACCAATATTGCAGCAAGACAGGGAGCTCCCCCCAGGGTATTTCTGCTGGCACCTCCAGCTTCCTGGTGGAGCAGCTGGGACTGCACTGGAGTAAACGCAAGTGTAGCAGCAGCTGTGCTCATAATTTTTGGGGGCAGGTGGGGAGATGTAAAATTTTGCCTCCTTTTCACGGGACGGAGCTTCACCTTTGCCGCAGTAACAGCTCGTGGGAGATGCTTTCTGGGAGGCAGAGCGAGCTGCAGGAGTGGGGGTGAGCTGCCAGGGCTCTGCGGGATTCGCTGTCTGGATAATACACGGCGAGGGTTCAGCCTGAATGGTCGGCTCGTGTTGTGTGGTCACAGGAGTGATTTGCCGAGAAGGGCTAAGATGAATTGCTTCGCCTCTCGAGAGGCCCAGGAGCGGGGTGAGCCCAGCCCCAGGTCCAGGCCAGCAATGCCCGTGGTTTCTGCCGCCCCTCGCCAGGGGGGCTCTGCCCTGTGGGAGAGCTGCTCCCAGGAGGTTTTTAATGGGGAGCCCATTTGGTTCAGGATTGCGAGTGCTGCCAGGGCATCCAGCGGAGCTGTGGTAGTGAAGGAGAGCTTTTGATGAGGATGCTTTAGCCAGGGAAGGAGTGCTGAAATGCTGCTTAAAATACGCACCCCCACAAATAAAGGCACGGCAGCTTTGGGGGGTAACCAGGTACTAAAAAAACCCTGAGCGCAGCCCTAACCAAATGCATGCAAGCATCACTTTTTGTGCTGGGAAACGTGCTGTCTGTCTGTCCCCCATCCCTTCATCAGAGGAAGGTGGTAGCGCTGCAAGGACAGGAAATAGGAGAGGAAAGAAGCCTGCCTGGGTGCATATGGAGGAGGCGAACATGGGGTGCTGGGTGCGTGGCCATGCCCCTGTGGGTACACCTGGGCTCCTGGCCCTGCCCGCGGCCCCGGCTGGGCTCTCTTCCCTTGTTGCAGCCACCCCAGCCAAGCATCCGCCTCTCCCTGGCCCCTCAAGAGGGGAAGTTGCTCCTCGTAGCCCTTCCCAGCGGCTGAGGAGCCTGGCGGGGTGTAAGGGATACGGCCACATCCCCGGGAAAGGCCCTGCAGGGACGCCCTGCTCCAGCCGTGGGACTGGCATAGGAAAGCTGTGGCGTGACAGAACACCTGCGCTAGCTCTGAGACTCTGCACTACGTGAAGCTGCTCTGGGCTCTCTGTTTCAGGTTTTGGTGACATTTTTGCTTCATTCCTGCTCTCACAGACACCTGTCACAACCAGCTCTCAAGCCCATTTTTACTTTGACTCTTACTAGGCCCACAGAGGTGCACGCAGCACCTAGGTTGGGCACCAGAGAAGGAATTTGGGGAGCTGCAGTGGTGTCCAAGTGACGTGGTGGGGACTCCCTGGGACAGAGTGAAAAAGAGGACCTCAACCTCCAACAGGCAGGGGCAGCCTCTTTCCCCAGAGCATGCAAGGAAAGCCCAAAGCTGTGCAGCAATAAACGGGGGCTGCTTCTGGGTGGTGGCTGCCTCCCACACCGGTGCCTCTTCTGCACTATGGGCTTGACCTCCAGCTTCGTTGCCCACATATCGATCCAAATAAGTATTGCTGTCTTCGCATGGGCTGCTATCCCAGACTAGCACCCCTCTCACGCTCCCTTCCCGGGTCCTTGTGGCGCTGGCCGCTGCCATTGCTGGCAGGGCTATGGGCAGCAGCGTGCCTGTGCCCGCACGTGCAGGGGAAGGGGTCACCAACCGCTCCCGGTGTTGAACCATCAACCTGTGCTAAACAGCGCAGAGAGAGAGCATGAGTGGGCTGGTCTGCACCAGCGTGTCTTCCCTTACAGCCACCAGCCGGTTTCTAGTGAGTCGATTTGACTGTGTTTCCCTTAACAACGTGGCTGTATAATGCCCACCTTCAAAAAGGTCATGCTTACTGGAAAAGTGATTTTTCTATTTGGGTGCTGATGGTATCTACATCGCATGTGAGTATTGCGGGGTGGACCTGTAGTCTGGGCTTACTTCTGGTTCCGCCTTCATCCAGGAGTGTCTCCAAGTCAACTGTATTTCAGATGCTGGCACCAACTGGTGTAGGAGTAATTTGCTGGGCTGGGGTGTTGCTCAGCAAAGAGTGGTGGGTGACAGCCGTGATCGAAAGGGACATTTATTTGCCTTTAGGATGGAAGGGACATGACACCTCTTGTCAAATCCCATCTTTGCAGATTTGGGCTGTGAGGCAATAAGGCAGGCATCATGGCAAAAGGTCAGACACAGCAGCGCTCTGCCTAGGCGGGCGTTTGCCCGGGTGCTGCAATGGCACGAACACGGCGCAGGATAGTGGGAAGCGTGAGGAGTGGCTGGTTCACCTTCCGGAGGCTGCTCCCCTTAACAGCTCAAGTGGTTTTGCCAGTAATGGCTAACACACCATTTTGGCACGTGCACACTTGTTTTTACACCTTGGTGATATTTTACATCACAAGAGTTGTTCAGAAGACTGAGGGATGCTTCATATGTTGCTCTCTGGTTTGATGGTGCTCCACATGGGTTTTCACTGCTTTGGAGGCCTCTTTGAGAACTGGAGGTGTACAACCTCTCTGAAATATAGGTATGAGTATAGATTTAAAAAAAGGATTTAGAAATCTCTGTGTTTAAATATGGACGCAGGTCAGTTTTGAGTAGTTGCGATCTGGTGGTCAACATGGACTGAAGCAATGAATGAATGAAGCGACCATCAGCTGCGGGCCATAAGGGACTCCCACGACCTGCTCTGCTGCCCTAAACATAAAGACAGGAGACTAAACAAATCAGGAAACACAGGTGAGGGACTTCCACGCCTGGGGAGGTGAATCGTGCTGGGCTGCAGCCCGGCGCCTGCCCCATCTGGGGCGTCAGGGTTAAGTCCTGGGCCTCATTCCCACCTCTCCTGCTGCCAGTGACACCGTGGCCACCCTGCAAGGTTGCAGCACGCATGCAAGCCCTTCCCCTGCCCTTTCCATCTCTGGCCCTGCCTGGGCTGCTGAAAGCTGCTCTTTTTCAGCATTTGTGGAAAAACCAAGCCTGCAGTTTACAAAGACCCACTCAGCTCCTCTTTTCCCATCAGTAAACACGTATAACCAGCACTTCGCACCATTACACCTCCTTAGAGATGCAGAAAACACATAGGTTGTTTGTTTTCACATATACCTACCTAATTGATGGGTTGAGAAAGGGGAGGCGGGAAGGGAACTTCAGCCCTATTAAACTGTTGGGAATTGCGTGCGTTAGATTAGATGTGTTTGTATTATAAATACTGCGAGGAGCTGAGGCAGCAAGCGAGCTGGCTCTCGGCATCCGGGATAAAACCGCTGGCGGTGGTGGAGCCCTTTATAAACATTCGCATTTTTCCGGATGCAGGGGATAGCTAATCCAAACGACACGCCTGGAATTTAGCTCCTGTGGCAGGTGGCGGCGTTGCCTCCGTGCTGGGATGGGACCTTAGACAGCGAGGCCGGGACATGCACATCCCTGCCTTGCCTGCCCGGTCCTATTTTCCTAAGGAACTGCTGGCAAGCCGCTCCCTGGGTGTAAATACCCACAATCTTTGCAGGTGGATTTTTAAATCTAGAATGGAGTTTTGCAGCTCTGATCTATTTATATACAGTGTGTGAGGCAGAAGTATATTCAGGTGAAATTTTTCAGGGACCAGAGAGATTTGTGGCTTTATTTATAGATGAGTATAAGAAAAAAAAAAAACCCAAACCACCCAGAGTTTTTTCTTTTTTTTTTTTTCACTTTATGGCTGCGCACCACACTAATGTTTAACCAGAAGGAGGGCAACTGAAGCAGACCCAAACAAGTGTCTGAAAAGCCATGTTTCTATTTCTCAGGTAACACTGATGGCTTTTTGTTTCTGGGAGCAGAGCTGCATCCTGTGGGGTCATGGCACCTGCGGAGAAAAGTGCAGTTATTACAGAAAACAGAGCCAAACAGATCTCACTCCGTCTTCTCCTCATTTCAGAGGGTTGCGGTGAAATTTGGATGGGCAAAACCTCCTTTCGGAGCCTTTCGCTTTTATCCTGACAGACAGGCCCGACACTGTGTGAGCACTCCTAGGTTAGAGATTTCTTCCTGTGCTTCTCCCCAGACCCACATCCTTAATCGTGGGCTGCTGCCCCCCGGCCCCTGCCTCCACCGCAGGCCAGACAAGCAGTCGAGGGCATTCGGGAGAGTTGTCAGGTGGATTGGGCCGTGCTAAGTGAAGTGTGCAGGGAGGAGAGCAGGGGAAAGAAAAATACCAGGGCTGCGTGCCAGTTCTTCAACCTCTGCTAGGGTGACAACCTCGCAAGGGCGGCAGAGCTAAACGTGACTAAAACGGATCCTCTGAGGTGGTGACTCTCCACTTGTCATCCCCAGCACAGAGCTGAACTCAGCCTGCCGCCTGCAAAGCCGGAGGAGCGTATGCATGGATTAGTGATTACCTTTCCCCTTAATAAAACAGAAAAAAAAAGGGAGAGCGAGAGGTCCTTTAGCAAGTTATTGCTTTTATACGCCGCACCTCTGTGCGCTGAGCTGAGACAGCTTCCTCTGTGCATTCGACTGAAAACAAAGAGTGAGAAGGAGAATGAAAGAGCAGGACACAGCCATCCCCACAGCCGGCTCTCAAACCTGAACCTCGCTTCCCTGCCTGCCTGCCTGCCTGCCTGCGTGGGGGGGGACACGCTGCCCTGGGTGTGGGGGTCTGCAGTGGGGCACCCATCAGCCTGGGCCCTCCTGCCCACCTTCAGCACCTCCGGAAGAGGAAGGGTAGAGGATGACCTGGCGTAATTATGCAATAACAAAAAAAAAAGGAAAAGCCCTCCCCCCACCCTCAAAAAAAAAA
>WAAD01031410.1:33770-101448 GCA_013389945.1 Fregata magnificens
CTCAAAAAAAAAAAAAAAATAATAATGATAGAAAAAAAGCCACTCGGGATCACTCAGGCAATAATTTCAATGTGCACAAGCCAGTCTAAAATGGAGAGCATTGCAGAACTGCGGTCTGGTGTCTCTTAGGTAAAATGGGTGCGTTATCTGCAGTAATATAGCGATCTCACTCTTTCACCTCCACCGCTCCGCCGGCATGGAGGCGATTGCACAGACAATGTGTCATCCCTCGCTCCCTCCACTTTTAATTCCTCCCTCCCCCCCGTGAATCTATGCAATTTTCCGTTAATAAAAAAATAAGAAAGGAACTAAGCTCTTCCTCAGAAATCTAGACATTAGCATACTCGCCCTAATACTTTAATTCCCATCATTGTTTATAATCGGGCTACACACGAGGTTACGCGCAGTGCCGACCGATTTATGAATATATATATATATTTTTTTGTTTTAATTGAAACGGCAACATTTAGGTTCCACCTTAACAGTGCACCTTAAAAGATTATCTCGGTTATTTCACAGGCACCGAGCCGGCACTAATAGTCCAAGGCAGATATTGAAAAGCAGCACAGGGCCAGGCAGATCTATTAGAAATTCCCATCCACGCGCCTCATACATATTGATTTCTGACACCAAGCAGCAGTGAAAGCCCCCGTGGGAATAATATATTTAGCAGGGTTCGCTGCGAGGAGGTCACAGAGTGCATACAGATTAGCTACAGAGGACCAAGGCACTAGTGTTGGAGCCAAATGCTAGATTTTATATCATTTTAATCTGAACTTTTATAATCCTTTTAGTTCTTTTTTCTCTGGATGGCAGAGGAAAGGCTCCTCCGCATGTATCATGCATCTTTTTTTTTTTTTTTCTTTATTCCTCCTATAAATGTGCAAATGCTGTTGTAATGGGGAGGAATGTACCCTTAGCGTTAGCAGGAAGAGGCACAAACAGATTTGGGGTTTATATATAGGTACGTGTGCGTGCGTATATATGCATTATATACGTATATGTGCCTGCGTGTGGATAATAATGGTCATTTCAGCTGGAGACATCTTTATTTGAAGGTTTCCTTCCATGGGGGCCGGGAAGGGGCATCTGTAAATCTCAGGCTCCAGCTTTAATGTGCAGAAATAAAGAACCGCCGTAAGACCTTGTTTTATTTTATTTTTATCCCAGAGCTTAATTGAGCAGAAGTTGCGTTTCTGCTGTTGAGCCTCGGAAAGCAACAACAACAACAACAACAACAAAAATACCTAAGCAGTTTTAATTACCTTTCTGCATATGCTGATGGGGAGGAAATGCCTGCTCATTATGCGGCGAGGTGTTGTGGCTGGCTCAGCCCGCCGTGCCGGGGGGTCCGGGCGGGGGTTTGGGGGCTGGAGGGGTGCCAGCGGCGCGGAGGGAAAGGTTAGAGTTGACACACTCTGACACGAGAGTGAAACGCGCTCCGACAACAAAGAAAACCAGGAGGTTGCGGCTAAACAGACACAAAAGCTTACGGGCGTCTTGCGGGCGAGAGAAACGCTCTGACTCCCGGTTTTGGGGGNCTGCCTGCTTGCCCGCCTGCCCGCCCGCCGCCGCGCTGCCCCCGGATCCCCCCGCATCCCCCCCGGGGGACGCAGCAGCTCTGGCTGCTGCAGGAGGAGCACGGGCCGGTCGCTCTCTGAGAGGCGAAAACTCATTTGAGGCTTGTTTTCTAATTTTCAAAGTGAAAGGGAGGAGCAGCTTTTGCCGCTTCTGTTGTCCCTCAAGCCGGCAAGGACGTTGTGCTAGGAGAGGCTGCCTGAGACACGAATTGTCTTTTTTTTTTTTTTTTTTTTTTTTTTTTTTTGCTCTTTCTTCCCCCTTCCCTTTTTAAAAAAAAAAAGTCTAATATGGAAAAATANTTCCCCGCCAGAGGTGCCCCCCTGTACCTCAAACGGTGGAGCGCCGGCCGGGATGTCATGCGGGAGGAAACCCGTAAGCCTGCAAGAGGTGCTGGGGAAGCAAGTGGGTCAGAAAAGCCCCGGTGGGTGCTGCAGTCCTCCCCACCGCCTGGGGAAGGACACCCCCCACCCCCCAAATCTCACCCCTGCAGCGTGGGGCAAGCAGGAGGCGGGCACGCTGGCCGGGAAGCGGGTAGCCCCGGGAGGGTTTGCAGCCGCTCAGGCCGGGACCGCCAGGCTCCCCCCGCGCAGGGCNTGCGGGGGCAATACCCTGGGGCAGGAGGGCAGCCCACGGTCCCTCGCCCCCTCGCCGGGCTGCATGCCCCGGCAAGAGCCCTCGCCCCGACCGCCAGTGTTCCCTGCGCAGTTAAGGAAGAAACGGGCTTTTCTTCTGCTGGATGAGATAGCTAAATCGGCAGCTCGGGGAAAACGAGGGGTTTCCTCCCTCCCGGGCTACCGTGCCTGGTGGGGCCCGGCCGTGCTGGAGCCGGGCCAGGTGGAGCGACGGGACGACCCCTGGTACTGGTGACCCTGGCCCCGGGTGGCCCCGGGCTCCCCGTTGCCTGTGGGGTACCCTGGGGACCACCTGGCAGCGAGCCCAGTGGTGGTGGGTGGGTGGGCAGGGGAGCCTGCGTCCCGGCCACCCACCTGCATGACACCAAGGGGTGGGGTGTCCACAGCCGGGGTGTCCCTGGGACATCCCGGATAAGGAGCGGGATGTTTGGTGCCGTCCAGTGCACCCGCACGTGGGTTTGGTGCAGGGTCGGGTACCGCTTTTCCAGTTCGTGCGCCGTCCTCCTGTGCACTGGGTGTTGCCTGCATCGTTGTGCCCAATCATTTGGTCACAACTCCAGCGTGAATGGCCGGAGCTGGTCGGAGGTCCTCACCAGCAGAAGCACAAAGAGCAGCTCAGTCCTTCCCATCCAAAAACTGAATTTATATCCACTTCGGTCCTCCACATGTGTCTTGAAGCTGTTTGGAAGGCATTTCTGCTTTGAATAGCAAGATGCAGTAAAGTCGTGTACCTTCACGGTTGTCTATTTGAATGTAGGATTTATTTCCAAGAGTGGATCCTCTGCTCCATTCTTGGTAATTAAAAAGTCCCAGACCAGATCAACACAGGATGGGTGATGCTAATCACCTCTTTGCTGCCCACCTGCACTCTCCATGGACACCCAGTTGCAAGCTCTTTGGCAATGGGTGCTCCTAATCCCATGGGTGCTGCATGACAGCTGCTGTGGGCTCCTTACGGCCTTACTGTTGGTCTTGTCTTTGGATGCCTCCTGAGAGCAAAGATAAATCTGCTTCTTCCTGGGTTTCTGCAGTCAGGAGAAAAATTCATAACCTATGAGGAAAGTGCGAACCAGCCATGCTGCGTCACTAGAAAGCAGAGCTCTTCCTTCCTTGTGCTTCAAAAGTGCAATGGTATGAGCACCTCAGCATCATGTTTTTGTCTTGTTCCCTGCTAAACCTTCCCAGGCATCTGCCTTGATGGCCCCCCTAAGGACTGCTGGCTAGCACCCATCTCTGTTAGCACAAGCCCCCATTTCTGTGGGTGGCTGTGTTGAGCTTGGCTTTCATCAGCGGTCAGAAACTGCGGCGGCACACATCTCCTGGCTTGCACAGGTGCACGCCCTTGAAAAACCCCTTTGCATCACATCTGCACTTTCCAGGGGCATCCAGTCGCAAACTCTGTGGCAATGGGTGCTCCCAGTCCCAAGGGTGCTGCACTGCAGTTTATGCACCTACCTGTTCTAAAGGTGAGCTTTACAAAAATGGCACTGATGGTCAGGTCTGTACAAGACCAAGGCGGCTGTCCTCTGAATCCTCAGGTTATAAACCCAGGGCTGCTTTCCCAAGGGTCTGAATAAATCTGTCACATCAGTCTTGTTCTGTGATCCCCAGACCAGGGCTTAAGCTGATGCCAAAGCTTGTCAGGGGGTATGGGGTACGTCTTCCCACCCAAACACTTCATGGGCTGCTGGCGGTGGCCACTTGCAGTTACGTTACGTGCACGACTTTCTTGTGAGAGCTTTGGGGGCATTAACAGCTGCTTTGCTGTGGCTCTAGTAAAAAATTTAAAAGCTGCGTAACAAGTGTGATCTGAATGCTCTGTCTGGCTTCGGGTTTGAGGAAAGGGATAAAAATTGGTGCCAGTTGAGGAATATCAATGGGAGTTTCCACAAGAAATATAGGTGCTCTTTGTGGTTTATGGGAACCTTAGGTCTCCTTGTGCAGCTCCAGCAGTCACAGGGGAGGCTGGCGGTACAATTTACGGGTTTATTGACCAGCTACATTCAGCCACTTGTCTCTCTTTTTGAGCAGTCCTAGTCAGCCCCGTACTCTCTCTCCAGAGGGCAAATAAGCCTCTGGCAGGAAGAGGCGTATGTAAGCTTAATCATGTCGGAGTGGCTTTGGTTTCTTGCCTTCTGCTTTGTACTCCTGGCAGCATGAGCAGGTCTTCACCACGATGGACAAACTGGTTTTCCATCTTTTGCTGCTGCTACTTAGTTTGTGATGCAAAAAGGTTCTCGTATTTCCATTGCAGATTTAATAAGTTAAAAGCCCAGAGTGCCGCTGTCACAGTGCACTAGCCATGCGGCCTCTCAAGCCGGCAAAAACAAATGGCTGGCCAAGCCTCCAGGAGACAACCAAATAAACCAGGCTTCCAGAAAAAAGCCAATGGCAAATCCCGTAAGATTGGAGTTCTTTTTAAATCAATGTGGCTTGTGATGTTGCTATATGTACACGCTACATCTGTGCCATGGTATGAGGAGATATCTGTTCAGATAATCAGACAAAAAGAGGGTTGACTATCAGTTTGTTAACAATAATATTGTAGATGGTCCATTGCTGCTCCTGCCTCAACAAAACCCACTTCTGAACAACGTCAATGCATTTATTCATGCTTCTTATGGTCAGCTTCAATGACTGCAGCTGCATCTTAACTACTAGGCCTGCCCTAGAAGACTGAAAGTGTGGTCACCATCCAGTCTTCACGTATCTTCCAAACCTGATGTCTGCTCCGTGGTATTATGAAGTGGAATGAAGCAGCCAATGTGCTCCGTGCTTCTTAAAGGCTGAGCTGTGATGGGAGTAACAAACCTGCTTGGTTTGAATCCCTCAGCCACCATCGGATCTTTCATGATGCTTTGCATTTTAATTAAGAATAATCTCTTTAAATGGTGACACTAGCAAAGGCGTCTCTTCATCAGATTCAACCTCCCATACCATAAAACTCAGCATTTCTTACGAGTTGTGCTTGGTCGAGCCAAGTGCTGGTATTTTGCAGAAGAGTTTGGTGGGAACTGTCTGTGTCTGGCCCAGTCCTTTAACATTTGGAAAATACTAGGCCCATGTTACATCCGCACTGCTGGTGAGGTTATTCAGTTGAGCAGCTGCCTGGAGCCAAGTCCCCCCTGCAAAATTTGTTCTTTGTCTGAGCTGGAACTCAGCGCTAGGGCACAATGCAGGTGTTGCCAAGGACCTCACTTGTCAAATAAAATATTTATAAACCCTTAATTATCTTTGTCAAGATAAAAGATTGGGTTTTATCCTCTGTTGTTTACTATTGGATACTTTAAATTAAATTACAGCTGAAAAAAACATATTCATTGACCTTAAAAAAACTAGTGGAAAGGGTGCCTGATGCAAAAGTTTTTACGAACGGGGGCCTTTACAGCAACTGCAGCTTGATCCATATCAATAAGGACACCGAATGGAAAACCACATTTTAGATTTTTATACCACCTCAAATACCTGGCTGTACTTTTTGGTTTACCCAGGACTCCAGCCCAGCACCAGTCCATCCGTTCACCGCTCAAACAAGATTGCTACTGAGAACTTGGGACCTGATCCCCCTCAGATTTTGATTTTTTTTTTTTTCTGTTTGTTCATTTTTTAAGATCTCCATCTAAGTGGCAAACAGACCCAGCATACTGAGGTGAGGTCATTGCTGGCCCTTGGCCAGTCTCTTCTACACAAGTCCCCTGTTTAGTTCTGTGTCTGGAGGAAACGACTTCGCTCATTCCTAAGTTGTTGTTGTCAAACTTCACACTTTATCCTCCTGCCTTGGTGCTCTCCTGGAGCACTCTTTGTCGCTCCTTAGTGAGAACCGTGCAAATTCTTGAAGGTGGCAGCCTTCTATGAACCCTTGAAGGGTTCATATGAAAGCTTTCTGCCTCTCTGGTATCACGAGCCCTGTGCATTACTTCCCTGGCACCACTCTTGAACTAGAAGCACAGCTGGAGAGGTGCGGTGGGTATGGTCAGGAAGCTCCTGGTACTCTAGCTGGAAACGGGTTCTTGTCAGTAATGAGAAAATCTGTATTCAGACCCATTATCAGCTGCTGTGTGGGGACTGAAGTCTGTCAAGGCCAAGAGACCGCTGAGGTCAAAGCGGGGTGAGAAGGCTGGGGGCATGCAGGGTAGTCTGGAGAGCAGCAAGGGGCAGCCTGGCCAGTGTTTGTGCTTGTGAGGTCACTTTTGCCTGCGCAGCTGGTAGGCCATAGCAGGCACTGGCTTTGGTGTGTGCTGGTGAGGTCACTTCTGCGGGAGGAGCTGGTAAGTCATCAGAAGACCCGGAAGTGGAGTATGTGGTTCTGAGGTCATTTGTGTCAGCAGCCTTCACACGACTGGGGCAGGTGCTTGTGAGGTCACTTTTCCCTGAGCAACTGCTTGGCCGGCAGCAGACCCAGGATGAGAATACGTGGTTTTGAGGTACCTTCTGCCAGAGCAGCTCATAGAATCATAGAATCATAGAACCATTAAGGTTGGAAGAGACCTCTAAGATCATCAAGTCCAACCATCAACTAACACCACCATGACTCCTAAACTAGGCCCTGGAGTGCCACGTCTACACCTTTTTTGAACGCCTCCAGGGATGACGACTCCACCACCTCTCTAGGCAGCCTGTTCCAATGCCTAACCACTCTTTCGGTAAAGAAATTCTTCCTGATGTCCAATCTAAACCTCCCCTGACGCAACCTGAGGCCATTTCCTCTCATCCTGTCGCTAGTTTCTTGGGAGAAGAGTCCAAGACCTGCTTCACTACAACCTCCTTTCAGGTAGTTGTAGAGACCGATAAGGTCTCCCCTCAGCCTCCTCTTCCCCAAACTGAACAACCCCAGTTCTCTCAGCCACTCCTCATAAGACTTGTTTTCTAGACCCTTCACCAGCCTCGTTGCCCTTCTCTGGACACNTCCAGCCACTCTTCCCCAAGCCTGTAGCATTGCATGGGGCTGTTGTGACCCAAGTGCAGGACCCGGCACTTGGCCTTGTTGAACCTCATACAGTTGGCCTTGGCCCATCGATCCAGCCTGTCCAGATCCCTCTGCAGGGCCTTCCTTCCCTCGAGCAGATCAACACTCCCGCCCAGCTTGGTATCAGGGGAGTGAGGTATGAGGCTGTGAGGTCACTCGTCATCGAGCAACTGATTGGCTAATGGCAGGCACATTCCTGGTGTATGTGGCTGTGATGTTACTCCTGATAGGAGTAACATCTGACAGGCCAGCAGCAGGACTATGGCCCTGCCCGGTGTCCGCGCCAGCTGCCTGCGGTTGCTGAGGGCTGTTCCTGGCGTTGGGGTGGCTCCTGATGCCCGGGCCAGTTTGGGATGGGTCGCTGGCCTTTCTCCCTCCCCGCCAGGCCCTCTCACAGCTGTGGTAGCCGGTGCCTCGCCGTGAACCCAGACATGCTAATGACAAAGAGGTCTCTCCAAAAGTCACGTCTTTCCACGCTGTTGTGCTTGGTGTGTGTCCACGTGCCGCAATGCACCTTTTTTCCCCTCTCGTTTCCCTCTCCTTCCCCCAAATTGTTAAAACCTAGAGGTCCGCAGGTTGCGCTGAGTTATGGATTGATTATGGGTGACATGCCAGGGCGTGCCCAGGCCCTGATGCTGCGACACGGTGACCAGGCTGGGCGTTGCCCCTCGGAGAGCAAGGCCAAGGAAAAATAGCAATACGTAGGGGGATGCAAACTAACCTTATGCTCTCAGAGGTCTTGTCCCAGTGAGGCAGGAATTAATAAACTCTTCTTTGTCTTTTCTGACATGGTGGGAGTTTGATGGCTGCTTCCTTAGACCGGTCCTTGGGTGACAGGTTTTAACTAAGATGGACAAAACTCCCTTGACGCTTCTACCGAGGTAACATTTATTTCCTACCCAGTACTGTAATTAATCTCAGATACAAGTGGCCTGAGCTTTTCTGGCATATAGATATGATCTCTTAAGCACCACGTTCCTGAAAGCTGCTTTTAATTGTCAGGGATAGTCAACATTATCTAACAAAACTGGTCTAGTCACAGCTCCCCACAAGTATATTACAGTCTTTGAGGTGCTGCATGTTTTTTTGTGGGAGTTTTGTGGGGTTTGGGTTGGGGCTTTTTTTATTCTTAATTTTTATAGTGCAGACCTGAATACTGTTTGCATCATTCCCAATTAAACAAAGATCTCTTTTTTTTTTTTTTTTAAGAAGTAGTCTCCGCTCAGGATTTCTCTCTCTTGAAGAGCGAGTCCCCAGCAGATACCATAAAAATCCCCCCAACTGATTTTTAATTTCAAGGTTTTGGGACTATCTAGGGATGTTCCTCCTTGATGCAGACCATTGCATTGGTCAACACAAATGCAACAGCCTAAGTTTCTGCGCGGAGGAGGAGAGCAGGCAGTGGGGCAGACAGGGCTGTGTAGTCCCTGCTCCTCAGCCCTGGCTTTGGAAGGGCTGCGCCATGGCTGGATTCACATCTGGCTTACGCTTAAAAGCATCTATACACGTGCCAGCTTCCTACTGTTTATACAGCTGGGTTTTAACACAACAAGCTTGTTCTGGGCTTTTGTCTCATCATGGGGTAAAAAGCTGAGGCTTGTTGGTATTTCTTTTGGCATGCTAACTCGCAGGCTGGGATATCTGAAAAGGAGCAGCATTGCTACTGGACGAATACCCTGTCCACATGAGAATCCCACCCCTTCTGGGTTCAACGTGCCAGCTTGTTTTAAGCCCGTATGCTTACATTTGTTATATATTTATACATTTATATACATCCATGTATTTATATACATCCATATGTACGTACATTTTATTAAGCAGTTCGAAGAGAGGAAAAGGAAACGTTTTATTCCGATGCAGATAGATAGGCACATCATCTTGTCTGTACCAACTGCAAGTCTACCCTGTGTGTAGTTTCAGCTCAGATTTGAGCAAGTAATGGAAAATGGTGAAAGTCAACAGCTGAAGTGTTGACCCCTGCTCCTGTCAAAAAGGGAATGCAGTATGATGCAACCTGTCCAAAGTGGCCTTGGGCATGCTGGAAAGAGGTGTTTGAGACAGAAAGTAAGGAAAACACGTGGACTTTATCAACAGGAAGTACTTGGTTTAAAATGAAGTCGGGTTAGGAGAGTCAAAGCATAAAATGATGTGGTTTGTAATTCATGGAAAGGAAAAGAACAGTGATGGACATCAATAAACTGAAAGATTTGGTAGATGAAACCCTATGAGAAGTATGACCATAGTCAGTGAGTAGAAAAGAAATACCATGGAGCTGCAGGGGCAAAAGGAGAAGGTCCAAGGCTTAAAATGAGATACAACCTGCAAATGACATAAAGGAAAAAAATATGTTCCACGGGTATTTTAGTTACTTCTCATGATGACCAGGAAAGGGTGGCCTGCTGTTAAATGAGGTGGGAAAGCCAGCAATAGGTGATGTCAAGAAGACAAAAGCACTCCGTATCTTTTTTTTTCCTCTAGCTTTACCCATGTCTTCACCAATGAACATTTTCTAGGTTGACAGTGTTCATCTCAGCAACCAGGAGGTGGAAGAAGACAGCAGGATATTTTCCACTAGACTGGATCTGAGGGAGTTCACAGAAACAGTCATTTAGCTGTTGGCAGGTTTTTTTTTTGAGAAATGGTGGTGCCTAGGGGAGGTTCCTAAAGCCTGGGAGAGGATAACCGGAGCGCCCATCTTTGAAAAAAGGCAAACCAAGGGGGCCAAGGAGCTGTAGACCAGACAGTCCACTTAGCGCATGGAAAAATGCTGGAAGAAATAATCAAGCAAATTATTTATGAGCCTCTAGGATATGGCATGGAGATAAGTAACAGCCAACAGGGATTTGTCAAGAACAAATCATGTCAAACTCACCTTATTTCCTCCTATGACAGGGCAATAAGCCTTGTGGAGAGGCAATGAATATCATATATCTTTGCTCAGCGAGGCTTCTGACGCCGTCTCATGCCGCACTCTCCTGAAGACGCCACAGGGACACAGATCGGGAGAGGCAGAAAGCCGCCCACCACGAGCCCTTACCCCTGCGCCCCATCCCCGTGGTGGGATGCACAGCGTTTTCGTGAATCCCTTTGGAATGGGTGAGGGAGGGCAGAGGCTTCGAGGGAGGAGAGGAGGGGAGCCAGTGGGAAGGCAGGGGTTCAATATGGTCACGGGAGGCTGTGGGGAGAGCTGGAGGAAAGGCAATGCTGTTCAATAAGGACAAGCGCAAAGGGCTGGTTTTAGGTAGGAATAAATGGCGCACATTCCAGGTGAGGCACCCTTAGCGAAATAGCGGATCAACAGGAAAAAAGGATCTGCTGGGGTTGAAGAGCATCACAAGCTGAACACGAAGCGTGGCTGTGGAAAAAGCAAACGCCTCACGGGGTGAAGCGAAGTGGGGGATAATGGGTGAGTGAGGCTTTCTGTGCCATGCAGCACTAGCAAGGGCTCAGCTGGCATTGGTTGCCCTGGTTTGAGCACTGCTGTTCAAGAAAAATATGGATTAATTGGGGAGAGTTCAGCCAAAGGCACTGAGGGTGATGTGCAGTCTGGGGAGCACATCCTGCACGGGAGGGTGGAAAGAGCAGGGTTTATTTAGGCTGAGGCTGAGGGTCCCCAAATGATGGGTGCAGGAAGGTAGGGAGTGAGGTGATGCTCTCCCTGCTGCAGACAGGACCAGGAGCCGTGGCTGCATGGCAGGAAGGGACCAGGACGTTGGAAATAAGGGAGATGGGTGGTGAAGGTGCAAAGCACTGGAAGAAAGCATGTGACCTGGGGGGGGGGTTGGCTGGCCGCTGGGGGGAAGAGTTTGGGCACAGCTGATCCCACTGGGTGAGCAGACAGGGTGGTCTCCGGGGCTCCTTCCAGCCCTCATTTCGGGGGGGGACGCACAACACTAGGAAGGGGAGTGCTTTTGTTTTTCTAAAGTTTTCTCTTCAGCCTGGGCTTTGTGCTGCACGAGGATGCTCTCCTGAAATCAGAGCAGGTTGCTGCTGCCTCGTCAGCATTCGGGATACTCTTCTGTCGACGTGCTGAAACGAGACCTGCGTTAATCAGCACAACGGGGAGATAATTAATTATTCTCAGCACCTTCTCAATGGAAATGTTAGAAAGGAGGGCTAAACCATCCCCACTGCCCCCCCTGTAATCCTATGCCACGGCTGGCTTTATTGGCTCTAAGGGGAAAAGAGGCACATTTGCTTTCCCGCTGATACGGCGTTAAGCATGCTCACTTCACAGGCGCGTGCAGATGAAAGTGTAATTGCATGGAAGGTGAATTGATTGCAATTAACCTCGGGACTTGGCCTCGGGCTGGGGTGTCCCACCTTCCTCCCTGGGAAAGTGCCATCAGGGGCATAATGCGCAGCTGATGAATACGTATATCATGGCATGAAACACATACGTTATGGGAGAAAGTACATAAATCATCTAGGAAAACACGTATTATACCGAAATGATCAAATTATAAATGAAGCACATAAATCATGAGATTACACCGTTGGATTGTATCAGGGACCATAAATTATATAGTGAAGCCCGAGGTTCACCGAGAGGTTCACGGAATAATGAAATGGGACTTGTATGACTTAAGGAAAATGCCGTTATCTCCTTGAAATGCAAACGCAAATATCCAGCCCGACCCGCATGTATTTTTGCAACATCTTCTATCAGAAAGGCTCACAACAATAGGGCCAGTTAAGCACAATAAGCCCCAAGGAAGCCTCCCCTGCTGAAGCAAACAACGATTACACATTAAAAAGCATGTTCAAAAGATAAGTTTGTAAGGAAGATAAAAAGTCTCCAGCAGGGCTGATAGTTGGACACCGAAGCTGCTCCGAAGGTTGGTGACACGCGAGCAAGCTGAAAAAGCCTCACTGCTAGAGTGCGAAAAGTAGGAAGACTTATTCTGTGAGCAGCCGCTTGATTTCCTATTGATGGAGAGCGCGGGGTGCTGGGGTTGGTGGGGCGCTTGGGATGGTAGCTGGAAATGGGCTCAGCAAGGCGCTGCCTTGCAGCTGCAGCTAGGCAATTAAAAGTTAACATGAAAAAAATTCAAATCAATACACTCTACAATTGGAAGCCAATGGAGTTCAGGGGAAAAAAGGGGAAGGGGATATTGAGTGCAGTCATTTCGTACCCGATCTTCTGCCACTTTTTTGCTTTTGTTGGTCTATTTTGCCTTCCTTGCTCACTCCGAAAAGTAATTTGCTTTTTAACCCCCTCCCCTAGGCTGGTTGTTCAAACAGACACAATTCAGCAGAAGAAAGGCCAGTCCAATAAAATACAGGCTCCTCATTTATTTATTTGAAATACAGCCTTGTCATTAGTCAAAGAGGCTGGCTGTCCTTTGGCTGCTGCCAGGATCCCACGTAATGGGACGAGTCAGGGTGTTGGGTTTTTTTCCCAGTCGGTCAGCGTGTGAATGATGTTGGTGCTATAGCATAACTCCAGGATTTACACCCGTTCCCGGCATTGTGGAGCTGGGGTTATGGTTGGCACGTGTGTACTAGGGGATTCCTTAGTCGTAAAGAAAGTGTTTGACCCGTTTCATTCCTCAGGGCAAGCATGAGCTGGAGCCAGATGAATTTATGTACTGGGAACGGCTGGTTTACGGCTGACCCTGGAGTGGCACTGACTCAACCTATTTCTGGTTGAAGATTCTAATAAGGATGCAGAAGATGTCTCAGGTGGGCAGCAAAACTAACATTTAAGGGAGAGTGCCTAAAATGTTTCATAGTACATAGACATCATTTTTAATTAGCAAGCATACCAGATGCGGCACCCACTAATATGCAGCAGCAAAATCCATCTTCAATAGCAAAATCGGCTTCAACTTGGATGCTCAGCTCCTGTAAGAGTTTGCTCCCTCCTAATTTATTCTCAGCAAGCTTGGGATGGGAACCTGGTTTGTATCATGGGAAAATAAATACACTTTCAAAGAAAGAATGGGGTTTGGACTGCTAATCCCTGGGAGGGGGAGGGCCGCCCTCAGCTTCCTAACCAAAATAAGTTGGTGAAAAATAAATAAATGGTTGAGCCTGCTAGGTATGAGCATAATCATTTTACTATATGATCTATGCGTTTCATTAGTTGAGGTACACGTTTTGCTATGATAAATGTGCTTCAGCAAATGATCTATGCATTTCTTTCTGGAATGTATGTGTTTCACTGGAAAAGGTATGTGTTCATCAGCTATGAGTAATGCTCCTAACGGCACCGCATTATATTGCTCGACTGGTATCAGTGCAGCATTACACATCCATTCCCTCATGGCTGTGGAGACGCCAATTTGGCAAGACAGCGCATATCAGGCCCTGTCACTCCCATACGGCAATGCCGTGCGGGCCAGAGGGCTCTGGCGCCGAGGGAGATGGCGTGAAGGAGGAGAGGGAAGCGGGAGGACTCGTGTGCGATGCCTGCCTGCCAGGCATGCATTAGAGGTGTGAAAAGCAGAGGAGGTGGTTGCGGCAGGTGGGCCCGGCTTTCACAGCACACACAAGGGGTGAGCCTGCCGGGGATGCAGCCGGGGATGCAGCAGGGGATGCAGTGGGGGATGCAGCCGGAGGTTTGCCTGCACGCTCTGTCATCAAGCGCTCAGCAGTCCTTTCTGGTCACCCCGCAAAGAGTGCTTGCTTCCCAAGCTCACACAATGCAGTAGCATCCCCCCTCCGCAGCTCCAGCAGGCCAGCCCCTGCCAGAGTCCCTGCAGAGGTGTCCCCATCACTGCTCCAAACTTTGAATTTCCTCCTCGTGTTCCTTGGCATCGCCGCTGCCTTTTGGAAACGGCCCCTGCCAGCACCCGAGGTGACTAAAACTAGGTGAATAATTGAGAAAAGGTTTCCTAACTGCTTGATAATCAATCCCCTCCCCCAGCGAGGCTCCTCACCCATTACAGCATTATTAGTCACTTGTAATGACATTGCTTATTACAGCAGAATACATATTAGTCTTGGCCATAGGACTAATGATTTGTATCTGAGCCTTCATTTTAAAATCACTTTTCATCAATAGATTCATTTTTATACATACAGCTTTATATAATTCATTACACATATTTCCCTTTACTGACCTATTTTGCTGTACCCTGCATCTATCACTGTAGATGCTATTCTGCTCTTCCGAAAAAATCCTGCCTTTTGTACTTTTCTATTCATTAATAAGCTCAGAATCTGCGGTTACATGTATTTTTGTATTATCTTATAGTTTACTCCCCTCCATCTGAAAAGAAGTGTTGATTCTGGAGAGGATTGTAAAATCTGAATGAATCTGAATTAATTAGGAACTCAATGTTATGTAATGCCCGTTTCGGTTTACCCCGTACATGTTTTCTGGTTAGTTCCATTCGCTTTCGCTCTCTCTCTCTCTCTCTCTCAAAAAAATTAAACATTTCATAGCATGTCATTTGGTAGCAGCAGTTTTAAAGGAAACCATTTCTGATGGAACTAGTTCAGCGCTGAAATAGGGCTGAGTGTAGCTCATGCTCCAAACTGGGTCAGCCAGGAACACTGGGGACCATTAGGAGACCTGGAGTGTCTCTTTTCCACGAGGGAATAAATATTTTGGGTCAGGTCCTCAGCAAGTATGAGTTAGAATAGGTCACCGATTTATAAGCAGCTCCAGATATATGTTGCTATATACACCTCTCGGTAATGCACCAGTCACCGAGCAACAGGATCATCATTAAGGGCCTCGTTAAGGGTGGATAATGATAGTCCCTTTTGCCTGTGAATTTGGGAAGCGGCAGTGTCATGGATGAGCCTGCTACTTTGGAGGCTTTCATCACCCCTCGGCATCTGTGTTGGTGTGGTACCTGCAGGCTCAAGGGAGGGAGACACCCCCCCCGTGCCAGGCTCCATATGCGGTCCCAGCTCGAAGGACCCAAACCAGAGAGGAGAAGGGGGCTGGGAACGTGGCCCTGGGGCTGGAGCGATGAGCTCGGGGCCACAGCGGCGGTCCCACGCAGTCTCCCATCACTTTTGCCCACTGCCTGGTGCTGATGCAGCTGCCCCTGGCGGGAGCCTCTCCACACTCTGCAGCTCCGTGCTGGTCTCCCTGGTGGTGAGCCAAACCTCAGGTCTCACCCTCGCATGTGTGGGTGCAGCATGGTCATGCCTAAGGGTGTCTTCAGGCCCCGCATGACAGCTTTGGGCCCACGGCTGTAGAGCTTGATATGGGGTGTGAGGGGAGAGTGGGGCTGAAGGTGCTGTTGCTGGTGCTCTTTGCAGCCACTGTCATTGATGGACATGGATCCGCTGCTGGTTTGCAGCGCCCTCCTTCTCTCTCAAAAGATGATGGGAGATGCTCTTGCTTCCTCCAGAAACAGCACAGCTCCCGGCTTATCTCATCCTTCAGCTTTTTTACCCGTTCTATTTCATTCTGGGCTTGTGGGGCACGTCAGGATACTTGCCAAATATTTGCTGAATCAGGACTATGATTTGTGTACTGGCTTCTCCGTACTCATTTGCTGACTATAACTATTTTCGTAGACTCTGGGACATGCTTTTTTAATTTGCTGCAAATTGCTGTATCCTTTTCAGATATTTTTGCTACCGTAGCATTATGGTTATGAAATGAAGTTCAAAGAACACTGGTGGGAAGAAGATAGACTGAAGCTTTACTTTGGCTTGAAAACGTCTATAGGTTTTGAAACTAAAAAAATAAGGGGGGGGGGGGGCGTAAATCAGGTTATACAGTCTACCACAAATCCTAAATTACTCTGGTGTTTTGGTCATCGGCTGCAACTCCAATGGGGAGATAAATCAATTTGCAGCAGCTGCAGACAGCTATCTGAGTCAGGGCCAGAACAGCTTGACTGGAGAGGCACGGTAAAAGTTAAGTGACCGCTATCACAGGAGGTTTCCTGAAGGTGCGGAGAGACAGAGGAAGGACAGAGAGGAAATGAATCCATAAAACAATATTCCAAGTTATCCTGCCATTTTTATGAATTCAAACGTATATGCGGTGCCTGCCATTTGCAAACTTGATGTGCTCCCGCCTGTTTCCAATCTCTAAAAGTAATGCAGAGTGAAGGAAGTTGCAGTTGTCCGAACCCGCTTTGTTTGTTGCAGTCAACTGCTTCTTATTAGAATGTGATTTAATGTGCATGGCAGCAGTAAAACTGCTGGTTTTATGTTCTTTTAATCTCATGTGGAAGCTAAACTTGGTTTTCCAAAATGCTAAAACCAGCTGTGATCTAAGACAAGATTCTTGAAGGCTGTAATGCTAGGCTCTTCTCAGGGTAGAAAATCTCTAGTAATAGTGTACCAGATTGTCAAGATAAAGTATTTACCATGAGAAAATGTTTTTTTTTTTAAACCATG
The DNA here is from genome assembly GCA_013389945.1 of Fregata magnificens. NCBI lineage: Eukaryota > Metazoa > Chordata > Aves > Suliformes > Fregatidae > Fregata > Fregata magnificens. The sequence goes on from WAAD01031410.1 coordinate 50,268, forward strand.
GAAAGAATATTGTGTAAACTATAGTTGGTCTGCCTCTTGCTGCAGTTTCCTTTACTTTTTTACCTTATATGCAGTTAATTTTGGATTTTGGACTACATAATCAGAGATTCTCAAAATAGCCTGAATTATTAGTGCGTTGCTCTTATCCTTTTTGCTTTCAATCTACAAGGATCAGCCACAATTGGCTCATGATTGTCTAATATTTGTCACAGCCCATCTTTTCCACAAATCCATTTTCCATGTGTGATAATCACACCCTATTGTAGACCTATGGCCGCCAAAGGGTTGAACAACATACTCGACGCATCCATGTAATGGGTGGCATTCTCATGCCAAATGATTTCAGAGTACTATCAGTGCCAAATATATTCCTGGCTTTAAATGCTGTTTTTCCCCTCATTGTGCATTTAAGTTCTGCTTTCCTTGCCATAACTCAATGTTTGGAGTAGCTAATGACAGTGTCTGATGATGCATTTTAATATGTCTAGCGGGCCAATACATGTATAAGATGCTGCCTGCCTCCTATTCTTCCCCCCACGTCAAACAGCGGGCAGACAAAGGCAGAGATGGATTTTTATTTTTTGTCTCAAGATTGGTGACGCAATACCAAATGTTGCTGGGGTTAAGGCAGAAACCCATCAGGAGAAATCGGTTCTTGTGGAAATGTCCGCAGTGGTCCTTTCCTGGCGTCTCCTCCAGGCACTTCCAGTGGATTGAGGTCTTTCAGCAGAATTTTGGATTTTGAAGCCTTTAAAGCACAAACCAAGAGAAAAGCTTGGAAACAGCGTCAGCTGTATGGCAATTTCCAAGTGGTATTTTTGAAACGTAAGTACAGGCTGACCTTCCTACCCTTCAAGCATACAGGGGGTGAGTGGATGGAGAAAGGGAGAGAAAGAGAGCATGGCATGATCACCAGTCAAATCAACCATTTCCCTGCTGATACCACTGGTTTCTCTAATTTCTTTTACACTTAACATTACGGAAAGGATGAAGTGTTTCAGACCTCCTTTGTGAACTACTCTAATACATCATTTTTAAGGACTGCTTAGTAAAACCTTATTGATTGCACCTCAGATCTTGATAGACTAATATCACAGCCAAAAACTGTGATTTATGAAAATTTCCTGTTGGGAAACCAGTGTTTCCCACTGTGTGGAAAACACTGTGCCCTCTCCTGGTAGTCTGCTGGTCGGCTTCCCAAAGGAAAAATTGCTGGTGGGTCATGCATGTTTGGGGGCAAATGTTTGAAAACAGGTCATTCTGACAAGGAGATTTCCAGAAATTCGGGGTCTCTTGAGGGTGGTGGTTATTCCAGAGGGGCGAAGTGGGGGAGCTGAAAAGCTTCAGAGAGCAGCAGCTACGTCTTCACAGTTAGAAGTTTCACCATGATCCTAATTACCATCATTGACAGATTACTCAAGCTAAACTTCATTATCATCATCATCATCATTAATTTTGAGGCAGGAACTGTAGAGGTTACATGTGTGTACCCCACAATTATGATTTTAACAAGATTTAAGCCCTCAACAAGAGGACAAAGCAGAGAAATTTATTGGTCTGCTCGTCTATAAAGCCATTGGGGCCTCATATCAAAAGCTCTCTTGCATGTGATAACCAAGAGCAGGGCTTCAATTCCATAGACCTTTCTAAGGGTGGAAAAAAAACCCCCAACAGTCCTCAGGGTCTGGTCGTAACCTTCGGGCTGCATGTTCATGGCAAGACTGGAGACCTCTTGTAACACCCCATTTGGTGTCTCAAATACCATTCGGAGCATGAAGCTGCTCCAAAAACATACGGTTATGTCACAGTAATCAAGTACAATCAAATCCAAGCTTCTACCTGCAATTTGCAATTGCATTTGGATGGGGTTTTTGTATAAGCAATTGTGTCATACCAGTAATGCAGGTTGATTAATTCAGGGAATAACACGATGCTACGTTAGCCTTACAGCACAGTTGCTGCCTGGGTTTGCTCCAAGAGGAACCCCACATAATTAACATGACTCTCACCCTTTCACTTTTAACATGCTTCCTAATTAAGCTCTCCAGGATCTGAACTTCACTTTCTGGCTGCAGTGGCTGCAAAATGATTTATCCCCTGATGATGGTCACTAGTGCCAACCTCGCTGTCAGGGAAGCATGCTGATGCATTTAACTCTTTGAATTATTTTATCCCTTCTCCTCTCCTGTTTAAGTATAGAGATCTGACGCAAAAACTTACATTCCAAAGCCAGAACGTAAATGTGCAAACGTATCTGTAGGACATCTCTTACCCATTTGTGTATAATGGATGTATACATAAGAAATGATAAGGATGCATATAAAAAGCCTTTGACCTGTAATTACCCTATCTTGCTTTTTTTTTTTTAAATCTTTATGTCACTCCATTTGCAGATTAATTAAATCTAATAGATGTAATGAAACGCAAAGAGAGCCGATCGTTTTGTAAGATTTAGTATTGATTTGTACGCTAAACCAGCTTTAGTGGATTTTAAACAATTATTGTCAATAGATAAATTCCTGCAATAACTGTTTTATGTATAAACAGATCATATTGAGGTATAAAGTCTACCTATGTATATAGTGGATAATTAACCCCCCCCACCTCATTTGTATTTACACAGCACCTGCAGATCTTTGGCCGAAAGGTGCTGTTTATGCAATATTATTTTAATTTCACATGACAAATGTGCTACCACGGAGCTAAGCATTCATCATTACCCGGGCGCGCTTTCCCCTTCTGTGGGGAGAGGCGCCGTCAACTACTGACATGGGCTCTCCGCAGATAACGCCAGCTGGGGAATAGTAGTTGCGTACTGGAGAAATCCCATTTCCAAAAAAACCTCTCTGCGGATGCGCCTGGGGGCTGGAGGGGCCGCAGGTACCGTGGCCCCCGGATTGGGCTGGGCTGCCGCCTCCCAAAGCTGTGATTCCCCGGCTGATTTGAATCGCGGCCGAGCGGACTGCAAGGGCAGGCAGCTCTGCCTGCCTGCATCCATCGCGGCTGCCGAAATGGGAAGGATGTGGAGCCGGCGATGATGAGGAGAGTTCGCATTAATCCCCCGAGCCAGCAAGCAGGATTTCCTAATTGTCAGCTGTGCTGCGCCAGGCTTGTTTAAAATAATTAGAGTGTAGCGGCTTAAACAGATNTTTAAGTACACGAATGCACTCAGAAAGAAACAGGATGAACCAGCCCCAACATATGCGATGGATGGAAACAATACACCCAGTACATCCAAACTATATTATTTAAAAAAAAAGGGGGGGGGAGGAAGAGAAAAATCTGCTTTCTCCTCTTCCTCCTCTTTTTCCTCCAAGAGGGCTAGCTGAAATCTTTCTTAATTACCGCTTATTTCAATGACAGAATTGTAATTTATCATTTAGTTGTAATTTGACATATGTTCACACCTTTGCCATTTCCAATTTCCTCCTTCACTCTAATTGTCTGCCTGGCTCGCCTGTCACGCGCGCCTCCTGGGATTAATTCGAGCTGTCTGTCTGCAGCGGGCTGCCAGCACGCTCGGGGCTGCCGGGAGCGTGACAGTGTCAGTGCGCACACCGTTTAGCCAAGGCATTACCCGGCCGTCACGCTCCCGCCCCTCCTCGGCCCCCAGTGTTTATTGTTTAGCCCGTTTTTGCATTTGTGACTTTTCGGTGTTTTATTAGACTCTAATTATGCTCCCCGGCTGTCAGCTGAAAGGAGAGGAAACCTTGCCGTAATTAGTGGGAGGGGGCCCTGGCAGCGGGGATGCGTGGACCGGTAGATGTCTCTCGCTCTGCCTCGAAAATACACACCGGCTTTAAATGCTGTGCCTTCATTTTCCTCCACAGCTGTTTATGCTCCTCTCTCCTGCTGACGTGGCCTCGATAGAGCTATTGCACCTTCCTTCCCTGGCTTTTGGTCCCCCTAGCCCCGCTCTTTCTCTTAACATGCCGCATCCTGCTTCAGCATCCTCTTAAAACAACCTTTCTGTGGCCAGGTGCAACTCCACTCGCCAGGGATGAATTTGGCCCAGGGTATGTTTGCTTGCTGAGGATGGTAACATAGCAGGGAAGGGCACCGTATGCCCAGCATATGAGTATACACCGTGGCTAAAAATTAACCTGCCAGAAGCTGCTTTGGTCACCTAGGAGGCACGCGGGCACCTTTCCCCGTGGCCAGTCCCGCTTTGCTCATGCTGGGCTGATCTCCTCATCCGTGCAAATCTGCAACATGCAAGGCTGCTGCTGCCAGTCCAGAGAGGCTGCTTGTTTTCATCAAAGGAAGCGATATTTCCCCAAAGTGTTGCAAAGTAACACCAAAGATTAGGTTCTCAGCCACGCTTTTCATTGGCACGGGCTGAATTCACACCGTGACTTGTTACCCAGCCCCCTTTTCTCCATCCCACCCAGATTTCTCCCAGAGACTCCTCCACGGGCCTATGAAGCATGTATGGATGCTATACACCTCACTCTGGCAGGGCACACAGCATGGCAGCAGTGCCCTGCTTCGCCCATGGGGGACCACCCTCGGAGCTCCACTTACTGATAAAAAAGACCAAAGAAAGCTGTTTGGTGCGGCTGCCGCTATGGTTTTTTGATTTATCTTTCAATCTTTGCCTGAAAGGACAGGAAACATCCATTCTTTTCCCATTTTTCCTGGGGGATTGTTTCCACGAGCATAGGCGCGTGGGCCAGGGCTCTTTGCAGATGTTTCACAAGAGTAGGTCCAGCACCAGCCAGAAAAAAGGATCTTTTTTTCCCCCAAGAGAAACCTGGCTCAACCAACCAACTGAGCAGATACTTTGGAGAGTTTGAAGGCAGAAAGCAGGCATCGCCCTCTAGCTTGATTATCAGCATCTTCTATTGTGCGGCCCCCCCAAAATCCCCACGCCTTCCACTGTTTCCTCTACATTTCTTTTGATACCCAAGTAAAGAGATGTAAAGCAAGGAAAAGAGATAAACTACCTATTCCAGCTGTTAAGTGAAGCCTGAAAATGCTGAACAAAAAGGTGGTTTTTTTTAAAAAGTCAAATATTTGTTAATTTTCCAGTGATTTCAAATGTCCCATCCATCACTACCTGCAGGCACAAAAGAGAAACTTGCAGAAGCCAGAGTAAATTGGCCAGCATTGCCCCCCGCGCTGGCTATGTGGATGCTGGGGAAGGTGAATTTTGGGGAGGGCTCATCTGCACTGCATACTGCGTGCCCAGTCCCCGCACATAACCTCTATGAACGGCAAGCTCCGACCGTTGCCTTTATTTTTATCTGCTCTTCTCAATGGCGTAGCCTTAGTTAAGTGCTTTAAGCCCAGTCTTCATGGCTCAGAGTGCCTTAATAGATGCCTTAAGTATATAAAATTAAGATAATACCCTGAAAACACAAACCCATCCAATTGATACAATTCCTCCCTCCCTAAAATTAGCCCCAACCCCTCGCTCTGGGCCATCCTGAGCCTTTCCTGGCATCACCTTGGCAACACACTACCAAAACAGCCTGACCCGAGAGCACAAGCTAGAGGTCAGCACATCCTGGTGCTTTCAAATCCTGAAGGAATTCATTTCAGAGCCAAGGGACACTGGGGAAAAAAACCCAACCTAAACCACAACCCCAGTTTAGCCGGGGACAAAAAAGCAGCGGTTGGCACCGTGAGAGGTCGGCAAGATGCTGCCTTTCAGAAACCCCTGGCTCAGGGCCATTTGCCATCCCGCAGCAGCTGCTGTGTGAGCAGGCAGAAACGATCCTCGGAGCACAGGTACACAGAACAGCTAACACAGCGCTGCTGGAAAATATTTAATGTCTTGTAGGAGGCAAGTCTGAATGGATTTACATTTATTTAGATTTTTTTCTCCCTTTCAATGTCTGCTTCCTACACCACTGACCTTTTAAAATTATTTTGGTACGTACTGACTTTGTTTTCTGTGTGTTGCTGTTGAGCAGGATTTTTATCTTCCAGCTTCCTGCCTTTTGCCATCTAGGATGGCCAGCCTTCTCAGGCAGTTTTGTTTGAACACCAGGATTTTTCTGAAGTGTCTGCAAACTTTTAAGAGCCAGCATTTCTGGTTGCCTTAGCTGCCAAATTATGAACGACTTGTGAAAACGTGAAGTGTCTCAAGCTGAGTCCTAAAAAAAAAAAAGGTCCTCCAAATACTTAGTCACATGCTCCAGCCTTGGCCTAAAGAGTGGGGTATGAGGTGCTTATGATTTAGTATTAGATCTTTGCTATATTTATGGCCTATTTCATATATTGGAGCTATTTCACTGAAATGGTGTTGGAAATCAATGTGCTCATTAGAAGTTGATGCTAAGTGCTTTTGAAAATTCACTTTCTTTTTCATTTCTCCTTGCTATCAATTTCGGTTTTGTTTTAAACCTGACTTCCCGAGGCCTTATTCATTAATAGATAAGCAGTAATAAGTAGGTTATGAGCATACAGTAGGCTCATCTTCCATGCTGTCATACCCAGTGCACTTCCTAGCTAGAAATAAATCTGATTTTTCAAGGATGGGGAACTCCTTCAGCTCACAGAGGGTCTCTGAAAACTGCACACTTTTGCTCTATCTGTGACAAGAATGGCCAACTCCAAATGGGAAGGAAGGAGTCAGTCCGCAGCCCAGCTGGAAAACAACCTTGAGGGTAGTTGTCCGCTACAGTACCGGCTGCAGTGCACCGTACTGTCAGCAGGGAGGGTAGAGGGGATAAAATAGATGGGCTGAAACCTGAAATTCTGGGGGAGTGAAAGGAGGTGCTGACTTTTGTAGAGGGTTGGGGTTTTTTTGAATTATTACCCTACTTTTTGGGCATTTGTTGTCTCAGCAGTGCTGTTCATTCACTTGTGTCACAGGAACACACAGAAGCTTCAGTACTGTCTCATCCTAAATGGTCTGTAACATACATTTAGGAGGAAAAACCCTCTCACAAGTAACTAAAACCCCAAACCTTGCTAGTCATTCACAGTTCCTGTGTGGCTGAATGGCCAGTGTGACCTGCTACACCCCATAAATGTGCCCAGAGCAGCAGTAGTAGGGTCTGCCTGAGCAGTGCACCCCGAGCGTGTGGGACAGGCACCCGGTCCCCCAGTCTCACAGGAGAAGTTCAGGTGTGGATTGAATGGCTTGCCCAGAGCTGTGCAAGAAGACAGCAGTGAAGTGCTATTGAAGCAGTCGTGGGCGGCTTTTTTTTGGTGCTCCCTCGATCCTCTCTTTAGATTTCAACAAAAACCTCTGTTAATCCTGTTGCTGCAAATGAAACAAAAGAAAGGGGAGGAGACCCCAATAACGATTGACTGAGAGGCCTTACAAGCCCTTTGCTGTATGCTTTCTGAGCTTGTAGTAGTTTGGTATTGCTCTAGCTCCTACTTGAACGTGGTATAGTGCTCTTATAGACACTTGCTCAAGAACAGATGAAGAAAACTCCTTGGCATATCCTCAGTATGCAAGTTTAACTTGTTGCATCCCTATAAATCAAACCTACTTTTGTTTCAAAATAAAAAGAAAAACCCAACCCAAACAAATGTAGTAGCTGTCTATAACAATATGAAACACTTCTTATAAAAAAAGGAGGAAAAAGCCTCTTTCATTCATGTATGGAAAAAGAGAGCTGAAATAATTTTGCTTGGAAGAAAGCACTCTCCTCTGTCCCTTAACCTTCACGTAGAGAACAAGCACCAACGTCTTGATCCCTAAACGTAATATTCTGGGAAGCTATGAGAAGGCAAAATCAAGGCAGCGTCCTCATGGAAACTGTTTTTGCGCACTAAAATATAGTGGTCACCACTGGTGCCTGTTATAAAATTTTTATATCTAGAAAGTGGCAGGCTATCACACTTTTTATATATGCATATATAAAAGTGACAGGCAGAGGAAGAGGACGCCTGAAGCTGTAGGATATGAGCGTTATAGGCCACAGTCCCTTTTTTTTTTTTTTCCTCAGTGGGAAAAGTTTTCTGTCATTAACTCATTAGCTCAAAAATGCAATACAAATGTTTTGTTCTTTCGAGGACTGAACACACCAAGAGACCTTCCTGCTTTCATCCAGGCATTTAGCGCTGCTGCTCTCTGCTTGTTAGCATTTCAGGGTGAATTATGGCAAGTTGTGGCATTGGTTCTGGCTGCTGGGACTGCGGGTACCTGCTGTACGGCTCAAGCACCCTGGGCATGGCCAGGGAGAGCACGGGTGGGAGGGTGGCCACCAGCACCTGCCAGGCAAAGCCTCAAAATATTTGAGAGCTGGCTGAAACACTGTTTCTAGCCTTGCGGTTTCTGTCCCTGGGTGTCTTAAAAAATGTAGAGCCTAAATGCAGAATTAGAGGAGGTAGAGGAGAGGATATACCAAGGGACGCAGAAATACCACCAACTGTCCATCTAGTCCAGAGCATTGTCTCTGGCAGCAGCAGCACTGAAGGCTTCGGGAGAATAAATGGGAATCCCTTACATAGGGAAACCTGCTGTACGAGCTCACCACCTGTCTTCAAAGACAGATATATTCCCGGCCACCTTAAATCCAGCATTTGCCCGTGGCTAGTGGGATTGTTGAAATTCCTGCAGTAGTCCTGGTATCCAGGAGGTCCTTGTTCCTGTTCACCCCAGAGTGTGCGGGTGGCTGTGGCTGTTGCAACACATTACGCTGATGTGGCGCTGACAGTGCATGTTGGACTGCAATGTACTGTCATGGTTTCATGCCATGGTAAGAAGGCAGCATTTGCAGAGTGTAAAGCTCTGCAGTTTTGTTAGACATGCCTTGTCTTTTGGACCTGGAAATTATATTTGTATGGAAGTTGAGTAATTCAGGCAGTAAGGTCAGATGGAGAGCAGTCTGGGCTGGGGGAGACATGGAAATCCCAGAGGATAGCACAGGTGGAGACATTTTGCTGATGTTTGTGGGACCTGCTGGACTTGCCTTTGTGTGCTGTCTGAGATACCCCAGACGGAAGTGTGGGAGGTCTACATGTGTGTACGTGTCTATGAGCACATAGACATGGAAATAAATACACTTTTGTGCACGTACTCAAATTGAAATTGTTTCCAGCCACCTGCAAATACTCCGAGCTGCAGCTCTGCTTCTTACCTTAGACAGCAGATCACGACTTGCATTAGTGTGTCCCATGCCCAACAAGACCGTGCCCTCGAGTCCAGCACGGGACAACCTCTGTTGGGCGGCAAACGTCTGCCAGGTGGGGGAACAAGCAGGGAAAGAAACTCTGGAGGCTCTGCAAGGAGCGTCCAGTTCCTCCGACACCTGTCACTGTAAGTGCTGGATTTACACCTTGCAATTTGTTTGAGGAAAAGAGTCGGGGAGCAATAAAATAATAATCTGAGCAGAAAAAGAATTGTTATCAGAAAATTATTTGTAATGTAGCCTTTAAAATAAATATCCCAGCTATTCCTGTGCTTTACAGTGTCATTTCTAACTCTAAAAAGTCAGTGTATAAATCTAATGGAGTAGCTATACATAAAAGTTCAGCTTGAGTAATAAAAGTAACAATTTTCTGTAATGATATTTTATAGATTTGAATAAGACATATAAAATATTTTTGCTTTTATAGCATATGTAAAGGAAGTAAGTATACTATGCCTATAAAATGGGGATTACTTTTAAATTCTTAAAATATTTCTAGAACAAAGTAAATAATACTCATAATTTTTTTCTGAAGACCGATTGAAAACCACATAGCAAACTTTTCAAATATTTTATGTGAAAACAATTCTCCTGCAGCTTCAGAGAAGACATAACACACTTGCCTCTCTCATCTTTTAATAAAGGAAATTCACAGGGTCTCTTTCCCCTTGCTATTACGTATCCCTCCCTCTGAGCCCTTCAGCCCAGCTCTTTGCCAGTGTGAGTGTGTTACACGTGAAGAGAAGCTGGGCTTTTAACCCCTGTGATACAATTTGCACAAATGCCAACTGAACATTGCAAAGAAGAGATTTTCATCATATGCGGAGGAGGAGGGAAAACGCAAATCAGAAAGGTAGGAGACCTGGACTTCCGATTTATTTTGTAGAGAGCTGGGGAAAAATACACCAAGTTTTCATGAGTTACGGTGGATTGTGCATGAACATAAGCGAGATCAGACCCTAGCTCTCAGAATTGAGCCTCCGGCATAGCAGCACCACGCTCGGTGCCACCCTCCGAGTCACAGGGACAGCTGTGGGTTGTGCCACTGCTGCGCCCTCCGGGCCCTGGCACAGGCGCCTGGGGACCACACTAATCAGCCCCTGTGGCAGTGTCCCCTGACGAAGCTTTTATGTTCAACCATGGGGTCGTCGGAGCACCATCACGCTCGGTGTCTGGTCGAGCCACACGTCCGGCAGTGGCACAGGGATGCTGGGAAGATCGGGTTTGCACAGCGAGGATGCTCATGCAAGGGGAATGGGTGGGCAGCTGGGCAGCACGCTGGTGTTTTACAGCCACGAGGGTGCCAGTCCCCTGGCACAGAGCTGAGGCCGTAACCCGTAATCCTGTGGAAATGCAAAGCCTAGTTAATGTAAATAGCTCTAGTCTGAAAAGCCTTATGAAAGAAACCAGAAAATGTGTGGCATGCGATTGTTTTGAAACCTATTTCTATAGGGTTTCTCTAAGGCACCAATGAGCATTAAATTTTTCCCTTATCAATAAAATATGTTTCAAAATTGCTTTGTCCAAATGTGATTTGAGCTACCTTCAGTGAGAAGTGGAGGAGTGCAATTTGATTAAGTGGTTAAAATAAGCCATAAAATAGGCGATAGGAAGGATGGCCACGTGCGGGGCTGCCACCTCCTGGTCCGGGTTTCGGCTGTCGCCCAGGCACGGCCCCGCACGATGCCGGTGTACGGCCAGCCATATCCCCTGCGGTTCAAGCCTTTCCGCAGTGAACCATGTCCTATTTGTTTTCAATCACAGCCCAGCAGGGAAAATTAGGAGCTGAGCAAGCCCATGCAGCCATCGGGCTTGGCCTTGCCACCCACCAGCATCTACCCCGACGGCCTCTCTGCCGGCGTTTATTTGCCTGTTCCCTGCCCGCGGCTTGCTGAGCAACGCTGCTGCCCGCACAGCAGCCACCGGGGCTGTGCACGGCTCAACGGTTGTAGCCAGGTGCGTGCATGCTGTAACATACATAATGTGTATTTGTGTATTGTCTGCTACCTTGCTCTAACATCCATGTATGCACACTGGTGTGTGTGCAAGTGGGAATACACAAACACACCTGCGGGTTTATACACACACACACACACTCGTGTACATACTTACTTTCTACAATTACTTGTAGGGTATGTTAAAAAAGGGGTCTTAAGCAAAAATAAAATATATATATTTTCATTCATGTGCTTACAGATATATGTATATATACGCCCACTAGAGATGATGTGCAGCTATCTCAATTTGCACAATCACTTCATAATAAAACTTTCGGTATGCACCATATGGTACAGCCATATATGTATATATGACAATATAGACGTATGTATAGGAAAATGAAACCCAATATGACTCAATGCTGAGCGTTTACACATATTTCTACTGACTTGTCTATATGTTTACATCTACGGCTCCTGTACCTAGCTCAGAAGATATCGCCATCACTTTGCCTTTATTTAAGCACAAAATACAGAGTCCTTCATGATGGATATCTCTGTACATATGGCCAGGTCATTATACAACCAAAGCTATCTTTTTATAAGGCTTTTCAAATAGGAAAGCCTATGAAAACCTTATACAAGACATATTGAAGGGCTGCTGGCAGTGGATGAGCAGCAGGCTGGTGACAGACTAATAATTATAAGCAAACCATCTTTTGGGTCAAGCACCAGGTCACATTTTGGGGGTAAATCTTAAAAAAAAATGTTGGGCAAGTTGCTGTGCTGTAACAGAGGCTGCAGTTCAGAGTTGGTGCTATTGAGGACTTCACGGTTTAAATATTGGGTAGGCCTGATTTTTTATTTTATTTTTTATTTGACAGTTGGCATATTTCTAAAAAGTCAGTGCACATTTCTGAAATTTCATTGCACATCCATGCATCATTACCTGTTTTCTTAAAGCTCGAGGGAGACGATATTGTTGGGGGTTTTCTCTCATGTAGGGAGGCGAGGCAACGAGGCATAACAGAAGTGAAGGATGGCCTTTGGGAGAGCAGCACAGCTTTTCTGAAGCACAAGTCTTTGGTCCAACTGAAAGTCCAAAACAAAGGAGAATCTCTGTCTCTCTCCCTCTCTCTAGCTGCACCTTGGTAATGAAAAGGAAGCAGCAAGGGAAGGAAAAAAAAAGAAGAAAAAAAAGTAGAAGCTTACTATTTTTAAAACCTGGTCCAAAGTTGAAGATGCTGGTGAGCAGAAGCAAATACTCTTCAGAAATGCCTGACTGCAGTGCCAGGGTGAAATATTCCAGGAAAACAAGATAGAGGAATATTTTTACCAGTAAATATTGGAGTTGAACGAGACTGGCACATCTCAAAGAAAATGATGGACAAATGCCGCAGGGCATGCTGAAGAAAATAAAATGCTTACCCTTTATCCCAAACCCATTCAGCTAAGGACCGTTTTAGAGGTTGAACGAAGTTCTCTGAGTTTTTTCCTTTGCCCTTGTTCTTTTTCTTTTCAACAGCAAACCAAAAACATACTAGTGGCTCTGTTGGCTCTTTCTTGGACTGAGAACTCCCGGTCTGGAAGAGAGGAGCTTTTCTCCTAAAGGCTGAGCTTTGTGTTTTGTCAAGGAGTGGAAATGTTATTGAGCTCAGGGGTTACTCTGGAGCCTTCATCCGTGGTGGGACTTAAAGGTGGGGAAGACAGGGGAAACCCTCCATTTCAGTAAGCTGGGACCTGCAGGCAACTCCCTCAACTCCCCCTCCCAAGGCAGCTATTTCCCAAAATTGATTCTAATTTTTTCGGTATTTTGGCAATACTCTTTCTCTTTAGGCATAACTGAGTTAGGTGTGGGAAGTCTGGGTGCAGGTTCAGTCTCTAAACTTGGATGGATTTTTTTTTGGGGGGGTGGGTCATGTTAGCCAGCTTTTCTCTAAGCTAATTTCTTGTTTGATAATCTGGTCCCACATCCCCTGCTCCTGGCAAGGACCAAAGGCACCATGGTAGAAGAGAAAAGACATTCTGCAGTATTTTGCAACTGGGAAATATTTTTGCCACATTCTTCTGAGTTCTTCAGATTTCAGGAAAGCTTAGGATATTTTTTTTTTTTTTTTTTTTTAGATCTGGGCTGAATGGACACCAGTAACCCTTTCAGATCTCCCCTTGCTGCCAATCAAGGGGAAAACAAATGACTCCTTCCCACCTGCCAAACCCCTCCCTGCTCCCAGGTCCAGGCGTTTCCACTTGTGCATCGCAGGCAGAAAGCTGAGCGAGATGTCAGGTGGCGTGTGGGATGGTGCCCACCTTCTTGCAGCTTTCCTGAGGACATGGCGGACAGGCGGCAGATGCACGGCAGCTTGGGAGGTTGCTGCTGTTGGCCCGATGAGGGAGGCTCGCCAAACGAAGGCTCCACGTGCCCCTGCCTATGCGAAGGTTAATGCAAACCTGCGAGGTGCCCGATCGCATCTGGCCCTTGTGTATGCACATCTGTCTTCCCACCCTCTGATTTCCCTGCCGGTGCCGGGAGCAGCCGCCCTGCAGTCCCCGTGCTCCCCCGGGCCGCGGAGGTGCTGCAGGAGTTATGTTACACACATGCCGAAAGCCATTAATTAAATTAGAGATCTCCGACGGGGGCTGCAGAAGCAGCTGTGTCATCAATCATCACGCCGCAGGCTGACACGCAGGCCGCATCACATGGAGGGAATTTTTTTTCTTTTCAAAGCCAGCTGAGGGCTGTAACCAGGGGTCCCGCGCGGGAGGGTGGCACCGTGGGGGCTGAGGCACGTGCTGGCCCAGAGACCCCCCTCCGCACTCGGCAGCGAGGAGCGGGTCTGTGGCAGAGGCGCCTGGGTGTTGCTGCGGTGCAAATTAATTGGCGTCATCACACGTCGTCCTGTGGCTGCTCATGTCCCGTTGCATTAACACGCTGAGGGGCGACAGAGCTGCCACCCCTGGGGCCAAGCCTGCGTTTTTGGCAGCGGGTGAGCGGGCCGAGCCGCCGCCGGCCCATCCGCCAAGCCCTGGCCTGCGTGGATGGGGAGCCCGCAGCCCCCGGGGCTTGGCACGGGACCCCCTTGGACCCTCGCCATCGTGCTTGGTAGCGTGGCATGAAATGGAGCAAATCAGTGGCTCCCATCCATGCACAGAAAAAGTGAATTTCTGTTATTTACAGTCTCTGGGCCACTCGATAAGGAACTTGCCACCCGCTGCCAAAGAGCTATGGCTTTTAGACAGTTAATCAAATAAGAAGGCCAAGGGTAGTCACTACACCCTTTGCAAATAGCAATCCAGACACAAGAGCAAATAATTTGTGTCAGCATGACAAGAGAAAATGGAATGTAAACTTGCTAAACAGCCAACAGATACCAGCTTTTAGATATATGTTTTTCTGTCTCAGCCCGAGGAAAGAACGCAGGCAGGTTTAAATTTGGGATCCATTTATAATGCCAAGTGCTCTCCCCTCCTTGTCCCATGTTGGTGGGGAGAAACAGGCTTGCAATATTTTAACATTCCCTGGGCCAGCTTCTCCACGTCCATCTTGCGGTATGCTACCTACAGAGGAAAGACAAAGCCTCAGCAATTTTATTCAGGCCTGTTTTGCAGTGTAGGTCATCTCAGCAGAGTGTGGAAACAATAGCGTGTGCCAATCTCTCGGAACAAATACTGACCCACAAATAACGAATGCTCCTAGCAACCTCCAAGAGAACCAGCTAAACTTTTAACACATTTTTGTGAAAAAAAAAAAAAAAAAATTAGTTTTGCACTGGTGAAAAGTGGCCTGTGTGTAGACAATCTGCAAAAAGAAAATTATCAGATAAATTATTTGCATTGAGTAATTTGATCGGCTGTCCTTGGTAGCCTAATGAATAGGTTATTTTCTGCAACAGCTGCTGTTCAAACTCTCAGGCGTGAGTCCACGTGGTCTCGCTGATCAAAGGGAATTACTGTGCTGGCTTTTCTAAAGTACCTTTTTAAAAAGTAAAAATAAGCACACTCTATTTGTTGACAGGGAGGAAAGATGGAGCAGAGAAGATTTAAGCAGGTGGTAAAAGTATCATGAAGCCCTAAAAATTAGTGGTAAAAAGGGTAATTGTGTGGAAGAACAGTTAACTCGCCTGTCGCTGGGACTGTAAGAGACCAAACCATCGTGGCTGGCTGTGGTGTAATTCAGACATGTCATCTGCATTTCACGTATGCTGATATGGAGAGGAAATACCTCCCAGATGGGCTATGAGGCTATACAGCCCCAGGGACTCTGCTCCAGGTAGGCTATAACCATGCAGGCCCCTTGGTCTGGAGCTACTCCTCGCTGGTTGTCTATTTTATTTATATATAGGCCAAATACCATCTGCATGCGTGTGTCAGTGGAGGAGTCTAGGAAAAGTACAAGATCTTGTAATGGCTTTTGGGGGGGGGGAGGTGGAAAAGGTTAAATGCATTCTGCACTCGTGCAACAATTTGCCACTTGTGATATTTCGTCCATCATCTACATTTGTCCAGAGGGAGCCAGATTTCCTTCTGCATTTACGTTAGCGAATACCTGCCTGCGGGAGGCAAAGGCCTCTTTTATGGGTCATATTTGCCTGTGTTTTTCTCCGACTAGGTCTAAATAGGGTAAAGTGTGATCTGCCAACCATAAAAAACTGAATCCTTCCACCAGCCATGTGATGTAAAGGCACAGCTCTGCGTGCCTGCCTTGCTCCCTCACTCTGCCCGTGCTGCCTGTGTCTGCCCTGCAGATGCTCCCTTCCTTCCGGGCGCTTTGCTCAGGTCATCTTACAGTTCAGCACTCAACTTCCACACACCAGACCCTTTTGCACCCAGAAAGTTAGGGTTTTGGGGGTTTATTTCATTGTTCTCTGCATAATCTATTCAGAAACTTAGTGTTTTACTTCTCTTGCTCTTTTTCTTCCTTTTCTTGTCAAGGTAATCAAGAGGAGACCTGCTGTATGAACAGTGTTAAGTGTGAAGTACATACTGAGGTCAAGTGAAAGGTACCACAGGTAGCATTGGCCATGAGCTGTCTTTGCCTTGTGTTTCTGCAGGAGTAGATTTAAGCAAGCTACTGCAATAGTAGACACTGAGGGTGGACAGCATGCGGGCATGCATGTGTAAGGGAAAGAAAACCACCCCCAAAAAACCAGAGGAAGCAGCCAAAGACACATTTTATAATGAAGAATTTGGTGGCTAGCTCTTTGAATGGTGCTTACCGCTGTGAGGACCAGCTCGTTTAGGATGCTTCGGCACTGGGTCCAAGGTGGATACTGCCTCTTTGCGAGGCCATCGCAATTTCTACCAGTGGTTAAAGGAGCCGGAGGGGTTAGGAGTGCGGTGAGGGAGCCCGGAGGAATGACGCAGCCCTCCCTCTTGTCCCAGGACCGTAATCTTATACTGCGGCATTGTCTTTCTCTTGGGATGGAGGCCAGGTCCTTCGCGCCATGCAAATCGAGATGAATACATTGGCTTTGCGCCTGCCGCTGCTGAGCGTTGGCTCTGGCCTCTCGTGGTCTGGTCTGCCTGGATATTGCTCTTCTGTGGGACATGTTGTGCCCATCCCTCTTCCCATTTGGCTTGGCGGGGCTGAGAAATGCCCCCAGCTGTGATGGGGGCTGGCGAATTGAGGGGACCGTTTGCACCCATTTTGCTTCTGTGGCTTCTCGTGATGTTTGGGCTGAGCTATGGAGAAAGCCACACTTTTCCCTACTAACCGATTGCAAAGTGAAATCCCAGGCTCCTGTCATTTTGGGGGCAGAATCTACTTAGTTTTTCATTAATGTCACTTGGCATATTGCAAGAGTGTGTTGGGTAGTTCACATTTAATCCGAATTAGTAAAGTGTGCCTATTGATCGCATGCATGTTTCTACTGAAAGTTTTCTTAATTATGAAAAATTTAAAGCTTTTTGGTTTTTAAAAAAAACATTAATTTTAAGTTTGTTCTTGTGATGAATTTTGAGTGTCTTAATCACAACAAAAATACAGTCTTTGATGTCGTTTGCGAAAATGGTCTTCTTGCCAGTTTCAGCAACTGCATTTTGGTCTGAGAGCAGCCTGCTATCAGCAGCCGAGGCTCTCCTCAGCCAGCGAGGAGCACAAGTCCTGCCGTACCTGCTCACTCCTCTCTTCTTTCTCACCAAACCACCTTTGATCAAATCATCCTTTGGAAAAACAGCCTCCCATCCCATCTTTTTCATGCTCCTGCTGTTAAATTACTGCATAAAGATACCGAGGAAGGGCTTCGTGAGTAGCGAACCACCTGAGTCACCCCACTACCAGTACCACATAGGCTAACCATGAGCCACAACACAGACAACACTGCAGCACTGGCTTGGGTTGTTAAAAAAGAGGCTAGCACAAGCTCGGAAACCATCCTTAAAGCTGCTCTGCGCTCAGATGGCTCCACTGAGACACATCGCCAATCCAGAGATAGGTAAACCTTAAGGCGGAAGGAGTGGGTGCTGAAAATTTGGAGCAGGGCAGCATTGTGGCACTTGGGGGCAGAGAGGCTGGTATTGCCATAGGTAGAGTCATCTTTGTCACCAGCACCACCAATGTGTCCAGCTACAAAAAGGTGAGCTTCTGGGGGTTAAGTTTAAGGACAGGCAGCTGTAACAAATGCCGGGACTTTGAACTAGACAGGGATGCATGACATGCTCGCATAGACAGCGGGTTAGGGATATTTAGACTTGTATTCATAAATAGACTTCAATGTGGATTTTGGAGTTACCATCCCTGTTTGGTATCTGCTAAAACCTGTCCTCCTACTGAGTGTGAGTGCAATGCCTTGAGTTTGACACTCATCTGAGTCACCAGTTTGCAGATGTTACCAGTTGTGGGTTGAAACCATATGCAGATCCAGGTGTCATCTCCCCAAAATGAGGACCTGGATATTAAAGCCGCATTTACATGTTATAATTATCATCAGTGCTGGTATCTATGTGCAACACATATAATAGCAAAAGTAGGTTGTAACAGCAGGTGGCACCTGGCATTCTCTGTCACATCAGTCACATTTTGGTTTTTCCGTGCATTTGGGTTGATATATATATATTCTAGATAACTGGGATACTCTTTTTCAGCGAGGAAGAGATTTTTGCAATACCTTTCCTAGCCTGATATGTGTACGGTGCCCTTTTTTATCTGGGCTGATTAAGATTCATGTTTCTTTCCTCCAAAAGTGCTCTCTAAGGTTCCTATTTACACCTGATACAAAATCAATGGGCTAATAATTAAGGCAGTAGTATGATGCTATTTCAGGTCTGTTGCCTGTTTATTTGAAACAGCTGTCTACGAATGTGGGCTGCATGATACAGAGGTTGCCATGGTTAAAAACTGCGTTTACTGAGTGCTTGGTAAATAGTTGCACAACTTTCTGTGTAAATGCCAGACAGCACATCAGAGTTTCTCTTGGGCGGTTTCACTTAGGCACAAGCCTTCTCCCCAGTTTCTGTAACCGTACCGATCTTGTTTGCTTGCACGTACCTGTACAGAGCGAGGCGAGAAGGAAACGTGCCACCAAGAAAGGACTGTATTTGTGTTTAGCCCGGAGAGGTGAGGACTGAGAGGAGGTGTGAAGCTGGTCTTCGCAGACATGAAAGGCCACTGCAAGGGAGCTGGGAATAATCTCCTCCATCTCTGGTGGCTAGGAGAGGAGCCATGGTCTTCAATCGGTGCAAGGAAGAATCGAGTTAGGCGTCAAGGAGAGACTTTGTAATGGTAATGATGGTGAGGCAGCAGCCTGCGGAGGCTGTCAAATCTCCATTGCCGAGGGTCTTGAAGAGCAGATTAGATCTAGCTTTGGCAGGAATGATATACTGTAACTAATCCAGCCTTAAATCAAGGAAACGGGCTGGATGACCTCTTGAAGTGCTTCGTAGTCCATAAGTCTATTTATGCCGTTAATATTTGGAGGCAGAGTCTGATTAAACTGTGGTGTACACCAAGCGCTGAAGCAGCTGCTGTTTCTTCCATCCGTAACTTGGTGAGAGAGGACTTAGCAGAGCCCTGAGGGTAGCAGGTTGCTCTGAAGGAGGACAGGACGAATACGCCCGCGCTATGCGGGTCTCAGCTTGGCTCTTCAGAGATGGACATAAAGGCAGCGGGGGTTGCTGGGTTTTCCCAAAGTGGTACCCAGTGCCCACTGGAAAATCCCTCTCCCGTCACCCGCAGCAGGTCCAAACCCCTTTGTGGGGTACCGGGTACCTGGCTGGTGCCAGCAGCCCACTTGTGCTCTCACCCTCTCCGGAGGATGCAGGGCACCTGCATCCTGCTTTGTGTTCCCCCATCCTGCAGACCTCATCAAAGGGCAGGGAGATACTGGCCCTTAGCACGACCATTCTTTGTTTCCCATGCTCCGACTGAAGAATTTATTTAAAAAAACAAAATAGGAGCAATAACAAATGTAAAAAAAGATGTCTTTTTTTTTTTCTCCCAAACAGCACGCACTTTCATTTCCAGGCGTGTCTTATTTGTGTTTGGTTCTCCAGATGTAAAGCAGACCCATGGGGTCAGGCAGTACAGGTTTTCTATTTTTCACATCACTGCACCCGCAAAAGACAGAATTCGGTATCGCTCACATTATATGGGGGAAAAGCCTTCCTATTCATGCCGTTTTCAAGAACATAGACTTCTCTTGCAGTAATACTAAGAAAAAAACTTCCTTTTCTGCTGTGAAGGGCTGCTGTAGGCCCAGGTAACGCTGTGGGCTGTGAACGAACACACTTCCCTGTAACATGTTCTCTGTAAAACAGGGGAAACCTGTGAAAGGCAAAAGCAATCGGTAAAGACTGCACACTGTAAAATGGATTAGCAGATAGATGACTTCTTGAAATGGAAAGGGCTCGCTTCTCACAGGGGCCTGGATTTGCTTATCTGCCATGCAAGTACTTGCATAATAATAGCTAATCTGCATATGATAAATTAATAAAATAGATTTAAGTGTTGAGAAGGCAAAAAAAGGAATCTAGATACTTGGCTCTCTTTTATTTACCTCAGTTGCAAACATCGGTGGGGGATCTGTGAGGAAATTAGTAACATTTTCTGGAAGAGAAGTTTATGCATGTGTGATGGATTCCCAGATTATTTCTGTGGTGGCTGCATTTTAGCCGTCTCTCTCCTGAAACGGGAGCCTGTCCTGTTTGCAGTGCTTTGCAGAGCTGGCTTTATATGCCGCCGCCTTCCTTTCAATATAATAATCCAAAGCTTACAGAGCTGCAAATAAAAACGCAACCTGTGTAAGACAGCATAGAAATTTTTCCTGAGTCCACAGATGATCAAAACGATATTGCTGGAGAGCATTATTTAAGCTCATTCCCGTCAGCAGTTACTCTAACGCTCAGTAGCTGCAGTGTAAAAGGGTTTGGGCAGATGTGCGGAGATGTGCGGGCCGTGGCGTGGATGAGCTCCCTTGGATGACGGGAGCAGCCGGGGGAGGCCGGGGAAGGGCTCGTGTCTGTTCCTATCTCTGTTTTTCCCAGCTTCCCGTAGCAAGAGATTTTGATATTGCAGTCACTGCTGTTCTACCAGATCCGGCATCTCAGCTGGCTAATTTGTGCTAGTGCAGTTGCCTTGATTATGGCAGTAACTAGAGGCTGGTGGTGGGTTATATCCCAAATTTTCCCTGATTCAGTGGTGGGTTTTGGAGCCTTTGTGGAGGTCCTTGCTGCGGCGCACGGCTGAGCTTCTGTCGGCGTCGCAGCTACCTAGCTTGGATAGATCCATCTATAACACTGCAGCCACTGCAGAGACAGCTGAGCAGCAAAATACCGGGAGCTCGTTTCTATCGTGGCGAGAGCCACACCGCCGGCTGGCCGGCCATTTCTAGTCATGCAGCAAATATGACAGTAAACATTTTCTGCCTTACTTTGCTCCAGCTCTCAGACCATTAACAAAACACATGAAAATGTGGATCTTTCATCCACAGATCTCAAAAGATGTAGCATTAATTATGTAAACTTCACATCAGCTCTACGTGGTGTTGGCTTTGTAGCAAAACAAAAGCGCAAAGGAGGTATTATTTGTTTTGTGGGTATTTTCCCCNAATGGCCCTGACCGAGGGCGGCATTTTGTTATGAGAGGCTGTGAAATTCTGCCTCTGGAGATTATAGTCTAGAAAGTCAAGCAGTTAGAGGCAAACGAAGGATGGAGGAGAAAGTCCTAGCAATTAACTCTTGTTGTAAATATCTGTACTTGAAAAAGCTGTGCTTATCCCGTTGGGGAACTGACAAATCAGGTGAGCTATGGGCCTAAGGAAAAAACAGCTCAATTTTTAGTGTCAAATACTCTAAGCAGTAATCACAGTGAGCAGCTTACCAGCAATTCAGTCTGGAATATGTTTGCATTGCTTGTCAGATAATTTTGAGCTGTGGACATATTCATGGAAGTTGTGATCTGTTTCAGGACAATTCACAAGCAGGCAAAAGGACTAAATTCAACAATTTGATTCTCCGCCGTGAATAGTTCAACCAGAACTAGTTCCTCATGATAAGGTATTGTGCATTTCTCATTTCTAACTCAAATAAACGTGCTACTGTGCTATTGCATTGTCTATCGCCAGAAATTTTGACTTCATAAATACTGAATCATGAAATTGAGATTGCATAAAACTTTTTGCATGTCGAAAAAAAGAATCCTGCATCATCTGGACCCCCGCCTCTACTGCCCTGTACCACACTGTTCCTTGGAAAGGGGACAAGACTAGGTGAGCTTGTCATATTTGAAAGTATATCCTTTTCCACTTGGAATTCTTGCCACTGGGGTAGATGCTGACACGAACTGTGTTCCTTGCTGTAATGCTATGACACAATTATTTTTTTCAAATTCAGATTATTTTGAAAGATTGGAGGGAGGGATTTTTGCCCCAGATGCCCACCCAACCTGGCTGTACCACTGTTGGCACCCAAGTGGTAATAGACACCAGTTATTAACCAAACACTTATTCTGGGTTCATTTTCCCACAAGTCTGTAAGGAAAAAGATGAGTTTCACAGAAGCAGTTACATACGTGGTGGCTTTTTGCGTTGTAGCTTGCCTAGCCTATGGTGACTTGTGCCACGTTGAACTCCGTGGGTTTTCCTGCTTACCAGGCAGTTTTGCCTTGAAGCTGTAAAGAGTAAGATCATTTATTGGAGGGGAGCTGAGTCATATTTGCTGGAGGTGAAAGCCCGTTTTAGGGAAACGCAGTTGCTGGGCCTAAGTAGGTTTGGCCCAAAGTGTGAAGAGCTATTCTTGCCAGCAACGTCCTTCCCCACAGTGGAGAGAAATGAGCATTTAGAGCCTGAAGGGGACAAAAGATGCAGCCACTGAAGCCATGTCATCATGAGAGTCAGCTCCCAAGGTCAGGAGTCAAAAGAGATTGGTGACATTGACAAAAGACATTGACATGACTCGTCCTTTCTTCTTCCTTGGCTCTCCTGAAAAAAACATAAAACCCCATTGGACAATTTCAGGTCGATGGCAACTTACTGTCTGACTGCTGTAGGACTGGATTTTACCCGAAGAACATTTTGTTCAGATACAACACTGACAATAATTGTCTCGGCTGGGTTAGTAATTACACATAAATGCTTTCTCTTACGCTCCTATAATATTTACATATTTCTGTTTGTACTGCTGGTTGCATTCGAGGAGTCCTAAAAGCTGCAGTATTGTGGGGAGAGGTATGCTAGACAGCACCTACCCAAAGTCATGAAGGGCTATGATTTCCACTTACTTTACCCCACTTGCTGTTCCCTTTTCACAGCCCATACAAAGGACCAGGCCTGCTGATATCCCGTGGGCCTGCTCTCAGCCCCAGCGTTGCTTTTGGAAATGGCTCACATCCCTCCAGAATTGTTGCTGGGTGGTTTTTTTTTTTTTCCTTGGCTCTCCAAACGTACTAAAGTGTCATTAAGACAAATGGCAAACATTTCTCCTTTTCTCACATCTGTCAAAACTTCAAAATCTACTTTCATGACATTTCACACAGCATTTTTTTACGTACCACTCAAAGGACATAGAATCCTAATGAGCCTTGCTTCCACGATTTTCATCTGCCGCATGCTGCTGCCCCTGTATAATAAATTAACAAAAGGGAAGGGGGGGAACAAGTGATATAAACAGCTGTGGGGTGGGAGGAGAGGGAAAGAGAATTAGGCTGGAACCCACATAGGATTTGGAGACACTCTTTGAATGAAGTATCCACGTATTATTATCAAGATGGAATGCTCCTGAGCACCTGAGCAGAGCGTTTCCTCAACCTGCACCCCACTGGCAAGGAGGCTGAGCTCCTCGATAGGGAAGAAACTGGAGTCACCAAAGGAAAACTCTGTATAAATTAGGAGTAGCTTTGTATTTCCAGTGTCAGCAGACTGTCAGGAACTGAAAGGGGGCTTAATTTTTGGCTCTTAATTTTAAAAATAATTTGTTGTTTCTGCAGTTGCATACTTGGCCTGCAAATGTTAACTGATGTGTTTGCTTTTACTGTTTGTAAATGTACTATCTGCTATATAATAGTTTCTAATGGGAGAATGAGAACACTACTTTTTCTCATCAAAAACAGAAGGAAAAATGTACTGAAAAATGTACCAAAATTTGCTTAAGTGCCTCCTTTATGGAGGAAAAAAGTGGACAGCCATTTCTCTTAATTCAAGGCTGGGAAGCTGTTGGTACTGGTAGCTCAGGTTCTTCCCTGTTAATCACTAGAATACCAATAGTAGCCACCTCCTCCCCTTCCTCTGGGTGTGTGGGGGGAAGACATCTTCAAATGGACTGGCTGGCCTGTAATAGCTTGGATAACAGCAATGTAGTTAACAAGATGCTGGGCAAGTCTCTGTTAGTTTGTTAAAGGCCGCCCATGAGCAAAAGACCTACTTTCAATATGAGGGATGTTGAGGAACGGCTCTGCTAGCAGCAGTTTGGAAGCACCCAGGAATTATGTAGGGCCTCTGCTGCCAGGAAGCAGTATTTTACCTTGATTACAGGATACCAAAACCTATAGTTGTTGTAGGATGTTTGGTTTTCCATCTTCAGGATACTCACTCTTCCATCCTGAGATGGCTTGTACTGTTAATTTTGTAGAAGACCATAGCTTCCAGGTGACTTCCAGCCTCGTGGGGCTGCTGGTGTCTCATGGCCCCTTGCCTGAACCATCACAGCCCGTGTAAGTGGCCTCACAGGTCTGAGTTAGATGAGATCTGCAGCGGCCTTCCTGCCTGAGATGTGATGCACAGACCAAATTACCTTTCGCAGCCTCCCCTGAAGTCAAAGTTCAGCTTTCTCCAGCAGCATCAGCCAGCAGGAAGCCTAGATAATAGTTTGACATGGTAGGCATCAGCACAGAGGAATGAGCTTCTGCCTCGATACAGAGCCTTGTACAGGTTTTCTAATATAGTTTCAGAAAGTTTCAAAATGAAGCAGATATGGCAGAAAATGATGAAAATTTGATTTCACTTGCAGCAGGGAAAAGGGAAGAGGAAGATGGATTAATGTGCTGCAGAGAAGAAGATCCTCCAGGAGGAATGTTTACAGGTAGTCACCTGCCCTACTTTTACCTTTCATGTTGGATGTCATCTTTTACTAAATTGCAAGATTTTCATTCACATCAATAGGAGCTTCGGAGTGCTCAAACTTCAGGAAATCAGCATGTATTTGGGGGGCCTAAATCTGAACTTAGAAGAATAGTTTTGTGTTTTTTCATACCACCGGCAAAATGTAAATTTCCTTGGTGCAATGTTCACTCATTATCGCTGAATCAAAGAGCAGTCTCAGTTCCTGCTGGCATCCTATTTAACAAAAAAATAAAAATCTCTTCTGTTGCAGCCATACATTGCTATGTGAATGGATGATGCTGCCTCAATGTTTGTGTTTCACATTCATGTTGATTAGCTGCCCTATTTTAGGACTGTTTGCATTAGGCAATAGGCTAGTAAAATCATTAGTGTGCAAACAAAAGTGGGTCTTTACCTTAAGAATTAAAGATATAAAACACATGATTAAAATGACGGAGGTTTATAGAAGTGGGGAAAGCTGCACGGACTAGGTGAGACACCCTGGTTTGAGGCAGATGAGCTTCACTGGGGAAAAATGACAGGGCTGAAGCGCACAAGTGAAAATAATCAGAACTCCTGTGTAAAGTGACGCTGATATATTCTGAAAGTCACATTACACTGCACAGTGCTATGCTTGCTCCGAAAAGGCTCTTTAATTACAGCTGCTCAAGACTTAAAATCACAAAACTCAAGTACAGTAGAGGTGGGCGCCATTTGAGCAACATAAATCATGTTACTGAAGATGTGGTGCAAATGGGAAGTTCACCTCCTAGAGAATTTAGCAAGACTTACCTGTGATATTTAGTTATCTATGGGTCTATCTAAGGCTAACAGTGGGAAGGTTTAAAGGAGGGGCGGTTCCTAAAAATATTTATTAAAACTATTACCCTTTTAAAATATTTCTTTCTGCTTTATTTTTCCTTTCTAATGCTTGTATAGCAAGTTGCTTTTGGGTTTTTTTTTGCTTTAGAAGAACGTTGCATAATACAGTGATAATAAAATGATGAGATGTGACACCCCTTTGCCTCATGAGACTCTACAACTCTTGTTCCTAAGATAGTTCTCATCTTTTGAGCAGGCTTTTGTTGCTTTTCTTTCCTTTCCTGATAAATGCATAAGCACATGAGCCAGTTACCTGCTCTTCCCGTGCTGTTGTCAAGGGTGGCAACCTGTTCTGCAAATGTCTTCCTAATTATTAGTCCTTCCCAAGGCTCTGCAAAGAGGGCAACACCCGCTAACTGATGTCCAAGTCCAACAGTTCCAGGGGAGCGGGAGCACCTTGCGTGGGGCTGAGGAGGCAGGGCTGAGGGTACTTTGGAGGTTTTGCCGTAGGGGTCGGGATGGCGGCGTGTCAGCCTTCCGTTGCAATTTGGCAGGCAAAAATGACTTTGGCAGTTTCGTCCTCTCCTTCCTGTTGCCTGTCAGACAGGGCACCCATCCCCTCAGGCGTCACTAGAGACATCCCACACTCAGATATGGATAAACAGGGAAAGTGTGCAAGCCAAAACTTAGTTCCTGGATTAAATGAGAAAACTCTGCCTGTGGTGGTTTGAGTGTCCTGGAGAATGCAACCTGGGCCTTTGTCGGCTTTGTAAACTGCTGGCCTAGTTATTTAAGCTAAAAATAATTCTTTCCTTGAGAGCTTTTCTCCCACAGTTTTCTTTTCAGGAGTTGGCACTGAATAAAGTAGCTTGAGAAAAAAAAAAAAATGGGGCAGAATTTCAAGCGGAAAAACTGAAAAGCCCTCTTGAGCTGCGACCACACACAGTCACACGCTCTCAGCTGTCCTGGGATCCCTCCCCTGCAAAGTGTGCTGCCTGCTTTACTGTAGATGTTTTCTTTCTTCTAGATGGTACCGATGCATTCATTAGTAGACCTCTGAAGAATGATTTTAGATCTGATATCACCTCAGCCACCAGTTTTCTTTCATACCCTCCTGCGCTTTTCCTATGCCAGGCGTTCCCAAGGGAATCAGGTTTATTAGTGTAAGGCTGGAAGGTTTTTGCTGTGCTGCCAAAAGTGCTTTGGTACTTCACAGTCAGGATCTCCAGGATTCATCTGGCTGGGCTGCCCTCCCGGAATGCCTCCTTGGTTGTCCTGCAACTCCCTTCCTTCCACCGCTCTTCTTCGTAAAGGCACAGTCGACTCACCTCTGTGCAGCCAAGCTCTAAAAATTCATTGCCATTTCGCGGAATAGCCAAATTACCATTGTCTTCAGCAAAGCTCATCATCTGCTTAGGAAAGTTCAAGGGCTGGGTATGTGGATTTAGAGGCGTGTTGGCTTTGCAAAACATGTTTTGCAGTTATGAAGAAACTAATAAGTGTCACAAGCGATGATTTTGTAAGCAAAAAGAGCCGGGCGCCTTAAATAAACTATTAGCGGCAAAAATCTGTGATCGGCTCAAATATTTATTGAGAGAAAAGCATGAATGAAAAAATGAAAGAATGTTAGTTCTAAACTAAAATGTTTTCTTGGCAGATCCACATGAAAAGATTAAAAATTTGTAACGTTAGTGGCGAAGTATTAGAAATTAACCATTTTTCCTATACAAAAATAAGATACTGAGAAGTATGTGAAATGTGAGGGAAGAAATGCTTTTTAGTATCATGGTGCCCTACCACGTTCCCCACAAACAGAGGATGCATTTGTCAAAGGCCTCTAGACTAATGTTCTCAAGAACAGCTGGATGTACGTGCCGTAATTTACTATTAATGAGAAAGAATGTGGTATTTCAAGTGTATTATGTTACATGGAGGTAGATGTTTTGAAAATTGCATTGTAGCTGTTTGAAATTAAATGAATGTTCCCCCTGCCACCGCTCAAAAGGTAGAGTAACTGAACTGCTTGCTCCCATTTGCCTTTACAGTGGTACCCACTTCTTTGTGGCTTCTGATTTTCAGATGAGGCACTTCTTGCATGGAGAGGGGAAAACCAAAACTCTTTCCGGAACGTCTGCTTTTGTAAGGCATCGTCTTTGCTTGTCACCCAGTGACAGATCTTAAAAACTCAGGAGAACCATTTCAGATGATCAGTATCCCAGGATGCATCTGCATGAGTGGCTCTGTGATCAATGCACCTATTTTTTTAAAATTACTTTTATTTTTATTTAGCTGTAAACCTTCTCTGCACCCACACTTGGAGTATTGCGCAGCAGAGTAACGCACAAGAAATGGCTTCTCTCCTGGAAAACCAACAGTTCATTTTAGTTGACAAACCTGGAGCCATGCATAAGCGCTTATGCTTGCTTGGTCTCCCTCTCTTCCTTTTTTTTTTTTTTTTTTTAATATCTTTCTGCTTTTATAGTGCCAAAGGAAAAATTCAGTCAGAGCTGAGTCTCTGCACAAAATACAAGAGGTTTGCTGGAGTCCCCTGCTGTGCAGGGAAGAAGCATCAGCTGATTGATCCACCATGTCATTTTACCTTCTCTCAAGATTTCACAGCTTTAAATGTCTTTGTCTGTAAAGATCCTAAAGCAGGTGTAAATATGATTGAGGTTTTACACTGGAAGAGAAAATAAAATGTAAGCTTTAAGGGAAAGAGGTGTGCCTGTGGAAGAAGCAGTAGCTGGATTCATAGGTGTCATTTCTGGATCTGAGAACATACGTGCATTTTGCAATTTTGGAGACCTGGAAGTGACAGGCTTTGAACGTCTTCGCCTCTCCTTCTGATAAGTCTCAATTTACCACGTTTATGTCCTTTTTGTTTGGAAAATGCTCGCTGCTGTGTACGTCGCACATGCCACGCTGCATCCTTGCAGCCACAGCCCTTTGTGCTTGGCGTTTGCAGATGGATGGCTTTTTCCATCATACATCACAGTTGTGACAGCAGACTGATGATCTACAACTCCGAGCGCTGTAGCTCTGATGATGTGGCTGTGGCTGTAGTAATAATGTGGGCCTACTCCAGGGACAGCAATGCTGCATGGGGTTTTTTAAAGGTGAAGTGAAAGGCTTAAATCTCCTCTTGTTTCCTATCTGCCTCCCTCCCCAAAGCTGTTTCAACTCCCAGATCAATGGGAAAAAAAAGAAAAGATTAATCCATCTTCTGCGGAAATATCATCACTGGTGCGAGAGAGCTCACTGATTTAGATGCTGGACAGGATATCACACAATCAAGCTTTGTAAAGACAGAATTGGGCAGAAATGCAAAGGAGAGTCTGACTTTCAGATCTCTTACCCTGACAGGTAAATATTGTGATATCGGAAGCAGAACAAACTTGTCTTCTGTGTAGCTGCAGTTTGATTGACTTTTGCAGTTTTTCCATAGGCTCATATCTCTAGCCTTCATTAAAACTCCAGCTCCTGGAGGCAAGTGAGTTCGTTAAATCACGTCTTTCCTAAGTAAATAAACATTACTTTCTTTGAAAGCAAATGTAAACTCTTCAAATCGTGAGACCAGTTACCCACGGAGATTCAGAAATAAAAAGGTCAAGGAAAAACCTCGCGTTTTATTATTATTGTATTTCCTGGGTTTTAAACCATTCCACTGATTTAGGGTTGAGTCACAACGTTTGATTGCTTGGGGGTAGTAACAGTACCAAATTTAGATCCTCAGCTGGCAGTTGCTCTCCATCTCGCTGCAGGCTGGCAGCTGGTGGTGCCAAGCCAGAAGCCAAACTCCTTTCTGTCCATCTCCCAAGTGCATTAACAAGAAATATACTGCCTGCTTTTAATAGGCTGGATGGCCCCAGCTCTGGGGCTGCCTGTTTGCATGCGGAGCCTCAATCCTGCCGCTGTCCCTGCCAGCCAGGCTACACCTCCAGCCATGGGAAACTGCGCCTTCGTCCAAAGCCCAGACAAGTGAAAGGAGAAGACCCGCATCGACTTCAGCAAGATTCAACTCAAGGCCAAGCCTCGTGTGTCACAGAAGAGTTGGGAGTACTGCCTGTGCACACTGATGGAAATAGTGCAACATGCTTTTTTTGTGGTTTTTATTGCTTTCTAAAGCATATCTTTCAGCTAAGACCAAAGGGTTTTAAAATGTGAACTCGAAATCAGTCTCTGAATTAGTGAAAGTGAAGTCATTCCACCTTTTCTCTGGGAAATGAAACAAAGAACGCACTGGCAGACACATCTGCTATTGTTAATTAAGGTACAACTGTTTGCAAAGAACCTGACGCACATGTGGCACTGAAAAGGAAAAAGCACCACAGGTGACCTGATCACAGCTCTGGCTGAAGGAGCAAGGAGCTCTTTACACACCCTGTACACAAGCTCCTTCCTTTGCTAAGTTGTTGACCTAATACTGTAGTAGTACAGAAAAGGTAAAGGATAGGAATTAATTTGCCCATAGGAAGCAAATTGCATCTTGTGGTAACTTATTTCAATAAACAGGGGGTGTTCACCAAACACCTTTGCTTTGCCAGGTTGCACATGGTCAAGATGAAACATGCCATGTTGTGTGTTGCCTCCAGAGGGGTTGGCTTTCTTCTGATCCAGCTGTTTTGCAGCTCCAAGGTTGCTTCCCTGTTGCCCACACCTGGTGGAGGTCAAGCCTTGTCCAACATGTCCACGCACACCCTCAGAGAGTAACATGGGATTTACAGCAGCCATCTCATTTCCCTATGCCGTCTGAGGACAGGACAGGAGGACCAGGAACTGCCCAAGTCTGGCAGCAGTCCCCAAGTACGTGTTGCGGCCAGGTGCAAGGAGGACCAGCTGCAGGGCTGTCTCTCTCCATCCCTGGTAAGAAAACTTTGTTGGGAAGAAAGGGCAGAGCAGCTTGACAATCCCCGTCACAACTGACCCTGCTGCAGCAAAAGCTCTGCCCCATTGCTGAGATACTCTTACCTGAAGAGTTTCTAGCCCTCCCATGTAGTCTGTTCTTTCTAGGGCCTCTTGTCCTACTCCTGAACATTTCAGGTGAGGGGAGATCCTCAGTGGGTCGGCCACGATCTCCAGCCTGGCTGCTAGACAATTGCTCGGATGGTTTCTCCGCTGCCTTTGCGGGCCTGGTGTCTGGTCCCTCCTGGCATCTCTGTGGTGGTGGCCACTGTCTGGGTTCCCTTGGCAGATTGCTCTGTTACCTGTTTGATCTTGGAGAGTTTTCCCTAATATTTAACCTAATTTTTGCCTACTGGAGTTAAAACCCATTAGTTCCCATTCTGTCCTCACTGACTAATGAGAATTAGTCCCAATCCTCTTTATAATGTCCCTTAACCTGCTTGTAGACAGTTATGTGTCCCTTCAGCCCTCTCTTCTCCAGTCTGAGCATGCCTTTCTCTCACAGGTCTTATTTTCCAAATCCTTTATCACCTTTGTTTCTTTCCTGTGAGTTCTTCCTTATTAATCTTTAAAAAAAATGTGCCCCACACCAAACGCAGTGTGCCATTGCCTCTGTTGCTGAAGGAGAGCAGCATAATTAGCATAATTATCTCGCCTCCTTTTCCCACAGCTTGGCTATTAACCGTTTTGTTGCTGGGGCACCTTGTCCAGCTGGCAGCATGCAAATCCAGCCTTCTCACAAGCGCAGGTCGATGTGGGGTTTGACGGGCTGGCCGTTCAGCTGGAAGTCATTTTTATGAGTTCCTGCAAAGGCAGATACCACTTTGCAGGCAAAGTCCAGTCCCTGCCTTCAGGCAGACCTCAGCTTCAGAGAGCAATGAGGAAAGTATCATAACCTGGGGAAAGCCCCGGGGAGTCCTGGCTCCAAAAAGGCTCAGGGTGGTGGGTGGCTCCAGGAGGAGCTGGTGGCCCTGCTCCTGCCAGGGGGACGCTGGCCACATTGGATGAAAGCCCAGGCAAACCCGTCAGCTGCATCGATGCCTCCCTGGCATGCCTCCAGGGCGGCAGGGCTGCAAGGCACAACGGCTGCGAAAAACTTGCCGCCTCCGGCTGCTGGCAGAGAAGTTGGCTTTGAAATGGCAACGTCTGCAAGGAGACTTCACACACTTCACAAAGCGCTGCTGCCTGGTCGCGGCTGTGGCACACAGCAAAGCCCATCTCGGCCGGCTGGATGTTGCATCTGTCAAAGAGCAGTGCTGCTGGCTTGCATTGCTTTCAGGGTTTTAACGGTGATCTCGAGATCCTATAGCGAAACAACACTCTTCCCAGCATTTTCTATTGCCATGCTACAGTGGTGCATTTCATTATTCTCTGTGCAGAACATTGACTTTGTTGAATCTCAGTACATTTCTTCAATTTATCTCCTATACACCGTGTTATACTTTAATCCTGTCCTTCTTGATATTTGCATATCCTCCTTGGTTTGAGAGGTACCTAAATAGGGGCTTGGTCTTAAAGGCACGGGCAGATTTGCATGTCTGACTATGCCAAGAGCTGCTAATAAAATACCAATGAGCATGGAGGAATAAACTCGCCACCTGTGGAGTCTTGTTTGGCATCCTCATTCAGCCTAATAAAGAATCATTCATGTTTAATTGCTACATTTGATTGTTTAATTACAGTTATTTTACGTGCCATCTTGTAGTTTTGTCTTGGCTTTAGACACTATCTGCTACCTTACTCTTTCTGAAGAGTGAATTATACTGTAATAGAAAATTATTTTAGTCAAAGAATTAGAACTAGGCCTTTAAATTGTAATCAGGATTGTTTAAAAAAAATCTGTTCATAAAACACTGTCTATTTGATGTTGCTGTATAGATTCAATTCCAGGCTTTTTTTCTGTGCAACAAGAATTATATGAATAACTCTCTCAAATGCTCTTGCAGGGCCACAATGTAAGTAGCCTCACCTTCTCACTGAAGTTTTATCAAATTAATTTTACTTTGTTTAAATGCCAATTTATTTTAACCCCTGCAAGATTTTTTTTGTACAGGCTTAACTTGGCATAAAATTAGTTTATTGCAGGTTCACTTAGTTGGGCAATGTTCTGACTTCAAATCAATACAAATTTGTCCTAAACTTCAATAAGACGGTCTGCTTGCAAACCTGGCACCTGTTTAACTAAATGAGTGGAAAGGAAACCAGGAAAACTCCTCTGCTTCTTCAGCTGTGCCTTTTTGATGCTCCCATCCTGTAATTAAATGGTGAGGAGGTATCTACCAGCTCGGAGCCCTGGGGCAGCCCCTTGCCTTGGTAGCTGGTGGCTTTCTCTCTGCGAGAAGGTCTCCCTGAACCTAATTCCCAGGGCAGGTGTTGATGGCCTCTCCGGGTTAACAACGGACCTCTCCTGGGCGAACTGCTTCGTCACAGGCTCCCCAGTGGTGGTCTGGCTATGAACTGCCTGCCCCTGCTTTTCACTTACCTTTCAATAGGACAAACTCCCTTTTAACTAATGTGCTTAATGACTTCTTCCAGAAGCAATGAAACGCCTCCAGGTCATCTGACAATCCTTTCTTTGTGTTTCTGTAAACTATACTGTGTCCCCTGCAGGGCAGATATTGCCATACGGTGAGCAATCCCTAGCTCCCCTCTTCACTTTCCAAGCAGGGCAAAGTGTCACTGTCTTGCTCTGAGCCCCCTGGTTTTGCTTCTCATCTTGTGCCTTGGTGCATGTAGGCTCCCTGCCCCCAGACTCCCGTCCATGGGAGCGTGCTACGGCTCATCTTGCTGGTATGTGCACATTTGTCCTTTCTGATCTTTGTACACTAAATTACCTGGCATTTGGTCAGTCACCCCTCCTGGGGTGCTGGTCTGTGACAAATTTATGTAGAAGCAGCTGAAAAGATGCCCAGGCCATTTAAGGTCTACGGCAAAACCATCTACCTTTGCTATCATCTTTTCCTTCAACCTTATGATCTTCCCAAGGCTTCTTCCCAACAACCAGTGTCCTCAGGCATTTTCCAGTCCCCTCCTCCCTTGGACAGCGGCGCTCCCCACTTCTCTGCCATGGAAACATGTAACCACGCAGTCCTCCTCCCCTCCCACATTGAAAAAGAAAAGACCAGGTGACTGCAAGTACCACACATGGTGTCTTGCTTTGCCTCTGGCTTGGTCACCAGGAAGCAAATTTCTCAATTCTTAAACTCTCATCTTAGATGAGTGAAGACAAGCTGCTCTTTGTATGCCCAGGCAGCCGTGATGGCAAAGGCTGCACCGATCCTCCTCGGATTGGGCTGCAAGGAAACATGGCAGCACGGGGAAATGTGCCCATCACGGACAGCGCTCTGACTTTCAGCGGTCTCCTGATTTTAGGCACTGGAGTAATTACTTGGCCTGTTTCTATGTGGCCAATATAGATACCGGAGGAGGAAGGTCTCCCTTTTAACCCCTGCTTTTGTTCCTGCTTCGCCAGTGCCTGAATCTGTCTTTGAGCTGGCTGCCTGGGCGCTCTGCCCTTCCAGAAGAGAGGCGACTTTCTCAGACTAGTCTTTAACTACATTGCTTCACAGGAGAAAACTTTAGGATGCTAGCAACTAGCACTCAGAATTTAGAGAAAAAAAATATAGAAAAGGCATTTATCAAATCAAATAAAGAATGAATAAATTCAGGGCACTGCACTGTGTGGGGGTTCTCCCTAAGAAAGAAAGGAAAAAAATAAGAAAATAAGATAAGTCAGCCGAAGAGCTGCAGGACAGTTTAATGTTAGTTATTTACCTGCTTGGAGGCCCTAAGGGATTTCCCTGTGGATGCATCTTGAGCTCATTCCCAGGAAATTCTTCCCTTGTTTTTACTGCTGCCTTGCCTTTCCCCTTCTCACCTCGTACAGCTAAGAAATAACACGCCACCTGAGTGCTTTTTTCAGGATAATTTCAGCTACTTCTTGCTCAGTTAAGATTTTTTATAAGATCAGGCTCATGTGCTCAAATCAGTTTAAAGTGCTTTGCAAGAATGTGGCACAGGAATACAAAATCATTATTCATCATTTGACCAGGCACGAAAATAATCCACACTCATGACTAGTTTCTTAAAATGGCCAGTGTAATTACTAATATGTAGAATAAGAAGGTAGGAAACAACTACTGTTTCTGCAGACAAGGAGCATCTTATTGAGACAAGGCTACAGCGAAGCAGGCAATTTTCAGTTCTTTTTCTCAAGCTTTCTACATCCTTTCTTGCCTTTGCACTCATAGAAAGCCAATTTTCCATGTCCCTACTACAGGCAAAATGGGGCAAGATTTTAAAGATACAGCTCCACTCCATTTGACTGGAGACTAAAAGAAAAATGAAGTTCAGCACTTAACTGATCCCTTCGCAATATTTCAGGGTAAATTAAAAATCAAAATGTCAAGAGGTTCAATATGTCAGTGGGCCTTTTGACAGGCAGCCACTTTGAAGCCTAAATGGGAACTGTGCTCTTTTTAAAAACCAAAACCAAATGTGTGCAGCTGCTGCTCTGATTCAAAATTCAGGCCCTTCATCTTTGTATTTTTTTCGTAATAAAATTAGTAAAATATTCTGGCTGCTGTTCTACTTATCCTCAGAGAGGAAAGCCTCCATTTCATAGAACCGCTATCTATTTATTAGGATGGCTATTCTTCATTATCTGTAATAAGGTAAAGCCTGGGAATCGTACAGTCTGCCTTTTACCACTGAGCAAACCTGTATTTGCTGCCCACAACACGTTATCTTGCCTGGCCCTCAGCAAATCATTTTTCGTTTTGCCATCTCAGTTTGTGATTGTAAAACAGGAAAGATAATAAATGATAATACTTACCTTCTTCACAGAGATGTGGTGAAGATTAATTAGTTCTTGTTTATCCAAAGATTGGCAATAGTGATCTGCAGGTTTGCAAAACACTGGAGTGATTGCTATCGCTGCTGCGCTTGACAAAGAAGCACAGTCAAGGACAGGAGCTGGTGCCACTGCAATCATTTACAGGACTGATGAAATAAGTGGCCTTGAAGAAAACTTCCCAAAACCTTCTGCATCTGCACCTAAACCAGGGGGAAATGCATACCAGGACACTCAGAAGTTGAGTTTGCAGGGTGGCGTTCGCAGGACAGCACTGTGGCAGCCCTGTTCCTTTGCATCTCAGCAAAAGCAGTATTACCAGCTAGTAAGGGGGTGGTTTTGTCTTGCTGGAGCCTGCAAGTGCAATTGTGTGCCATTAGCATGTGACAAGAGGAAGGATGTCCATGTATCATGAAGAGGCTTGCCGCCCTCCAGGGTCCATGCTGCCCCAGCCCCATCGCAGGGGCCACGGACGTGGGGCTCAGCCCAGCATGGGACTGGTGCTCTGAACGTGGGCCTGAGGCAGAATTTGGTGAAGCTCAAAACTTGCTCTGAACACCACCAGGAGCAGCCAACCAGCTCTGAAGGTGCTTCCTGCTGCCCAGTGGGCTGCTCCTCGCCCAGCCACGTGCCCCCCCACTCTCGGCCAGGCAGCGTGGGCTGGTGTGGACCTTGCATTGCAGTCCACCTCAAACAAGGTGCTCCTTTGCCACTTTGGCCGTGGCACCCCCGGGGTCTCCATTACCCACCAGCAGGCACCACCTGCCCCCCACCGCAAACCCTTTAGTCTGCTGGAAAAGGCACACGGATAAGCAATCCGAATGGCTTATTCAGTAACCTCCTAGATAGATGGTGTTAAACTGTCTCCTCCTGAACTTTGCTATGGATGCAGTGATGGACTTAACCTCTCCCACTCACGTACGCCTTCCCTGCCAGTCGCTGTGTACATGTATTGTGCCACGGCAAATTGACACCTTTGGCGCTCAGCCTGCTGCGTTAGTTAGATACTTGCGGCTGTCCAGTCAGCAGGTTAGGCTATTTTCATAGTGATGCATCCGCAGCGAAATGTGGTTTTCCCCACAGCTGCCCAATTTGTTCTCATAGGTGCTTTTGAGCATGGCCAGCTTTCAGCCTGAGTTTGCTGCAGGTGGGGCTGTCCTTGTACGAAATGATGGGATGCTGTGCTGGCCTGCACATCTTGTCCTCCGCCTTTCTCCAAGCTGTTCCCTACAGCTTTCCATAGGCTCTGGCCATCGCTTTTCGCCTTCCTCAGCAGTTCCTTACCACCCTGACAGCCACCCCTGCCCTCCTGTGCCACTGCACTGCCTGTGGCGAGGAGACGTGGCACATCCAAACACGATGATGCAGCAAACGGTGAACTCCCCCTGAGCAAAGCAGGGTCTGCGGCTGGCAATGGCAGGGACTGGCAGCCAGCGACGGCTGGGCCTGGGTGCTGCGGGTTGCTGAGAGACCGGATGGGATTTTTGTGGCTTAAGCTTCGTTCCTCCTGCAGCCGAAGCAGCGCAGGCAATCAGCCGGAGCCAGACGCGGGAGATGCTGGTCCTAGCATAACTCGTGACCGCTTTTGTCACATCATCCAGTGACACATGGATAGGATTTGCGGGGTAATTTTTCTGCTTCGGCAGAGACCAAAACACTCTGTCAGGGAGAGGTGAATTTCGCAGAACATGTGTGAGATCTGGGACACCAATACCACAGTTACCGTGTTGACCAGCAGGTCCCCACACCGGATGGTTGGTCTGTCCTTGAATGACTGGATATTACAGGGTCCCTTGAATCCCAAGATCTTACTTTGTGCTTCTTCACTTACAGCCCTTACTGCACAGCTATGTATTTGTGTTGATCCTCTTCAGCAGTCTGCTTGCTCCTCTGTTAGCCTTGTTTATGCTGCACACCTCCCTAGGTACCGACTGCAGCCATCTGAATAAAAAATGCAGCCAACACCGACTGTTCAGTAACTCCTTGTAACAAAAGCAACACTGATAAAACTTCCCTGTTCTGTAAAGATATAAATTCTCAGCAAGGTCTTTTTAACAGCAGAGGTTCAGTTACTATGGGGGGCAGTTATGCCATTAAGGTCAAAGTCTACAGGTTAGATTGTTCAAGGCCAAATACGCATACCATGTGATTTCAGGCTATAGACATCCATTTAGTGGTGTGAGCTTAAAGGAAGGCTGCATTTGGGGCAATTTGCATTGCAAAGTATATGCAGGTGACAGTGCAATATGATGGGAGATGTTATTACTGAGATTAGAATTTACACTTATAGCCTAAATTGGGATTGTATTTGTCTGAGAAATGATGGTACCCTGGAAAAAATTACTAAACATCTGATAATTTAATATAGACCGTGTCCACTAAATATCCCTTTAGTTTCCTATTTCCAGCTAAGATTAATTTTCTGATCAAAGAAAATTTGATCAGAACTGCATAGACAGTGAAATAGCAGCAATATTACATGGCTTGAGGATATGTGTTGTACCTTCGAATCTCTACAGGAAAGCCAGCCAGGAGGGGATGATGATGGCTTGTGGTAGAAGCTCTGCAAGAAATAATAACTCCTCTTTGGTTTTGGAAAGGAGTTATTTTTATGTATTTCTTCTCTGCTGTCAATCAGAGAAATCCTTTCCTCACTTTGAAAGTACAGGCAGTCTTTGTTTTATGCCTCTAAAACTCTTAGGATGCTTTTGGTTGAACCCTGTGCTAATTATGATTGTTGTTGTTTTGATTTCTTAAAAAAAGTCCAGAAGTAGAGATGAATGCTACTGCACCATTTGTTTTGGTGTTATAAACTATGTTAACAAGATTAATCTCTGTCCTCCCATGTTTCTGCCCTGTCCAGTGTGAGAGATAGCCCCCTTCTCCTTCCCCTCCCACTTCCATCTATTCCTGCTAGATCAGCTTTTCCCATCACAGGCAGAGCAGCTCACCCACGCAAGCTCTGAATTGTTTCTGGTTAGCCCTTCACCAGTCATTTTGCAATATCGCCTTCCTGGCTCTTCTACTACCACCACATTAAGTATATGTTGCTTCACAGTGCCTGTTAACTGGATGGTTTGCTACTAATATCTGGCTCTGAATGGAGACATCTTACTCGGAGTATTCCCAGCACCATCTGCTACCTTTCTTTATTTTCATTTCTAGAAAGGGTTTCACTGATATCTGAGAAGCAGGGGAGGAATCTGGATACAGCTGACACAAATCCCAGAAAACATTTGTCTGTTTGTCTTACGCGCTAATTAGCACAGACTTGGTCAAAAGTGTTCTGAACTTTTATTTATTTATTTTACTCATTTCTATAGCTTCTATCACCATGACAGCAATGTGCTTCAACGGCAGGAAATTAAAACGCATAACGCAAGCAGCTAATCAAATGCAGAAGCAAACAGAAGAATTTTGCACAGAGCCCTCGGTGTCGCTACGGTCCCGCTTTGACAGGCAGTAGAGTTTCTCTTTCTGCAGGAAAAAAAAGATGTTTTGTTTGTTTCAAATTCCCTTTTCCCTTGGAAGCGTAAACGTGAAATTACTCTATCTTCCTCTGTTGGGATGTCTTATTTATTTTCCTGCTAGTGGCTGTTAAAGTCGATGATGTTTAATTATTTCCTGGGTTTAATTCATGGCTTGCACAGTTCAGCATGGGGATTGGGGTGGGACAGGTGCGGACTAATCTGTGCTGTTGAGGCGCAGCCTGGTCTTAGCAGTTCCATTGCCTCCATGGCCTCCATGGCCAGGATCTGTACCCCCAGAGCTGCCCAGGCTCCACCACCCCTCCGCTCCGTGGCGTGCTGTCTCTTGTTAACAGAGTCTTATTTTACCCTTTGCCCTTCTGGGGCTGCGCAGAGCTCAGCAGGTCTCTGCGTGTGGGCAGGGGCTGAACGCCGGCACAAGGCTCCCAAGGTGCAGCACAATTTTCCGGCAGGAGCGGGCGAAAGGCCAGCTGTCCAGCTTGGTCCCGTGCACCGAGCTGCTTGCTCAGCTGGGCGGCAGGGCTGGTAAGAGGTTTCAGCAGCCAGGAAGACCTGCTGAGCAGAGGAGAGAGGTTAAACCTGCCTGGGTAAAAGGGAGACACCAAGCTGTCGAGCCTGTGTTTTATTGCTTTGCCTTCGAGGCAGCAGGTACCAGCAGGGAGGGATTTGGAGCTTGTTGCACTGGTTAGGAGTCACTGAGCTAGTGAGTTGTTAAGATTAATCATTCACTTAAATGAAGAAAGACTGGGGGACTGAACCAGGATGAAGGCATGAGGAAGCAGGGCTGCGCACTGGGGCCACAGGAGACACGATTGTGAGGATGGGTGGCTCACTGGTTTCCCCTCTGCTCATGGGGCCAGCACAGGAGCAAAACAAAACCCAGCAGGAAAACAATTCCATGGAAATCTCTCAAATCTTTTAAAAATGATTGTTTTGCAGGATCCAAACTACATCTCTTGTCCGGGCTTAGTGAAGCTTTTTATTTTCGTGGTATTTGAACACAAGCATTACTGCAGTTCCCAGCATGTCATGATTTTTCTCCAATTTTCCCTTTCTGGGCTGCAGCCAGTTCCTGTCTCTGCACGTTGCACCCTCTGCCATGGGCATTGTTCACATGCAAAGCCAAACCCCTCCAACCCCAGTGCGTGGCAGTAATGAGTGCCGAATCGTCAGGTCAGCTGGTTGACGGCCACGTGTGAGTAGCAGAGTTAGGGCTAAAACTCTGCTCATCTGATGCCCTTCACCTCAGTCACCAGGCTGTGCGGTGCGATGCTCACCTCCTTCTTTGGCACACATCTTGTGAAGTGCCTAGCCTATAGTTAAGGTGTAGATTTATAACTGCATTTACATGTTTGTGTGTGCAGTACTATTGTGTGATTGAAGTAATGTTTTGGCCTTCAGCTGTTTAGATAATTGCCATGTTTAAAATCATTGTTTAAAAAGAAAACTCTCTTAGAAAAATATTAAAGAGAATGAATTTCAAATAAGCCACGGAGAGAGCCTAGGAAAAGGGTAACAAAATCATTTCAGGCTCTTTTTAACCTTGAGAGTGACCCTTTGAGCTCTTTATATAAGGTGTTGCATATGTCAATCACAGTCTCGACCCTGTTAGAGACTTCAGTCAGAAGTCTGCTAACTTCCCTTGAACACTTTCTTCAAATCATCATCTTATACTGGCGTCCTCAGGTGATTTATTTTGGAGGCAACAGAATATTACAAAAACAATCTTTGTATTATTCCCCTCACACCTAAATTAGTTTTTATTTGTACTCTTTTGAGTCAACAGTTCAAACACCTAAATACACCTACCAAGGAGCATCCTAACAGACTGCTTTCCTATTAAGCTTTCTTTAGTATTGAACACCGAAATGCATTTTTCTTGATTAGCACTGGTAAAATGTCTGCCGTGTGAGTGATAAATCATGCAAAGCTCAAGTCCTTCCCTGCGCCCAGCAAGTTTATGTAGGTGCGTAGAGGTTTTCGGCTTTGCTCCTGCAAGCCAAGTCTGGATTTCATAGAGTCATTGAGTAACTCATCTCATAAATCCACATCCTAACATTAGCAGCCTAACTCCTCTCAAAATAATTACATTGCTTCTACCTCAGGTTGTAAACTTGGGTGTGTTGTTAAACAGCTGTTGTGTTTCACTCTCCAAATGACCAGAATGATTCAAGGTGCAAGGCAATCGGATCTTCTCCCAGGTGAGAGATGCTCCATGAATCTAAGAGACTCATTATTCGCCTGTCCATCCAGATACATGTAGGAGAAAGTAATTTACCAGTGGAGATTTTTCATCAGTGAATTACACTAATGAATGCATTAGTCTCTTTTTTAGTTCTCTATCCGGCTTTTTGAGTTATTTACTTGATATTAATTACTGAAAAGCCCTCACTATTTTGCAAAGCCCTTGTACCCAAGCAGCGTTATTTCTTGCCATAAGGGCACAGCAAGGTTAAATACCAAACGCCACTTGATGTGATTTTGCAGAGATGTTGGGCATATGGAGCCACGAAAGCGCCTGAGGCCATCGTCAGATCCACTTGGCATCCGTAATCAGGAGGAGCGAGCTGATTGTCTTTGCTTTTCATAACTCTGTGTTTGAGTAGGAACTCTCCAAACTATTTCATCCAATAATGTCTTGGCGAAACTTTCATTTTGTGTACGTAGCTAGGCAGTCTCTCCTTGTTTTGAAAACTGATTTTATATCATGGCATTTTTCTCTTGTCTTTGTTTTATGTTTGTAGGTGCCAGTCTAGAGGCTGCTATTTTAAAGTTTTTTCTTTTCCTTGCGTGCTTGCTTTAAAACGATTTGTTGGTATTACGTATGATGTATCTTAAACGGCTAAAATAGTGCACAT
Organism: Fregata magnificens; assembly: GCA_013389945.1. Taxonomy (NCBI): domain Eukaryota; kingdom Metazoa; phylum Chordata; class Aves; order Suliformes; family Fregatidae; genus Fregata; species Fregata magnificens. The sequence goes on from WAAD01031410.1 coordinate 91,748, forward strand.
TGATGTAGATTCAATAGAAACTGATTTGAGACTGAAGCAACCGTGGCACCTTCATATGCTAAAATCGGAAGGTATCATAGTTTCTGAAGTAGTGAATGTTAGCACCCGAGTAGTACTTACTATCAGTCAGGTTCAGACTAAAGCCTATTTCCTTTCTTTTTTTTTTTTTAAATAGGTATAAGTTATTCTCTGGACTGCAGATACTTACAGTTTTCTGTACTTGGAAACAAATCAAAGTTTGTTTTCCAGTCATCCAAGGAGAATAACTTTATGAACCCTGCAGTAAACATTGCTTTGGAAACCTGTATGAACATAATCATGCAGCACTTTTTAAAAATGAAAGTAACCCCAAAAAGGCTTTTGCTGCATAGGGAATGGGTGGAGCTCACAAGTGCCTACTAAGGGAAATGGACTCTAAATTTCAGCTCTGTTCTCTGATCCACAGGGGCAATTCCTCTCAACCTGATCCCAAAGTCTGCGGCAAACTGTTGTATTTAAGAGCCCTTGGGAGAGTATTTCATGGAATGGAGATTAGAAAGCAAGAACTGAAAACTGGAAAGTGCTTTGTGGTCTCTCTTTAACAGCTTTGGATTGATTCATTTTAGTATTTGTGTCTGGGTCGTATTCACTGCTGCCTCATAGATCAATGGCACGACAGGGTCCCAGCTCTTGTTGATGCAGCATATGGGAACGGGATCCATTATCTTTAGTTCCCAGGACTATAAAATGTCTAATAAACTGAGCAGCAAGAGTGCCAGATTTGTGCGGCACTGCCAGCTGCTGTAGCCTTGTTGTCTATTAAGCTATGTTTTTAGTTTCATTATTGATGGGGAATGCTGATAGTCGAGTAAATGATGTTGCCTGCAGATTCGAGGCACTTTTTACTAAAGCATCAATGATATTAGAGGGTTGAAAGAGGCTAACAGTAAAAGAAAACCAGCCAGAAAAAAGCCGCTGGCACCCACAGAGTGAATTCATGGTTCACCTGGCTTACTTCTCCTTTGGAAACTAGGAGGCCTCCAAAGTTGTGCCTATGGGATTTGAACGTGAACACTCGTTGCAGGAGAAAGAGGAAAACAAAAATCGTGCATACCAGAGCAAGAAGGATACCCAGACGTGGGAGATCAGGGCTCATAGCAGGAGCAAAGCCATTTGGTGGAAATCCTGTTCGCCGCGGCGCTCTCCTAGCCTGTCCCCATCCTGCCTCCTCCTTCTCCTTTCTCTTCTGCCAGTCAGGATCTGGATCAGAAACCAGGGGAAATCCTCAGTTCACCACCTAATTAAAAAATATTTGCTCATTATTTCATAAGTCTCTCTCTCCCATGTCAGCATGACTTGTAAAGGTGACTTCAGTTGCTGTGCCTCCTCTTGCAGAGAGGGAGGGAAGGAGGGAGGGATTCATGCTGCAATGAGAAATCAATTTAAATTCACATGGGCACAGTCAATCCTTAATCATGTCAGCAAACTCAGGCTGGCTGCAGGAATCTGAGGAGGAAGTTCAAATCCCTCAGTCCTAAATGTTCATTCCCTATCACAGAACCCGAGGCAGGGTGTCCCTGAGCGTGAGTTTGCTGCTCCAGCACTTTTCTCAGTCTCTTCCCTAGCTGTTTACATTACAATTTGTCTCTCCTCTGTTTTTCCCACCCACTGCTCTCTGGCTCCTGCTATACCTTTGGAATAAATTCCATAATCGCTCTGAAAACGGTGCAAAACATGATCTTGCATATGGACCTTGTTAAGGTCAGTTGGGGGAACAGCTTCCTACTCTGCTTTGCTTGCTCCCTGTGCATTGTCACTAGGGGCATGTTGCAGTTCTTGACCAGTATTAGTTTTTATTGCTTGCTTTACTCCTCTGGGACATGGAGATCAAGCACAGCGAGGGGAAGTTAGGCAACATTTTCAGTCTCTAGTGTCTTTAGTTTAGGCACTTCAAAATCAGTAGCAGGCACTCAAATGGAAGCAAGTTAATATGAGCCGGCATCCACAGCTCCCATGTAATCCACTGACTATTGATGCCTTTGATAAATCTCTAGATATTGTTTCTTGAAGAGAGAATCCTGTATCCCACAGGCAGGCTCAGTTTCTGCATCTTGGACATCTTGGACAAGGGAAAAAAAAACCTGTAGCATTAATGCTGGCATAAATGAAGAAGAAAATGTTCCCTTGAGACTTACCTGGGCTAAGGTCTGTACGGGTGGTGATTAGAGTAGCTATCACCCATGCTTGTAGCTAGGCTGCTCTTGGTTTGCAAGTCTGCTATCACTGCCTGGTGCCTGCTGGCTCTTGACAGCCTTCCTAGGGCATTTCCGATCTCTCAGTCTTTGCCATCAATAGCTGCAGCACTGGGAAAAACCTGTTAAATGCTGGTGTGTTTCTGCCAACGTTTCTGCAAGGAACAGAAAGAAAGAAGCTCGTGAGCCAGGAGTTTCTTTTAAAGAACGCGGATCAGAGGTTTTTTGCAAACTACTTTCTTCAATTATTTAAAATCTTCTATAATTGCTGGGTATTTAAAAATATTCTGGGGAATAATTTCTGGGCCCTTCTGTTTTTCTCTTTACTGCCACACAGAGTCTCAGCCATTAGAAATGCTAAAGGATGACTATCATGAAAATGAGGGAGATGGCAATGGCGTGTTTGACAAAAACACGACTTCTGCTTGGTGAAGCTGTATATCCTGATCAGAAGACACTAGAGGTGGGGGATTCCTTACTTCCATTGATACCTTGTTCAGAGCTTTTCACCCTTCTTCTTTCAAATGCCTTCCTACAGTCTCAGATTTCTCTGTCTCAAGCTTGCAGCTGCTGGGTCTTGTTATCTCCCACGTTAAAGAACTTCACGGTTCCCACTGTTTCATGAGGATAATAGTACATTGTAATCAAGCCACCTCTCGGTCTCCTTTTTGATAAGCTAGACAGATTGTGCTCTATGTTTCTCACTCTAAAGCACTTTCTTAAGCTCTTAAACCATTTTTGTGGCACTTGCTGTGGCTTTTTTTTCTGTGCAGTCACCAATTTTGCTACCCCCTTATTAAAAAAGATGAACTCTGGAGCTGAGTGTTGTCAGGAACTGGCCTCATCTAGACTATATACAACCTAAAAAGCCTGTGCCTGAATCTGCTCGCATTCCCCTCTTTGTATATAGGGATTATTTTACCTCTTTTTAGTGCAGCTTTGCCCTGGCAACCTGTGTTCAGTTGCTTGTGCAGTATGACCTTAAACCCTTTGCCGTTATTGTGGGATTACCCTGCTGCCCATTTCCAGGAGTGGCTTCCACTCCACATCTCTAACCTTTCCACCTGTCTGTATTTAGACGCAATTGTTTGAGCGAGCCTATCTTACCAAATGTTGCACCATCTTCCACATGATTTACAGTTTCTCTGAGGGACTTGTAGAGAGATCGCTGGCACCTAACATCGGATGCTGATCTAGTGCCTCCTGCCCCAGCTCCACAGCAGATTTGCCCTGGGAAGGGACTGGTCCACGGAAGATCATAAAATGAATCCTCCAGGCCCGTCCCCTTCAGGCAATAAAATGGGAAAAAATGAACTCCTCAGCTCCATCAGTGTATTTGGCCCATCCTTGTGACAGACATGTTGCTACCTGTCACATCTTTTAGATTTCATGAAGAGTCTTGGGTGGAAAATGTTTTCAATGTCTCATCACTTCTGACCTGCAGTGGGAGCATCTCCATTTGAATCCCACTCAAAAATACCTCAGTTCTTCATCCATTTAATGCAATCTTTATTGATATTGTGAAGTGGTTATTTTTTAATCACCGTGCTGTACAGTACTAAGTGAAGCACCTGACAATGGGAGGAGGATCACTGTATCACCAAATCCATCGTCAAAAAGAGAAATATTTTTTGAGACAGGGTTTCTATTTATAATAATGCTGACTGACATTAAATATCACTTAAAATCTGTATCAGCACTTCCATTTGGCATAAGAATGATGCCAGGAAGCTCATCCAGCAGTAAGAAAAATGTAATGCCTCCACATTAGGTCCCCAGCGGTTGCTCTGGTGTTGTCCGCAACCATGCACAGGTGTCGCTCTGTGACAGAAATGGAAGGTATTGCCCTCCCCTTTTAAAATCCCGTGTTTTTCCAATCGGGTTTGCATGCTCGGGCCTTTGCTTTGCTGCTCAACTCCACTTTATGAGCATGGCAGGGTGATTTATTAAGGACTTCAAGAGGGAGACACAAGGGTCGCAGCCACACCGCTCTCGCAGGGCTGGCCAAGCCCCCCTCCCTGTCTGCCTCTGAAGCCACGAAGCAGCTATTTGTATAACACATGGTGGTGGCGCAGTAAGGCACTCACCCATTAAAATGCTTTCAGTGCTTGTCTTTATGACTTAAATAAAGGCTTTTGGTTTTCCAGGCAAGGGTTTTAGAAATGTCCCCCTCTTCATTCATTTTTTTTGTCCTTTGCGTGTTGTTATTGCTTACGTTTCTTAAAGCTCCACAAATTGTAAGCCTGTGGCTTGCAGTGAAGGCACGCTGGTAAATGATTTATAGAGGGTCCTACAAATCATGTTGCACAGAGTGCAGCCCCTTCCCCCACAGCAACAGTCATCATTTTAGAGCAGCACGGTCTTCAAGGGAGCTAAGCTGTCCTTTCCCTGCTGAGATTTAGGAAGCCAAACAGTAAAATGCAGCTAGAAGTGCCACAATAACAACCTCGCATTTAAGTTTTAGCAGGGCTTAAGGTGGCCTCAGAGTAGTTCTTGCTTATCAGTGGTATTATATTATAACATTAACAGGCATCTGTATACTGTTTTAATGCTTTCACAGATACATATATATATATAAAAATAAAAACCCAATCTGTAAATACGTCAGCAAGGAGTTAAAATGACTTCAAGGATTAAAAGGCAAGTAGAAATTTCCAACAGTTACATGAACTGCAGAAATCTCCATTACTAATTGTGGTCTCGGCTATACCAATCCAGTCAAACCTCAGAGTGATTGCAGCAGGCCTGGGAGCACAATTTGGCTCTGTGACACTAACCTCAGGACTTTTCAGCCAGATAGCCCTTGGCACCACTCCGGAAAGCCATCACATACGATGCTCCACAGGGCACGTGGCAATGCCCACACGTACAACAAATGCTTAAAAAGCCCTCAGCCCTCCCAGGCTCCCAAACACGGAGAAGGCATGCTCTTACCTGGCCGCCCTCCCAGCGGCTGGTGCGGCTCCCAGGCATCAGTCCGCACTTGGGTAGAGGCTATCGGTGTAGGATGTCCAACTTGGTCTTGGATGGCTCTTGGCATATGGTGAATATGAAGAACTTGTAAAATTGCCTACGCTGCCTTCCCACTTCTCTTGTTCTCTGTGCTGATCACAGAATCGCAGAATAATTTAGGCTGGGAGGGACCTCGGGGGTCATGTAGGGCAATCCCTGCATGAAGCAGCGCCAATTAAATCAAGTTGTGCAGAGCCTTGTCCAGATGGGGTTTGAATATTGCTGAGGATGGAAACCACAGCCCCTGTGGGCTCCTGCTCCAGTGGTTTTAGTGCCCTTCTTGTGAAAAAATTTTTTGCTAATATCTAATCTGAATTTCCTGCATGCCAACTTGCAGCTGTTGCCTCTTCTCCTATCCTGCTGCACCTCTGGGAAGAGCCCTGTTTAGACTTTTCTTTGCTCAACCTTCAGGTAGTTGCTCCAGGTCAAAAAAGGGGACCCCCACACTTTGCCAGCTCTGTTGATTTTAGCGGCTCCGAAGAGTTACTGCAATTAAACATCACAAGAAAAACAGTTCTGGTGCCTAGAAAGGAACGATTTACCATGCAGTGAAATAACTGGATTAACAGATTGCAATTTAGACAAAATATTTTACCAAGGAAGTTGCCAAATAGTAGAAATGAAAAGATTTTTGGTTTTTTACTAAATTAAAAGTTCCTCTGGGGCTGGGAGAGGGGTGTTTATCAGCAAGTTATGCCCTCTTAAAAATAATCAAAACATCGCTGGAGCTATAGACTAAAGTCTTAGCAAGATGCACGATCTCCTTCATGGAAAAGCGAATTCTAGCCACTGCGATACTCCATCTGATGAGGACACTTAGGTGTGATGGGGTGGAATAAAGTGCTTTATTATACTAAAGTGAACCACACTGTGAGTGTTGGGGATATGGTTAATGCAAGTACAGAGAAATTACACAGTGACTGTTTTGACTTTCTGATTTCCTCTAATGGACACACAGACTCCAGGCCAAGTGCTCGGACAGTTTTGTGCCATGCCATTTTCTCCAATTATTAGCTAGGCTTTTCCTCCAAAGTACCTGGCAGCAGCAGCTCATTCACAAACCTGGTGTTTACAGCTGGGAATTTAAAGGGCTCGCCTCCCGCATCCGGCATCCTTCCTTTCGATCCCATTTTCCTTTAACGACACACGAGCCATTTTAATGCGCTAACCGATGTCACCTGTACAGTGCGGAAACGCAGCAAAATCGACACCTCCCCGCGGGGTTTTGCCTGTGGATTTTGTTAGTTCAGCGTTCATCCTCTGACCGTGGTTATTTTTCTCTTTTTAAGATCCACCTTAGCTCCCTGTTTAGATGCTTTGTCAGTGAAGGCGGCACACGGCGCCACTGACGGGGAGACAGCAGATCAGCACGGACAGGGCCATGCTGCTCCTGCCGGAAAACTGCTTTCCCAGTGTCAAAGGCTGCTGCGGGGGGATGAGGCAAATCCCCCAGGGGAAGCACACACCACAGCCCCGTGCATTCAATTAGCGGGCCCTTGACTGGCACTTTGTAAGAAAACCTTTCTGTTTCTGTACTGCTGGTGGTGATTTGGGTTTGGTTTTCTTTTTTGTTTGTTTGTTTTTCCAATTGGACTACCTGGGACAAACATATCTGCGGGAGCAGAGGGACTGTTGGAGGAAAAGTCTTGGGTTCGAGTTAAACACTTGTGCATTTTACATGTTGGGTAAGAGGGGGTTTTAATCTAAATATTCAACATATGTTCATATATAGGTGTACACATACTTATACAAAGGGAGTGCTTTGTCCCACAGCCTCTTTTCCTGCTATCGCCTCCATTTCCCCTGCCTGCCTTCCAGTCTCTGCCAGTCTACATTGAAAACCCACTGAATCCCCAGCCAGCATAAGATACTCTACTTCACCATTTAAATCTCTCCCCATCAATCCCCAGACTGTTTGTTTCCCCCATCGCTACTGAGCCGGGCTTGTTGTGTGGAGCTGAGTTATTGCAATGGTCTGGCTTCAAATTTGTCTTGGTCTTGTCCAGGCGACAAGGAAATGCATGCAAAAATAGTCTCCTAGGAAAACTGACCGTGGAAAATTCAGCTTAAGGAGCAATAAAAGAATTTACTGCCATCACACAGAAGCCAACAGGAGAATTTACGTCTCCCACAGCGAGCTCCCTCTGGGGGCATTTCTGTCCTCGGGAAGGGAGGGAGTGGTCCTCAGCGAGGCCACCTCAGAGGGTCAGCAGCTCCCTGCAGCGCAGGGCCACCCTCGCCCATCAACCGAGGACTCCCCTTGCAGGACCCACTTGAGCACTGCAGCGTCTCCTGTTGAGGCTTTGCCCTGCCGCTTCGGGAGAAAAGGTGGCAGCAGCTCTTTCCCGGGAGCTGTCGCACCCCAGCCTATGTGACGAGCAAAGGGGATTTTATTTCCCCGGCAGGTATGGTGGTTCCCCCCGACCACCCTCGCAGCCTGTGCTTCCCACAGCCCCACTGCTCCGTGTCCTGGGGGTTTCTCAGTGTCCCCTCTGTCCCCTGGTAATTTTCCAGTTGTTGCCTCTTGTCAGGCGGAGCGCAGGATTTGCACTCCTCATTGACCTGGAGGAGGTCTCAGAGGGCTTTTTTGTCTTTTTTCATCCAGCCGCTTTGGCTGTCTCCTAGCTCCCAGCCCAAAACTCAAGGATAAACTAACATTCAGGCCCGCCACCTTCGAGAACTGCCTGAAAGCCCCAAACTGGCCTGCCTTGTGTTGGCGTGGGGTCTGGGCAGGAGGGCGGGCAGAGAGCCCCCGCCAGCCGCGGCCCCTCCTGGCTCTATCTGCACTTTATGGGCTGCGGGGGTGGGGAAGGCAGGGAGGCATCCCTGCAGGGTTCTTTTGGGAAGGGCTTTCCTAAGAAGGTTACGCCTGTGTGCACAGCTCCAGGAGTGTGCACCGCTCCTTGCAGAGCTGGGCGAGGGCAGAGAGTGGTGCACAGCCCTAAACATTTATTGTTCCCTGTGGCTGGCACATAGGTGCCCCAAAGACTTGACAAGTTTGTATACAGGCATCTTTTTCCGTGAGCCGTTTCTCCAAAGTCTTTGTAATTTTTGTTTTGGGTTTTTTCAGTCTCGAGCCCTTTTTCCTGCTTTAAGTCATGCTTTCCATTTTAGAGATGTCAGATGATCTGTGATAAACTGACAGTATGCGCAGGAGCAGCGAGGAGACGAGGTCCATTTTAATGAGACTAACTCTACTGGGTAGTGAAAACTGTGCCTCGACAAGCCCCTAGATCTTGTTTCTCTTTGCAAAGTGTCTTAATGGCATAAAAGGATTTTTACACAAATAAGGAAAGGCAATTCCCAAAACAGATTTCTTTCAGTAGCCATTGAAATGGAAAGTTACCGCTGAGAATTGCATGCTCCCCTTTAAGAGGTAAGCACGATCAGAAATCAGTATTCTCTTGACTCCTGAAAAGAGCCTGAAATATTTCTGACTAAACAGTGTGTTTGCTTGGGGTTTACCACTCACCTAGCAGATCCTGCAAGCACCCTGCGTTTCCTTTGCGGTTGTCTGTAGGAGTCTGAATAACCAAAAGCAGAGGGGTGGGGAGAGAGCAAGAGAGAAAGACCGTGTGAGGGAGGATGAAGCTGCTGTTGGACTTCAGTAAATGGAACCCTGCAAATAGATATGGAAATAAAGGCTAATTATTGTCATGCATGTGCCCTGACTTTGTTACTATGGCTTTTACCATCTCTTGAGAAGGCTATTGGTACAACCCCTGCCCACTGGCACAGAGATTTAATCAGACATATGGGCAGCATTACCCAGTACTGGCTCAATACAACCCACTCCTTCAGTGGCACAGGCAGTTTGGATGCTCGTGAGGTAGGATGAGTGGAGACATACAGCAAAGCTCAAGGTAAACGTGAGAAGGCACCACAGTGCTCTCCAGTCCTTTGTCATTTCAGGAAAGGACTCGGGTGCCTTTCATCACCTATGTAGCATCATTATTCCCTGGGAATGAAGAAGTCAAGTCAACAGAAAAACTTTCGGTGCCGTTACCGTCTTATAACTAGCATAGAATCATAGAATCATAGAATCATTAAGGTTGGAAAAGACCTCTAAGATCATCAAGTCCAACCATCAACTAACACCACCATGACTCCTAAACTAGGCCCTGGAGTGCCACGTCTACACCTTTTTTGAATGCCTCCAGGGTAGACGACTCCACCACCTCTCTGGGCAGCCTGTTCCAATGCCTAACCACTCTTTCAGTAAAGAAATTCTTCCTGATGTCCAATCTAAACCTCCCCTGATGCAACTTGAGGCCATTTCCTCTCGTCCTATCGCTAGTTTCTTGGGAGAAGAGTCCAACACCCGCTTCACTACAACCTCCTTTCAGGTAGTTGTAGAGAGCGATAAGGTCTCCCCTCAGCCTCCTCTTCTCCAGGCTAAACAATCCCAGTTCCCTCAGCCGCTCCTCGTAAGGCTTGTTCTCCAGACCCTTCACCAGC
>WAAD01031410.1:101799-126426 GCA_013389945.1 Fregata magnificens
CACCACTCTCTGGGCTCGGCCATCCAGCCAGTTTCTTACCCAGCAAAGTGTATGCCCATCCAAGCCATGAGCTGCCAGCTTCTCCAGGAGAATGCCGTGGGAGACCGTGTCAAAGGCCTTACTAAAGTCCAGGTAGACAACATCCACAGCCTTGCCCTCATCTACTAGGCGGGTCACCCGGTCATAGAAGGAGATCAGGTTGGTCAGGCAGCACCTGCCTTTCATGAACCCATGCTGGCTGGGCCTGATCCCCAGCTTGTCCTGCACCTGCAACTGCATGTTGGTAGGCAATTAAATGCAAAGGCAGTTTGGTGTGCATTTCAGGGCTGTGTTCATTTTCTGACTCCCTGTGGAAATTACTGCTTATTCTTACCTCCTAGGCAGACTCGAGTAACACGGCACGTGAAGCCGATCTTCATGGCTAAGTTATTAGTCTTTTGGGCAGACTGGGCTCATACTTCATGCTGGTTGCCAATACAATCAGGGTGAATTTTGGAGAGGTAATCATAGTTCAGCTAGGGTCAGCTGTACAAGGCCAAGGCTATTGATGGCTATTTTTTGAGGTTTGCTCTGGTGAGGAATGCCTGTGACATCTATTTCAATTCAGATTCCTGCAGAAACCAGAAAGACATCTTCACTTAGGCCTTTACTTAGGGAATTCCTTACCATAGGATAGAGGCTCGAACTGCAATGTGATTACGTACAAACCTTCAGCAATTAAGTGATACACAAAATAATTTACGCATACTGGCAGCAGCTAAATGCAAAAAGACAGCTAATCCTCCTCCAAGTTGCAGATAAAAGCTCTCTTTCAATGGTTTATTTTTAACCCAGACACCACTAGCTTAATATGTTCTGGAGCATCTACGAAGAATAATTTTTACGGAATATATTTTTTAAATCTTGCTTTCCAGGGAAGTACTTTTTCATCTAGTACTCTTTCCTAAGCTATTTTTGGACCCCAATGCATGAATTCTAACATTTTCTGGGCAACATTGTGAAAAAATGAATAGATGAATAGGAGATGTAAAATACTCCAGACTGCATAAGAGTTATCCAGTCCAGTTTGCCTATTCTCTATTGAAATGTGGATTTAGTGATGATTTGTTCAAGCCTGCAGGAAATCTTATTTAGCTATGTATTAAAAAAAAATCAAATGTTCTGATCTTAACTTGTATTTCTGACTACAAATGACTCCTGTATTTTTTCAGCCAGGTCTGGAATATCTCTCCAAGGTAACTATGGTCTATTCTTGAGTTTGCTCTTTGTTTGTAAAAGTCAGGTTTATTTAAATAGGTGTAGCAAATTCCATATAACCAGTGATGAGAGGATATTAACCGATTTTTAAAGGCCTGATCAGAACAACTGTGGGAAAGAGGTAAACATTAACTTGATGGTCATCCCAAGCGTTAATTTTTACTTCAGCAATACTAGATACTAAAATGGGTTCCCAGCTAAGAATCGTAAATCTTGCATTTAAGAAAAAAGAAAGTGTGATCCTAGAAAGCAGATGCAGATTTCTCCACATCTCAGTGAGTGTCCAATCTTTACACGTCTGATTGATAGCTTTAGCAGTGGGACACGTGTGTGATTTATTCACTTTCAGATCTTTCTAAGGGAGGCAACAAAACAATATTAAAATCTCCTGTTGCTAGTCAGTGAGTAGGTGGTATTTGCTGTGGGAAGAGCAGTAACGCTGGCTTGCGAAGGCACAGACAGCTGTATCTACAGGTACCTTTTTAGATTAAGGTGAATGGAGTAAGGTGACAAAGAAAGCTTTGATTTCCATCCATCAGGACAGCAAGAAACAAAACAAACAGAGCAGGTGGGCACATGCAATGACACCGAGACGGGCCAGAGGAGTATCAGCTCAGTGCAGCGTAGCCGCCTGCATCACCAAAGTGATACCAGGGCAGTGGCAATGGGATGGACGAGTTACTGCGGTGCTCCAACCCAGCCAATAGACCTTGCACTCCTCTCTTCTGATGGCTAACGTAGATAGCCGCGACTAGGGCTTTTTCTGCACTAACAGCCCTCTTATTGCTCCTTTAGGGATCCTAACCTTTGCTAGCAGCAGCTTGGGGGCAAAAAAGCCCAGGGCCTTTGGGTACCACTGATCTCATATATAGCCATGAAACAGCAGGGAAATGCCAGAGGCCATATGGAGTACAGGTGGTGGCAGTTACTGCCCAGGCCCCTAAAAACAGCTCTGTAAATGAGTTAACAGCATCACCGCAAACGCCTGCTTGTGCTTTCTGTGCCTCATTGTGGGGGCACTGCATCTAAGTTTGTGCCGCCTTGTACAATTAGGCACCAGAGACTGTAGTAAAACCAGCTATTTGTCATGCCCTCCGAGTGAACCGGCGGGTGCCCTGCCTCACCAAAGCGGCACGGCAGCCTGGCCTGGCTCTCTGGCTCCCGCTTCCCGTGGGGATCCTCTGCCAGGTGCCCCCATGCCGGCAGCCGACAAGATATGCAAAAAGCACCAGCAGCATAGGCATTACAAAGATGAATCAAAAAAGCCTCCCTGTCTGTCTCCCCGCACAGTGGACCCAGAGGATCTTTGATGGGTCTGAAGCCCTAAAAGGAGATCTCTCTGTTCTGGTACTGCTTAAGCTTCCACAAAGGAGATGAAAAGGAGGAATAAAACATCTGAACAGCCCAATCTGGTCTGAACTGCATGCATTCATTACGGCAAAGACGGATTTCTTCTGGTTCCTCCTCCGTATCCTCCTCCTCAGTGGTGGCAGCAAGAAGCTTGACACTCCAATTACAGGATATTCGTGTTAAACAGAGAAGAGGGACAGCTAGTCGGTGGCAGACGTTTAGGATATGACATCCAAGGCTCCATGCAGCCAGCAGAAACCTGGAGGAACAGATTGAAACTACTCTAATGGCCCGGCTCCTCACAACGCTTCGGTATAGGCTTAAATTAGCTCCTAGCAGTCAGCATTACCCATGACTTGAATCAGGGTCCAAATGTACTCACTTTACCAAAGCTACTGTGAAATGGGACTGGTGTCCCGGAGGCTGGAAGGGGCCCCGTTGCATGGGGCTGCTGTTGTGGTGTACCATAGTGAAGTGCCTTTTCCATGCCTTTTTTTTCCCCCCAGGTTTGCCACTTGGCTGTACCTCATCTCTGAACCCCCTGGCACAGGGTCTCAGGCCAGGAGTGCCACTCGCTCTATCCATTTACAAAACCCTGTGGCTGAAATCCATTCAAAGGCTTGTGCAAAAGCATTTGATGTTTGTGGCTCTGAGACCGCTTTGTCCTTTCAAACTTGAGAAAAGTTTTTGTCTTTTTTCCCCTCAGATGGAAATGGTAACGCAGGCTAGGAAAAATGTCATTAATAATACAAACTGGGGGCCTTTGGGAGAAAATTTAATTTTGAAAAGTGACTACTCTGCATGAATATGTCATGCCATCAGAAGTTAGTCTGGATTTTCTTGACTCTTCACATATGCATATATTTCTCATCTGCCACACATGGTCCTTTTCCCTTATTGAATTAGGGTGTAATTATGAGTGCATATCTAAATTAGAAGAAGTAAATAGAGATTCATCCATTCAGTAGGCATTTTTCTACGGAAAAAAAAAAATTCCTTCAGATATTGGTTTTCTTCAGGGTTTTTTTTTCTCTATTTTTAATTTAAAGGTACTTCTCTTATGTTTTATTCACTTGTTTTCATTAGGTAAAGGAATGCCTTGGCATGAAAACCTGTCCTGAATCCACTGCCTGCTTGACAGATATATACAAAGACTTGAAACATGAGAGGAAAAGCGGATGGTTGCAGGAGGAAAAAAAAACCTAACCAAAAGAAAGGAATTAAACCCAGCACAGGGGCATGTATTAATACCGTGTGAGTGCCATTGCACGCATTGCTTCCTAGGAGTGATGCACAGCATCTTGCTTGACAGGCTAAGACTGACAGACCTCAACTATGAATCTCTACTGCCTTCTAAAAAGGGTGGCCCTCCCTTTTATCTCTAGATTGATCCTGACCAGTTTGCTGCAAGTAGATACTGCTTGAATTTCAAATATCGAGTGCTGGTATCTGCGATTGGTCCCACGCTGTAAATCACATGCTAATGTTTCTCTGTCTTGACTGGATGAGAATAAACATAATAATCAGGAAGAGGCCTTGAAGAAGCCACTGTGGCTTTAAATCTCTCAGGGAGCAGCAGCAGTTTAGGGAGAAGCGGCTGATAAAGCGGATTAGGGAATTCTAGAAAATTTAAACCCCACTCCTTTCTGGGCCACACAGGCTCTGCCCAAGGCATCGTTCCTAGGAAAATTAGGCTGCTGTGAAATTTATTGCCAGGGTGCAGAATTTACATTTCAATTTCTCTTGTCGCAGTCCAGGCTGCGGTCAGACCCCCTCCGCCTGCCTTAGCCGCTTCTGCGCCGCGCTCGCCTCTTCCCCATCACAGCCCTGCGCAGCCCCCAGCCCCAGCCTGCTCCCCCACTTCACCGGGGCTCTTTGGGGGGGTGCTGAAGACAACTACAAACCCCTCTTCCAAAAGTTTAAGGAGAGCAAGGCTGGCTGGGGAGGGTTGCAGAGCTTGGTTGCTCTTGCTTTTCACTATATTGCTGCCCTCATGGCCAAGCAAAGGCTTGTATTCTCGACCCTACAGAAACTCAGTGGAGTTGAATTTTTTCCATTGCCAATAAATTATGCTCAGGGGTTTACCTGAGAAGAGGCAGGCACAAGCCAAGGCAGGTGACAACTGTCTCTAGATTTGGGGGAAAGGACCTATCATTCTCTTCCAGGAGTCAGCGGGGCTCTGCTGGACCCCACAGCCAGATATGCCCTCACGGCCCAGGCAATGCCAAACTGCTTCCACCCCACGGGGAAGGATGGCAGGGGACCGAGGGGGAGCGGCAAGTCTTGAAAGCGTTGACTGAGGAATTGAAGAAGAGGAAGAAGAAAAGGAAGTACAACATTTTGACAAGACAAATTTGGAGGGAGAGGAAAGTAGGAAAAGAAATAGTGAGAAACGGCAAAGGGTGCAAAATAATGAGATTGCTGATGATAAAGCAATTCTGGAGAGTATTTGGTTGAACTTTTTAACAGGGCCAGCAGGAGGGTTTGCGGAAATGATGATCATTACATGGATATTCATAAACATCCAGCACACTGCCAGTCACAGGACAGGAACAGGCTGTATTACCTCTGGGCCTGACCAGAAATAGCCAAAACATAGAATCATAGAATCATTTAGGTTCAAAAAGACCTTTAAGATCATCAAGTCCAACCGTAAACAGCTTGAAATTAGCAATGTGTTCCTTTGCGGAGGAGTCTAAGTCCTAACACTGATGTCACAACAAGCTGAAATTATGTCTAAATTTGAAAAAAAAAAAAAATTTGCTCAGAGGTGTTTTGCAACTGTAAATGAGGCATAACTTGCATCATCTACGAACTGTGATGCACTGTTACTAACATTTGAGTTACATTTCCCTTAGAAAGCCAGGAGGGGTTCCGACCCTGGATTAGGGTCCCTCCTGACACTTAAATAGGAAGTGCATATGGAAATAGAGTTGGCCAGGGTGTCACCACCTTGAGGTGCATGATAGCTTGAGGTGGAAAGGTGGAGAATAAATGTTACTGCAAGAAAAGCTGCTGAATTTCCTTTTGAGAGACTGATAATCCCGCAGGCTTCTGCAGAAGCAGCTTTTGATTATCATTGCTAATGATATTAGAAGACATCTCTGGAGTCTGTCCTTTAAAAAATGTTTCCCTAGTGCTACTTGAAAACATATGGGTTGGGAACTGAAGTGAAAAACTGATGTTTTACTAACTCTCTTGGCATGATGGAGGCTTAGAAAATGATGTGCCTCATACCGGAGATGCATTTTTAACAGTAAATGAAACCAGACTGCATAAAAATTCAAAATACTAGACTGGTAAATGTAGATGAGAAAAGAAGTTGGAACAAGCAAAAGGGGCTGGTTAAAGAACCAAATGAGAAAAGATGGATCAGACCTACAGTTGGGGTGAATTGGACCAGCTCCACTAACTTTTGCAGATCTATTTTGAGTTGCATGAACTCACTGAAGATCTAGACATATACTAGCAACATACACAGGGTTTGAGTAAACCAGGTCTAACAGAGCATTTTCAAATGCTGCGACTTCCTGAGGGCTTTATCAAGTAATAGGATGGGCAAGCTCAGACTGCAATTTGGAAGGTAACAGTTTTGAGGGGAAAGGAACAGAGAGATGGAGCCAGTGTCAGTGCATTTTGCCAGCTCCAGCTATCGCACCAGCAATGCCTAGTGAAGAAGTGGCCTCCTGGCACATCTGCGTGGGTTACTGAAAGGAAACAAGAAGGGGAAAAAAAGGAAGAAAAAGGAAAGAGGAAGGGTCCACACCCTGGTTGTCCCAGGCTTCTTCAGTCCAGTATCTTGTCCATCTGCGACACTGGGCCATAGTTACGGTATCTAACATAGCCCCAGTTCCAGTGGCTCATGTCCGTACAATTTAAACCTCCTTTCAAACAACATACACTAACCCCCAGATGTTTTATACCAGAACAAGCGTGCCCTATGCTGGAGATGGATCAGGTTAGTTTTGCTGGTTTAATAGGATATTAAAAAAAAAAAATTAAAAAGCATTATGCTGATACCTCTTCAGTGTATTCATTGGGCAAAATGCTGGCCTTCAACAAGGGAGAAGGCTGGGTAGACTCCGTCCCATCAGCTCTACCACCTGTGGAAAAATTAATACATTTTGGTTGCTGCAGAAGAGCTTTTGAGAAAATGCTATTTTGGCAAAGCGCAGAATCACTGCATCTCTTAACTGGGCATGCAGTTTCTGAGCCCCTGCTAGCAATTACTGATTTTGTAAACTTATCAAAGTAAAAAAGCATTCCCTTTCAGTGGCTTTGTGCTCCACCTCTTTGTCTCTTTTAGACCAGTTAGTCATCTCACACATACCCACAGGAAGAGCCAGATGCCCAGCAGATTTTTTGCCAGACAGGTGCTACAAAGTTCCTTCCCCTTCCAAACTGCTAGATGGTGAACTTCAGGAGGTTTCTGTGTGATCTTAAGAAAAAAAGCAAACTGCTGCTGAGGTTGACATCCTTCTGAACCAATATGGGCAAGCTCTCAATCAGCTCCATTTCTGTAAACAGGTCAGATATTCCCCCCGCCCCACCCCTTGGAAATGATTTTTTAAATGGCAGAACTTACATTTTTGCTGCACGGTGGTTACAGTGTCTGTTGAAGCTGTAAGGTGCTGCAGTATCCTAAAGAAATGGCAGATCCTAAAGACAGCTTTCATCCTTAGCCACAATTAATTAACATAATCTATTTTTCAATTTTCCCAGGCCCTCTTTACACTGTCTAGCTAGGAGCTTAACCTCTTTTCCAAAAACCAACATAGCTAAAAAACACTTAATATCGCTCTCAGTTCTTATAGAAATCAGAACAGGTTTTGCATTTGACTACACAAAGAAGTTTTATTTCAGTGACTTGAGGTGCTAGGGTTCTTCCAGATGTGACTCAAGCCATGATTTCCCATTGAAATAAGCTTTTATCCTTTATCCAAGAGATAGATCGTGTTATGAGAAAATCAAAATTGTTTTATTCTAGATGATGTCTAATGAAATTGAACAATAAAAATTGTTACCCTTTATGACTGCCAAGCAATTAAGTGACCTGGTCATAGGGAATTAACTCAGTCTTCTTCCTTTGAAATGACAGCTGAAATAACAGTCTTTGTCTACTGTATGTGTGCTGGAGAGGAGGCAGAGGAGGAAGGATGGGAACAGGACGATACACAGTTAGAAAAATCCTGCCCCTGTTGCAACCACTGAATTGTTTCCCATTAACTTTCCTAAGGGCAGAATTTCCTCCATTCTGTCACACCTTCTAGGACAGCTTCATAAACAAACAAACAAGCAAAAAACCCCACCTTGCTTCTACTATGATTTATAATACTCCCCGAATTGTTAATCTAAAAAGCTCTTTGAGTATATTTTGCTGCTTTTCTCTTTCTTTTTCTTTGGGATCCCTCAGTGTAAATGACAGCGGAGCAGGAAGAGTGCATGCTAGCTCATAAAAGGTGTGTGCCAATGAACTTGTAATTTAAACATGACACAGTGGGAGCTGGATTAGGGACATTTGGGTATAAAACCAGAAGCATCTAAAGTGGCAGGACTTCGCAAATTCACCAGCATTGTAGACTGCAGCCTCTCCATCAAAGAGGGAAAATACAGCATCAGGGCCCGGTGACAGCGTGGCTGCATAGAAAGTTTTCCCTTTTGCACCACTACAGTTATCTTAATTATAGCAACTTCATTCAATTGGCATACAATTGCTTTCATTCAGTGATTAAAGTGTCCAAGGTGACACAATCCAAGACAAAAAAGGCACATGTCTATGGAAATGAGTCTGTCTGGGACATTATATTGGCATAACTATTTTTTATAAAAATCATGCCCCATCTAATGCTTTTTCCAGGGCATCCAGTCTTTGGGTGGCTGTTGATTATACAGCGCTGTGTGATAGGACCATCATGTATAAGCATCAATGGGTGTTTGCCTATCCAATAAAACCATATACAAAAATCAATTCTATACAAATGATCTCAATAAATTGGCTGAAAGCTTGCAAGACAGTAACAAGCAGACAAAGATCCATGCATCTATTTTGGTGCCACTTACCAGTTAGCGTTAGTTATTTATCACCAGACATCTCACTTGCATGGATTGTTTGTTTCCTTCTCCCCAAACTGCCATAACCGTGATCTACCACTGGACTCCCTTTGAAAAAGTCACTATCAACTGTCCCTCATTACGTGGCAGAGTCCATCTGGAACAAAGTTTCTGTTAGCCTGTTAGACCTAGATTTGGTCTAATTAATTACTGTAATTAATTAACTTCCATGGATGGAAAAAGACGAAAACAAAAGCTAAAGAGCAAGACAGTTTCACACAGAAGATGTTTCTACAAGCAGCTGAATACACCCTGCTTTTACACCAGAGTTGTAAAAGTTCCTGGTTTGGGCTTGTAGTTTTCCGTGATGATGGTGGCATGAATAATTTCCAACAGTGACAGACTTCAGAGTGCCAAAACAATTAGGGCTGTAGTGTCAGAAAATAGGAACGTAAGCCACGCAGAGCAAATGCAGAGTTTTTAAAATGTGTTTAGATTTTAAATCCTTTTAAGGGATAGCATGGCAGGCTTCATGTGCCCTAGCAAATCATTAATGATAATATGAAATCCCAGCAGAATTATAGCAGGTATTTCACCATGAACTTGACCATCCAGCCATGTAAAGAGAGTCCTTTCCACCTCTGAGTCATTACAAAAAAACCTTCATCTTTCCACCAATCTAGCAGGGTAGCCTGATCAGAGACTAGAACTAGGAGAGTGACCCATACTGGCTATATTTGTTACTCAACATAGAGTTAACAAAAGGAATGGCCAGACAAATTCATACAAGAAAAATTCTTCAAGAACTATAAAATATTTCAAGAAGTTGTTGAGCTGCAAATAGTTGCAGGCTAGAAAAGTCCTTGGAGGGAGCATCCCTACATGCTTGTCCTGTTCTCTTGCTTCCTAGGCACCCACTGTTGGCTGCTGTCAGCTGCTTCTGGACTTGTGTTCAAGACAGCTACTTCAGAGGCAGATCGTAATTACTGGCCTATTTTTAGATGCTCTGATTTTGGCAGAAGGCCAAAAATTGTAATAATACAGCTTTGGTATTATCTGTCATCTCCAGACATGGAAAAGGGCCATGAATTCAGCATAGGGGTAGATAATGTAGATCTGTTAGAATGCATTATTATCTACAGTGTTGTCTATTGCCAGTTTCATTTTTATTGCATGGCAAAGGTCAACACCTTTAGGTAGTTCAGAGATCCCAAAGGGTGACAAATTACCAAGAATTCATCTATTCAGCATATATATGAAGCCATCAGAAAAGACTGTTGGCATGGTGCTAACACTCTCTGATCTACGTTATACGTTGGCAAAGAAGATTTGTCTGCCATTGATGGTGGACAGATACTGAGGGCTGAAATAAGGTGGCACCTTATTGTTCTTCAGCTGAAATGTAGCTCATGGTAACAAGATTCACAAGTCTCTGATTCCTACTGGAAACTGAGCTGCATTTGGTTTTGGGAAACCGCAAGAATATTTTTATTTCAGAATGTCTTAGTGTTAGCCCTAGAAAAAAAAGAGATCCATCCAGACTTCTTTTTTTCAGTTAAAAAGAGGAAGGAAATGGAATGAAAATAGCAATCAATATGGAGGAAAAAATGGGACATTCTTCCACAGCTTGCTCTTATAGGCATCAGACTTGACAGTCTTTGCTGGATCCTTCAGGATAACTTAATCTCACCTAGAAGAGATTGCACCTAGCCACTTACTTAGTGATGTTTAATTGAGCAAACTATTATACTAGTGGTGCAGTGTGTTGGCTTTTGATAGGTATCCAGGCTTAATTAAAGCATTTTGGATATGCTCTAGAAGAACCTGTATGTTCCAGATCCTAGATAATTTTGGCATCTGCCACATGATGGGAAAAGAGGAAAAGATATACCACATCAGACAAAGACTTCAAATACTGTGAGTTTTCAGAGAAAGATGCAAAAGCTCTGTCATTTTCGCCCTAAAGTTTTCTTCTGACTAGACTGATGTTATATCATCTCACGTTATACCACCTCATCACTGTTGAGTATTTTACTCCTCATAAGGTTCTGGCCTCAGTGGTATCCTGTCACAGCCCATTCCCCAGATTGGTTCTCCACTCTGTAAAAGAGTTTTTAAAGTTTGCCACCTTCTAAATGTACTGAAGCTTCCTTCTTCTTGTGGGATAAGAAGTGGTGGCTAGAAATGTCCAGGTGACCTTCTCTTTTGCCTCTCTCGCTTCTCCTCTAATTCATTTTCCACGTTGGTCTGACAGAGCCTGAGATGGTTGCACTTCAGGCCACATTTCAAGACCCGTCTATTATTCTGTCTTTCGCCAAAGAGGCTGATTTGAAGCAGTGTGAATTTTTGTGAGACTTTGGAAGTGTTGAATTGACTTTTCTGTCACTTTCACTACATTTTACTTTACATTTACATTTACCGTGGGTTACAGCACTGATGGAAATATCCTTATAGTCTATGATAGGCGCATTCTACAAATAGCATGTTAAAGAAATTGTAATGTTTTTAAAAGTTAAGAATCATCCAAAAGTTTTAAAAATATAGGCGCTGTGTGTAATCAACCAAAAATAACCACTGCATTTTTATTTTTGGCAAAAGATACATAGTAAGAAGGAAAACTATGCAGTTTAATGTGCTCCTTGGTATTAGTTCTCATAGTGTTTGCCAGTAATGGCAACATTATAATTTGTAGAATTAATTAATGATCTGGCATCTGATTTTGATTCATTAATGCTTAAGCCAGCTAAGTCTCAATTATCCTCTGGACTATTTATTCCTTAACAAGCTTTTAGCTAATGTGATTTTAAAAATATGAAAATAGGTCTTAACTTGCCTTTAAGAAGTGGCAATATTTTAACACTCCTCTATAAAATAAAGGAACCTTCATATTTTTTGTTCTGTTATAGCTACATTAAGAATTAGACTTGGGGATTTGCAATGTATTCACTAAATATATATTATATTTATATGTACCTGGAACCTGACTTCAATTTAGTCTTGATTAAAAAATGTACTGAATTGGAAACTGTGTAATAAAGGATGCCTAAATCATACTGACCCAGAATAGCTCACTCAGTCAGACAGTTAGCAAATAAGTGCACAAGCAAGCAGATGATACGAGAATTCAAAATTAATTCTATTCTCAGAGGATGCATGGACTAGGAGATAGCATCTGATTCTATCTGCAGAGGTGCAAATCCAGAGTAACACCTTGGCTACAGCCTTGTTACCCTGAATTTGATTGCTTATCCTGCAAATGATCAGAATTGGACTCTTCTGTGCCCAAGGCGAGGTTAAAGCAGCTGAAATATCCAGTATTACTTCATGACATTTTTGTGATGCAACTGAAAGTCTCTACCAATTTCCAGGTATTTATTATTTATAACTAATCCATTTACCAAAGTAATTTAAAGACTCCTGAAATTTTCTCCAAATGACTGGTATTTTTAAAAGTTCAATCACCACATCCTTTAGGAAAATCTGCCTGATGGAGTTATCTCTTGTGCTGCAATTGTGTTATGATAGGGGGCATTCAGAAACTGCATACCTTTGATTCGGGATTGTCAGGCACCAGTTTGAGAGCTGATCTGAACTGATCTTGGGAAGATGCTTCTGTTGCTGGGCTCTGATGTGATGTTCCTACCTGCCATCCTTGTACCTTGTCCCTGCTCACATCAAAACTTAAATGCATAATTACAAAGACAGGTAAACAAATGAATCATGGATCTTTTAACCAAATACTCTTAGTTAATCACTTTAGTTACTGAGATTTGTTTTGAAAGTACCTTCCGAAAGCTTTCAGGCATTACGTAAATGGTAGAAAATACAGAACTAAGCCATCAGTGTTGCAGCACATGAAATAACTCATCTTCTCCTGAAACCATGCTTCCTTCTGCTAAGAAGTCATTCAGTGGCCTCCCAATACCTGCATTATTGGTATTAATGTAGCTATGTAGTTATTCTTAGTTCATACTGCTGTGACATCAATTAGAGCTTTCCCCACCCTTCTCATCAAGAAAACCCTGAGATGAACATCTGAGAGTATCTTCCTTCCCATTTTTAGATCAGTAAGTCTAGCTCCTTCCAGTCCAAGCCAGGAAGTCAGCCTACAATGGTAGGACTTTTAATGGAGTGAGCTGGAATGCCAGCTTCTCTGGAAACCCGAGGAGCTGTTAGCTCAGCCAGCTCTCAAAAGGCTACCCCAAAACTACTGAGTGGGGGGACTGCTGAAGTCCCAAACTGTCTATGGTTTTAAAAATCAAAACCCATTTGCTGAGTCAGATCCTCTGGCCCACTGAATCCGCGCTGCGATACTCTGGGGACACAAGGCACCTCCAAATCCAGCTTATGTGGCCGGCACAGAACTCCCGGGTGGTCACAAAACCAGCTACCAGAGACATCTCAGAGGATAACGAACAAAGGAATCCATCTCCAGATACTGAAGCACAAGGAAAAGTCCAAGTTACCTGCGTTGTTATGGCGAGGGTTCATTTGGACTAAGAGGTAAATAGAGGCGGTTGAGCTCAATCTCTAAAGCTAGGGCTGGACTGCTGGAAACACGAGCTTTCTCAATTGCTCCGAGAAAATGATTGAGCTGAGAAATCAGAGCAGCCCTGATCGCTTTTAATCAACTGAATGAGGAGGAAGGAGGGGAGGTGGAGGCTTGGGAAGAAAAATATGTAAAGCTTAAAAAGTTCCAGCTGCTGTTCTCTAATGGAGTCTTGGTTCCTCATGAACGGTGGAATAGTTAGGCCACCTGGTGGTAAACAGCAAACCAACAATCTTTGCAATTTCCAAGCCACAATAAATACCCTGAGGATCAGAGAGCTCAGCGAATTGTCATAGGCTGGGGAGCTTTTCGTTCCCAGGTGGCTGGTGTGCAGCCACCGCCGGGAGACAGCAGCCAGCAATGGCTTCCATCAGTCGCCACTGCAATGCAGAATGGACAGGTTGATCCGGTGCCCAGCCAATTTCTGCCGGACAGCTGGCTCCATCACAAAATCTTCCACCACAGCCAGCCTCCCCTTTGCCTCAGGAGGGAGGCAAAGGAGAAAGCAGTCTGGGGACAGCTGAACTTAGGTAAGCTTGTGAAGTAGGAGCTTGACGTGTTAAGTGGCTGAACGAGGATCTCTGTCCCTAAATGCAGCATCAGGTCTATGCAGGTAAATCAAGCAAGGCTCATGTGAATGGTCACGATTACGCATTTGAGATTCATATTTCAATGAATATTCTACAATATAGTTTTCATTTCTGTGTCTGCAACTTGTTTCTTCTGGCAAATCTACTCACCAGAAGTATTGCAAAGTATCAAACATGAACGGACAGTGCCTGGAAGATGCCAAACCTGTTGGTGAAGTCCTTTTTCAGAAGCACTTCTAAGTACTCATCTTTAATATCTAAGAATTTAGCTGAGCTGGACAGTGGTATATTGCCGGAGAGCATTCACACATGGGTTCAGTACAGGCAAATGCATATAAATGGAAATTTGTTTGAAAATGCTATTCTTCTTAAATAAAGGACTGTCAGTTGTTTTGCCCAATTCTGTCCACTGGAGCTTTAGTGTGATCCTAGTGAAAACAAGTAACCATGTCCAGCAGTTGCTATTCTGCTGAGCATTGCTCCTAGCTACTCTCTCCTTGCTGCTCTTGCCTGGTTCCCTCACCGCATTCCCTAACACTTGAAAACTCACCAGACTTGTGACTCACATTTTAATCTTATCCAAGTCACAATGTTTATTTCACAGGATGCCCAATTAAACGGTAATTCAATCTGCTCTGGAGTTGTTTCCTTCCCCTCTGGTGATTAGTATAACCTGAATAATGTAGGAAGCACAGAAAAAAAGGCAGTAAACAACTTCAGTGACATCGGGAGACCAAGCTGCAAGTTTTCCCACTGAAGAAGAGGGAAAAAGGGCATGCACCAAAATTTTAACATGGGTCATAATTTCTAATGCTCTCTGACTCTGAAGAGTGGAAGGGAAAATTATGCTTAGTGTGCCTTATGGGCTCCCTTTAAGCCTGGGGAAACATGAGTAGGTGTGGGGCTGTGCAAGCCACACAAAGTGAAAGAAATTCTCTGGCCCCATTTTCCCTGTCCTTTCAAGTGCCCGCTGTTGCCCTTCATTGAAGCTAATGCGAGTATGCCAGTACCTTGCATCCTGCCTCCAATGCAAGTGCTGGAGCTCTGCGCTCTCAAAGCGAAGGAGCAGACTCCTGCCTATCGCTTGCTGCACGCTAATGTCCTAAAAACCTATTGGCTATCAGCTCGCTGATTGACTGAAGGGGATTTTTATCATGGCACAGACTCGCATACTTTCTCAGGGCTTTCTTTTCATCCTCACATAGGCATGTCAAGTGCCATGTGATGCACACAGAAGTAACTCTACTTGTTATCTGCCCCACAAGTGCTCCACAAGTAGCCTTCTGCAGCACCCCAGGCTTACACTGGAAGCATGGAAATAGAGGTAGAGCAACGCATAAAAAGAAGGGGCTGTTTTTCAAAATAAGAAAGAAAATTTAACTAGACTGTTAAATGTTACCTGGTCTTTAAAAAGCAAGCAAATTAAAGCCTCTTGGGAAATGCCAAATGTGAGAAGCTGTGTAGGAACACAGCTCAGAGCTACCTTTATATTGGACATCAGGAAAAACTTCTTTATCGAAAGAGTGGTTAAGCATTGGAACAGGCTGCCCAGAGAGGTGGTGGAGTCGTCAACCCTGGAGGCATTCAAAAAAGGTGTAGACATGGCACTCCACGGCCTGGTTTAGGAGTCATGGTGGTGTTAGTTGGTGATTGGACTTGATGATCTTAGAGGTCTTTTCCAACCTTAATGATTCTATGATTCTATGATTCCTTCCCAACTTGTACAACTGGTAAGGCAAAGCCAGCTCGGAGTTGAATATCGCCAGTTACTGAGGGGAAATGCCCTGGTTTCAGAATAGCCCTTTGCTCACTGGAGCAAACTCAACGCTGATGCAAGCACGGGCAACTCTACCGAAGACATCTCCTCTTGATGCAAGTGCTTAAAGCAAAACGTGCTACTGGCTCCTTACTTCACTGAAGCATCACATGCTAGTTACTAAGTAGAGGCCAGGTTGTGCCTCTGGGCTTTTCTGTGTGTGCACTGAGACAAACTGTGAGCAGGGGCTCACAGGGGGCCCTTGAGGGGTGCCAGCAGCCCTGCAGAGCCAAAGAGATCTGTGGCAAGGACACGAAGTCTGTGGGCACATTGTGGGGCAGCTCTCTCAAAAAGCCAGGTTTCTCTCCAGCTTGCAAAGGGAGCAATTTTGTGACTTAGGAAGAAATATTTCCGTTTGAGCTCCTGCTGTGACGGTGCTCGTTACTCTCGGCTGTGCCTAAGTGGCGTTACAAGGAGCTCCTCATACAACGTGCCCTGTGCCTGCCTTTTTTTTTCCTCTGAGGGGGGAGAAGTTTGGTGCTTGACTTTTTTGGTGATAACATTGTAAAATTCTTCCCAAAGAAATTTTCAGTGTGCTTTGCTGAGACTTTCTAAAAAAATATAGATTAATTGTGATAATTAAATTTCCCTCTGAGTGATTTCTTTGATAAATGGGTCTAGTTAGGACTTTCAATTAAGCACCAGGCCCTGCTGTGAAGTCAGACTGAGCTTTGTGTTGCAGGCATTTATTGCCTCATTTACACAGAGACAATCTGAATTATTTTACATTACACTGTTTTCTTTATCTGTCTTTTTTTACACAGGTATTAGAATTCCTATTAACCCTTCTATCAGGGAGCCAATTAAAAAGGTATGGTCAAGCAATTTTTAATTATTTTGTTATGGTTTAAATAAGCCTCCTGGAAGCACGGTACTTGAAATCTTTCTCTTGTCCATACTGCAGTCCTTTGCCGCATAAACTCACTGGTTTGTTATTGTGCAGATGCTCGCAGACTCCAAGTTGGTGATAAAAGAATATGAAAATAATATAGAGTGGGGAAGAAAAGACAGTGACCACAAAGACAACGTTTTGATGAATGGTGGTAATATGCAACAATTCGGGGAGCAGCAGCTTTTATGTTTTTGCGTTGTCCGAAATTGTGAGTAAATGGTAACTACTGCTTGGAGAATTTGAGTTATCAGGGGTGCACTTCACCTTTAAGGTTGCTATGTTTTAAAGTTATATCCATGCACTCGAGCATGGTTGCATGATCATTTTGAGCATGGATTGAAGTGTTTAAGATACACAATTTCTGCCTTTTATTATGAAATTGGGACTATTTGCTTGTTTTTCTAGTTACTGGTATCGATGGTTACAGAAAAATATCCATGTGTATCTAGAGTGTCAATCAGTGCTGTAAACCACGAAGAATGAGAGGTCTGCTAATTTAATTAAAAACTCAAAACTCATCCAAAAGAGGATCTTTTTTTTAAATACAAATTCCACATCTAGACACTAGAACTCACTGTCATTGATAACAGAGAAGAAAAAGTCTACTAGACTTAGAAAACGGCTTTAAATTTTTATGAGTTTTCTGTAAAGCCATCCACAGCTACGCTAGCTAAGATGAAATCATAAGGTTTACCAACTGATGTGCTTTGAGATAGACAATTAGTTTCTGATTTATGACATTAGGGAAAAACATGTTTTTCTCTTCTCCCACACTACCCAACAAAAAATATTTCTATTTCCTTTATACTATGTAGTATGTTTGAATCTATGTAATGAGAGTATATAAATTCCTAATTATACTTTTGAGCTTGATTTTGATGCAACCAATGAAATTGATATGTTTCCCAAATGAGAGTTAGTCAGAAGCATACTTTAATTCGTATTAACCTGAACCTTTTTCGAGAGGCGGGAGGATTTCAAGGGAATCTCTGCCGTGTAAAGAAATCATGCTGTCTGTCCATATATGAATCTAAGCAGAGCCAGACCTCAGATTGTCTGCACGGAGCAAGAGATATCAAATGAGTTGTGACTACTGAGAGTTTGAATAATTGATGGAAATTTCAATGCAATTAATGTAAAGCAAAGGACACAAACTTATTGCTGAGAAATTAGGGTTTGTGGATTATTGAGGTATGACAGTAAATCCAGATGTCAGCCCCCCCCCGCTTTTTTCTCCAACATAAAACAGCAAACCCCATGCTTCTAATGCAGATTTGTTATGCTCTGGCATATCTAATTTCTTAAACTGGTAAGACAAAGATGACCGATACCAAATAATATAAGTGTACATTTTTAAAATCCAAATGCTATTTTAAATGTAAGTTAAAATGAGAACACTGTGTGGTTAATATTTATCTAGCATCCTTTCTCTTTGAGGCACATCTTGTCATATAGGACTATGCTGTTAAAGTGGTTCATGGGAATGATGTGCATGACTCCTTTTGCTAATGGGAGCTGTGTGCATAGAACAATTTAGCTGTTAGTGCTCTGAGGAGAAGAGAACTTGAATAGCAGGGGCTTGGAGAGCAAAATAAAAAGAAAGCTGCTAAGGGCATTTGAAAATACACTCACTATTCTTTTTCTTCCTAAGCATTGCTGCAGTAAACAATTGCTTCAAGATTCCTCTTTAAATAAGTGGCATGAAAAGGAAAAGAGCATGACTTTGTATCAACAGCCATTCAAAATGTACCCAGGGTCCCAAACTAACCTTGAGGGTAGGAAAGGCTTGCGGGGGGAGGGTGCTGCAAGGGTGGTTGTTCCGGCTGGTTTCTTTCTTTGCTGGCCAGTGGTTTAAAGAAATTATCCCTAGTGGGAGCATTCTGACCCAAATATCAGGGACGCTGTGTTTCCTATGGGGAGTGTATTTAGGCCTGGATTTTAAAAATACAACTGCCTAAAATTAGACTCCCAAATCCACGTAAAGCGCTAAAGAAATGGCCTGGTTTTCAAAAGAATCAAATATCCACGGACTCTGGGTCAGGATCCTGACCCAGCAAAGCAGATGAATATT
Organism: Fregata magnificens; assembly: GCA_013389945.1. Lineage (NCBI taxonomy): Eukaryota > Metazoa > Chordata > Aves > Suliformes > Fregatidae > Fregata > Fregata magnificens. Next base: position 120,376 of record WAAD01031410.1, read on the forward strand.
CTCTCCACCCCCCCCACCCCGAGGCAACGTGATTGCCCATGCGTTTAAGGCTAAAGTGCTTAAGTGCTCCCTTAGGTAGGGGTTAGAGAACTTAAACATGGGTGTAGAATCGACTGAGCGCCATCCACTCTTTTAGATCTTGGCCGGAGGGAGGTTTTTTCATTTGATTGTTTTTTTATCACTTTGCTTGTGTAGATTTTTCCAACCAAGCCATATGCAGCAAAGTGCTTTTAAACACATTGCAAACCTTGGTCCTGAACCTTGCCAGGACAATTTCCTTTAGGGGGTGGGCTGCAAATATACTAATTGTTGTAGGGCTGTGTACAACCCCTAAGGTCAGGGCAAATGTATACCACACGGGAGAGCAGCTTCTTTTAAAGGCTAAGTTAATAGCAAACTCTTCCTGATGATTAGTCAGGACTAGAAGAACCTGCGATATTAAAAAAAGCCAAAGAGCACTATGCATCACACAGCCCTTTCCTAAGTGTTATGATGCAGATCTGTTAATGGGTAAAAAGATGGCTTAAGGTACTGGACCAGGACACAGAAACCCTGACTCCAAGCCCCACTTCCACCAAAAGATTTACGTATGACCCTGGGCAAGTCACTGACTATTCACTTCTAAATCCATAAAAGGGCAATATACTTTTCTGCCTTTGGAGTGAAGGGAGACTAAAACCCATTAGTGATTGTGAGGTGCTCAGATATTAAATTCTTAAGTGCTTAGATACATCAGTAGAGGAATTTTCCAAAGAGACATTATTGAACAGATCTGTGCATGCTTTTTGGTAATATTCTTCATAATGTGTTGTTGTATATCTTTATTCCTGATGTTTTATTTATTACAAAGTATTAAAGGTTTGGTTTCCTTATGGGGGTGGATTGACTTGGAGGAGTTCCACAGGGAAAGAAAATGTTTTCCATGTTATAAGACTAATAACATAACGGGAAAAAGAAAAAAGCTTATGTTGCCATTTGATTGAGACAATAAATAAATGCCTTCACTTTGGCCCATAGCGTACCATCTAACTACTATGATCTTATGCCTGTTCAGTCTTATTAACTGCCTTGCTTTTCACCTATCGTGTTTTCTTCCACTTCTATAACCCAGGTACTAAATGTTGCAAAAAAACCAACCAAAAAAACCCCAAACAAACCCTCCAAAAAAAATTCAGGCCATAACAAACATCACTCCATATTTCCTGAAGTGAATGTCACTGTGGGATGGTCCCCGTGACATCGACAAAAATGCCATATTACTGTTTAATTGTCGAGCCCTGCCTAAGTCTGCCCATTAGTGACAGTAATCAGGACAGAAAAGGAGCCAGGTTACAGATACCAGGGTCAGCTTAAAGCTGAGGAAAGATGGGCATATGACAGGAAAAAGAATTTAAAAGGTGACTTTGGGGAAGCTGACTGTTTCTCACACTTAAACCAAGGCTATATCTAAATGTTATGCTTAAGTTCTCACAGAAATATTTTTTGCTGTATTTCTGTATTTCCCGTTTTCTCATGTGTTTGTGTTCTTTCAGGCATGTAACTTTTGGTCATGTTTTGGCAATAAGCATAAACCTGATGATTCTCCTAAGCCTTAGTCCAGAGTAGTTTACAGAGGCTGCATTGCTTTAAGGTCTTTAGTAATTTGGGTGCTCTTTCTCAGGACGAAATCTTCCTTGGACTGCTGGCTCTGCAGGGGATCAGTATCAACGAGCAAGGCATTCTCACTGAGGATAAGCCTGACTTTACAATCCAGTATTTTGTGTTACAGCTGTCTACTGCATCACATTATCTGTCCCATTACTCATCCTGGCTTCCCTTATGCTCATTCATGGTTGTTTCCTGTGGTCTTCTTTTGGGGCTCTTTTTGTCTTTTATTAAGAATCCCTTTGGGAAACTAAATTCAACAAGTGGTACTATATCTAGCTTTTATAGATGTGATAATCATATGTTTATATTTTAATATCATCAGTGACTATGTTCTGTAACACAATAAAATGTCTTCATTTTCTTAATCACTATTCTGAAAGTCTTTTGGGAGCTTTCAGGTTAAAAGGCACTAAATAAAACGCAGGGCTCCGCTATCACCCTAAGTACGGCTCAGACTAAAACTTCAACTTTCTGCGGTTTTCATACAATTGCTTTATATCCCATTTGATACTTGTCCTATTTATCCAATACTTTGATACAGAATTTGTAACGCTGCACTCTGCTTTATTACTCCCAGTGATTCCTTTCTGTCTGCTCTTGGCTGGTACTGTAAACCACACAGGCTGAGGCTCCGTGTTGTATTGGTATTGCTAAGGTACTTTAACTCACTTTTGCATAATTTGGATTCTGATCTGATCCCGAAGATTGCTCACTTTATGAGTTATATGGGCCTAAAGAGAGCTCTCTATGGATAACACTGCAATTTGGAGCCAGAGGGTATCCTTTTTGAGTGTTTTGCGATACAGACGTATCCCCTTTCCTCCCCAGCAAGCTCCAGGCGTTGTTGGAGGTTGGTCAGAGCAGGTAGTAGAATCAAATAAGCTTTAAATCCATTTTGCTAATAAAACTGAACTCAAGTTATCACAATATAATAACAATTCATGACATATCCCTGCCAATCTTCAAAGGACTTACAAAAAAAGGGTTACAGCCCCTGTGTTAGTTAAAGCAAGAGATGCTCAATTTACAGAGTAGGAAACTAAGGCAAAGACTCCATTTACTACTGGCTACAAAAATGGTTGAGGATTAGGCTTTTAAAGTAGTTTTCTACCAAGTACAAAGGGCAAGAGTTGAGGTCTAAGGATCTTCAAATGTCTGGATTTTTTCTTCCTCCTGCTGTTTATAGCCCTTCTGTCATATTTTTCAGAAAGAAACAAAAGCTCATAAACTTTTGCCTTCTTTCCCCCCTGCCCTTTTCTGGAAGAAAATGACATGAAGCTAAAAGGTTGCCCCTGGATCTGCTCTATACTGCTTGACAAAAAAAGAAAAAAAAGGACAACAAAAAAGCGGGGGGAGGGGGGGGGATTTTGATTAAAGGCGTTTTGGCCAACATTTAGAATGGAACACACAGCACTGCTCTTCTGTTTCTGCCCTTTGCTCAGCTACCCACAAGACCCAAGCCACATTCATGCAATTTGCTCAGCCCACAGCCTGAAATCAATGAGGTCTATGCAAGAAGAGAGCACCTGCCGCAGGTTGTTACCGTTTTTATTTATTGTCTGTATTATTAGACCATGCAGGAACCCTAACAAAAAATATTGTCTGAAGGACTGCGTAAGCATCGAACAAAATGATGGCCCCGTCCCAAAGTGATTACAAACTAAACAGAGGACAAGAGACCACAGATGGATACAAACAGACAGAGGGAGAATAAAGGAAATGAGAATGCTCAGTGTGGCTGACAGCAGTATTACCTCACTAGCAGTCTAAAGGTTGTCAAAGCTTTTGTAGACGTCATGGCAAAGGAGAGCTTTAAGCAGATTCTAGAGAGCTACCAACATAAATCTGAGGGCGTTTATGCAGGGTACCCTCCAAGTATGAGAGAGACCACAGAGGAGAAAACGAGAAAGAGCTTGCTTTGAGATGAACACAAGGGGACGGTAACTCTGAACAAAAGAAGATGGTCTATTTTAAGGTTTTAACAGCATTCAAATGTCGCAGCTGCCTGCATTCCTGACTGCCTTTAACAGTGACCCTTTTTTTTGCTCCTGACCAATCCTGTTCACCCACATCCTGCTCTAAAAAAGTATATAAGGACCAAGCACGGCAGAGCTGGAAGTCTGCTCAGGCAGGGCAGTTACTGGAGCGGCTCTGTTCCCTGTTCCTGCCTCCTGACAATGAGAGATGATAGGTAGGGTCCCAGGGGGCCTTGAAAATGAAGATAGGCAGCTTATGTTGATGCATGACAGGGGAGGGGGGAGGTAGCGCAGGGATGCCAAGAGAGGAGTGACATGTTCAAAGAGACAGGCTACGAAAATGATCTTTGAAGCAACAGCAGCCGCATGCAGTATGATTAGGGCAAAGGCAAGCCTGCATGTGTCAAGGCCAGAGAAAAGGACGTTGCAGCAACTGAGCTGTTAAATAATGAGAACTTTGGCAACAATTTTAGCTGCATGAAAGAGTGGGAAAAGATGCACCTTAAAAGCTGGAAGATTTAAGAATTGGGGGGTGGAGTGATATAAGCTGCTGGAAGATTGAGGCTTTACCTGTACATAACAGAGGTCAGAGCTGATGCTCCAATACAGTCATGAGTGACAGATAGCATGGTATGTTGTCCACAAGGAAAACGAGGTGGGTAGAGGGCTTGGGGGCACAGAGAATAGTAGCAAACAAGAAGTTGAGGCATTTTCTCCCTCTCATCCTCTGCTCCACTCTTCTCTCTGCAGCTATGTAATACAGGCAGCTATAGAGTAGCTGCCTAGGATAAGCCAACAATTCAGGAAAGAATTTAAGTGCGGTCCCACTAATAATTCTTTTCTTATGTGGTCTAGATCCTGTTCAACATACCCATGAGGTTGTGTCGCTCATCTAACTCAGAAAATATGAATCCTTTCCTCCATGCTCAGTAACAAACTGCACAGACCTTGTGCAGTTTTCTGCTGTGTTCCTGGAATAAGATTATCAGCAAGACTGGGGCCTCTGGTTGTGAGAAGGGAGATTTCACTGGATTAAATGTTATCCAGTTTACTTCTGAAACAGAGGATAAAATACAAGAAAGAACAATGAGTTATATTGCTGAAAATATCACAGACCATGGTGGTGGTGAAAGGGATAATGAAAGACCGAAAATTTAAATTATAGACAGAAATAAAAATCAACGGGGCAAAGTACTGCAGGGCCTACAGTTCTCATTTGTTGCCAGAAGAGGGCACTCGTGGCTTTTTTTAATGACTTGAGAGATTTAAATCAAGATTTCCCTTGGTAGCATTTCCCAGGCATAAATCAAGCACAAATGAATAACCTTTGATTTATCATCCCTAATGGAGATGTACATCATATTGGCGTGTCATCACATTTCAACATTGGCCATTATGATGCCAATCATATAGTAATTTTCTTCCGTGTCATAATCAGCGATGAAGATGTACATTTCCATTCAGTACAATTAGATTTTCGTGTTTCTTAATGGTAGCTGAGGGCATTAGGCAGAATACCTGCTTTTGCTGCCTCTAACTCTTTTGTGCTCATATTTTCCTGAAATTGTATCCAAACCATTACCCAATCACCACTTTCCTGTAGCTAAACGCCACCTCTGCTCATATGGGAGAAGGTGAGAAACACTTAAACCGTTATTTCAAGCTGCAGAGGAACAGGCATCAAAATCCTAGGCAAATACACGCTGTCGGAAAATACCTGACCTTAACTATTCGAGAGCTTTTTGGTATGCTTCATGAAATCAGTTTGGGCTTGTCACTAGTGACCTAACCCACAGCACAAACCACAGTGAAGGTGTCCGGCTGGGCTTGATGTGCGATATTGTTAGGAATAACCACCCAGAGAAAACCCAAGCTACCGTCGGTGGTAATGAAACTCTTCTGTGAGCTTCTTATGGATGGATGGATGGATAAGACGTGGTACTGGCATTTAGAACAACTCCTAGCTCTTCTACATAACTGCTGTTCAGGGCCAGCGTATCACGGGTTCGTACAAGCTAAACAAGTGAAACACAAGTTGCAGCGTTTCCAAAAGCACCTGAGCCTGTCTGAAAAATCCCGTCATGCATCTATAGTGGATATTTTGGTGGTCAAACACTTCCTTTGTGAAAAGGATGCCTTCGGTTTTGGGCGCCTTTGTTCTCTGTCCAACTGGACGAGTAACGCTCGCTCGCAGGGATGCCACAAGGCAAATGGATACGCCAGGAGTGGAGGACAGGGAAACAGAGCAACGTAACCAGAGCCTCGTCACTAAACCCCGAAATTCACAACCTTACAAAACGAGCAAGCGAAGCACAACCCGACCCGAAGGAACGACGACGCACGGCTTGAGAGCCAAGCGATCCCCGGGGCCACCGGCGGCAGCGCCTGAGCTGCTGCCCGGGCGCCGTGCCCCCACCGCGGCGCCTCG
>WAAD01031410.1:126915-154699 GCA_013389945.1 Fregata magnificens
GGAGCGGGGCCGGGCGTCGCCTCAGGCGGCAGCGGGCCGTTCTCCGAGAGCTAACCGGGAAACCCTCAGACGGAAGGGCTGGACGGCAGGTGTGGATCGGCAAAATAAACACACCCGCAGCAGCGAATTGCACTTTTTCTGTTCGGTTTCTCCTCAGAATGCATGCCATACCGCAGGCCCTCGGGCTAAGCGCTCGCACCGAGGTCCAACCGTATTAACGGGCCTACTCAAAAGAGGAATGCTGTGACAAACCTAACCGTTGTGCCCTGGATGAGTTGTCTCGCCTCTCTTGTACGTAAGGCGTTTTCTTTCTCGTAAAGGTTAAGGGCAAATAGCTTTCTGTGATCGGCCTCAGTCAGCAACGAATCTCGCCTCTAAACGGGGGGCCGCGGAAAGGCCGAGCGGCCCGTTTCAGTGCGCACCAAAGCCAGCCCTTCGCCCTCCCTGAGGGCAGCTCGCTGTTGCTGGGAGGCGCCTTCAGCGTGGCGCTCTGCGGTGCGAGGGCACGTGCAGCGTGCGGGGACGGTGGCAGTGCTGCCTTCCGACTGGTAACAACAGCGTTGTTATAAGCATATAAACCATTAATTCCTGTCAAGGAAACAAGTTTGCATCTTAGCAAGACAAAGTGTGAGTTTTCTGCTCGATCTGGGAAAAACTTCCCAATTATGTTGTTATCAAGCAAGCCTGGAGGTTTTACCTATTTATAAAGGCAGAGACCTGCTTTCTTCCCATGTGCAGTGGAACTAAGCTGTAAACTCAGGTTGAACTGAAAAGTTACTGGTTTGCGGCTGGATTTAAATTACTGTTTTTAAACCTATCTGTTAACGTTGATATGGCGAATGGCTGGACCCTTTCTGCCTCTCTGTCCATAAGCTGTGACGGTTTGCAGTCTGCCCTCTCGCAGCGGGCAAACCAAGGCATCTCAGCTGTAAATCCACTTACCTGAGTCAGATGGCCCCGGGAATTGATGTGGCCCTTTTAACTGCCCATGTGCCGTGGCTGGCTGCAGAGTCACATTTGACCTGTTTGCTGATGAAAGAAGCTTTATTTAGTGAACTTGAAAATGTGCTCAGGTTCAAACTGAATGAAGGCAATATCTAAAAATTCCGATGGCAATCCCAATTCTTTTCCTGGTAAAATGTGTTCCACAAAACCAGGATGCCTCATGATGGTAAATATAAACCAGAAAATGTACTCAGCAACCAAAAACCCAGTCCTCATTGGGGATGACTTAAGCAATTAATTACTTGAAGCTAAAACTTGGGAAGAAATAGAAACCATCTTTTTGTCAAAGAACAGAGAGCAAACGTGAATTAATGCTGCCTACATAAGACCATGTTGGTTCCCGTTTTGGAGACGGAACTTTTTCCTCTTACACTAGGGTGAGGTGGGGATAACTCCACTGAAATTAGTAGTCACAACAGTGCAGAAGCAGACTGAGAGACAAATGAGGTTCTTCCAATGCATACTTGATATGAAATGTGTTACTAATGAATGGCAGTGGCTGCAAATGTCACTCTCAGCTTCCTATTTTCACTTTCAAATTTGTTGGTAGTGTCCTGATTAAAATTGTACAGTTCTGCAGATGAGGCTTGGATTAAGTTAAAATTATTAGGATTAGAAATGGTGCAAACCAGAACCTCAGATCTGATCCTCTTTGAATTTCTATGGGAAGGAGTTTGGATTAAAATCCGCAGATGTGAACCCGCTTGCACGGTTTAATTCTGGGTCAGTAGGAGCCTAAATTCCTGGTCTGGTTTTGTGTGGGTGTAATCCTGCAAGAGCATTTGATTGTGGGATTTTATGGGTTTTATGAATGATTGAAAGTGAGAGAAAGGAGGCATTTTATGACTGTTGATGAGACTAGCTTCCTATTCACAGAGTATGAAGGAACAAAAGACAGTTGTTACATTAGTTTTTATAAATTGTTGGGAATAGAAGACGTGGGAGGAGAAGTGCCAAAGATCATTCAGATGTCTAGAGGTTCAGAACAAAGACCATTTCTATACAGTGTTGGCACAAAGGAACTTCATTTTTGGTTAGTTTTTAGGCATTATTATAACAAAATGACTAATATTAAAGAAGGAAGTCAGAGTTTTGCAGTTGACTTCTGTCTTTAATCTAAACAAAAATATCAACATAAATGAATTTACACTCTGTTACTTTACCTAAGCCCAGAATTCAGCCTACTACGGAAGCTGGATTGAATTCAGCTGGAGAAAATAAAGAGTGCAGAGACACAGCTGGTGTGTTGGGGACTGAGAGCAAGTAGAGGAACGAAAATGTATTATCAGACTAAAGATAAAAAACACACTGGGTGGAAGTCTCAGACAAGAAGGCAGAGGATGAAGAGAGAAGTCAGAGAGTTTGAAAGGAGTTCCTGAAGTGTAAACCACAATTTACTGGCGCTAATAGATTTCTAACTTCTTTAGTTTGCTGTAGTTCAGTGAAAGTCCAGGTTGTTTCATCTGTTTACACTAGAAAAGCATCTGGTCTGCAGTTACTAACCTAAGAGAAGTATTCCGGCCAAAAAATATTACCTTGTGTAAGCTATGGGTACTATGCTCAGCATGTCAGCTGGTCCTAAATTACTAAACCCTTATTCAGCTTTGTCTTTGTGCATGTAGAATTGCTTTTTCAAGAAATGAAGTCGGAAATTGCTTATTCGATACTGTAATTAATTTGTGTGATTCTGCAAGAACATCTCTGTCATGCGGTTGGTAAAATTATTATGCATTCTCATTTCTTTTTTCACCATTTTAGAAAAGTGTGTTTTCTCCTTGTTGGGCTAAAGCAGATCTATAAGCTTTTCCTTTCCCATCATTTTTAAGGGCATCACCATTATCCTGGAACAGGAGGAGTCTTGGATTGGATCAGCCATTTCACTGCCTGTGTGTGTCTGTGAGATAAGGACACAGTATTCAGTCTTTGAAAAGATGTTGTTCTGAGTAGCTTCTGTATGTTTCTCTGTGCCTTTAATTTATTAACTTTGGCATGCGACACATATGTCCAAAATCCAACATGCTGTATTAGGGCTCAATCCCCCACTACTGACGTCAGTGAGAGTTTTATCAATTACTTTAATAAGCACAGGATTAGGCCTTTGTGATTATACAAAGAACCAGTTATTGGATTTTGCTATGAACCTACATTAAAACCTCCTTACAAATGTAACTTGCAGGGTGTGAATCAGAGAAAACATTGCTTTTCTGTTTCAGTTTAAATTTGACTTCAGTACTAAGCCTATTATATTTAGATTTTGCAATGCAGTGCGTTGGCAGGAACAGACACATTTTGCCCTCCACTCCAGCTCCCAGTGATAAGGCATTGCGTGGTTTAATCTCTTCCTAGGCATTTCTTGCTTAAGGACCCAGTGTACTTACACAGCCTCTATATTGAAAAATACTTTTAGCATCTCGCAGGGTGAGACCCCCCCAATTTATTCTGTTTGACAGATGGTCTTTACGTAATTCCATTGTCAAACAAGCAAACAAATAAAATTAAAAAAAAAAAAAAAAAGAACAAACCCAAGCTAGAAAGAAGTCTGAGCCGGTGATTTACTGTGATTTATCCTTCTTGTTTTTATTCACAGTCTTTTGCAAGTATGACAGCTGTGATGTAATGACCCGGCCTACATATGGCACAGCACAATGCTGCAGATCTTTTTATTTTCCTGTTGTTCCTAATCATTATTTATTATCTGAGATGATTATCAACCATTTCTTATACAACTCCAAAGAGAGCAAGCAAGCCACATGATTTTTTATATTTGAAGTTCAAAGAGTGTCTGACTTCAGTTTAGCTTTCTGAAAGTCATTAGTCCACAGTGCAGGTGAATGTAATTTCCATGTAAATATAGTCTCTGCATCAGTAATTTATGCTTAAAATCATAAACACTAAAAGTGAACAGCTGCCTTTCAGGCAGAACCTGTGATGGGCTTGATGCAGAGCTAATGTTTTATCCTTTACTCCACCGCAAATTTACCCTGGTATTTCACTCTGTTCCTGCACATCCAAATAAAAAGGTGGTTTTTATAATCATTACTTTTGTCTTGTCTTTGGAAGTATTCTGCAGAAGGTAGATATAAGCTGCATCATATTTCATCTTGGAATAAAAGTTTATAGTGTTATTATGGTGGGGTGATTGGAGCTGAACCTTACTGGGGCAGGTTATTTTTTGTTTATTGGCATGATAGGAAAATGTTATACACAAGTTGTAAAAATCACTAGAAGATACAGTAACAGAATCTTACTGTGTGACACATACAAACTAGAAATAGTGTTGTGTTCACCCTGGCTAAAACACTGTTTCCTAGAGCGGATATTTCGTGCTTGTGCATATAAATCTTATTTTAAGCTGAGGAAACATTAAATAAGAAGGCCTTTATATTTTGGGTCGTTGGGATTCAGTATAAAGCTCCAAAGTAATCTCATGAAAGTAGTGGTGTGATCTAGGGGAGAGACACTGGCTTAGGAATCTGGGGGCTTGTGTTTCGTTTCTAGCTATGTGTCTCGCTTGATAGTTCTGGCCTTTTCATCTCAGCTCTTAGTGATGCCATTTTTCACTGGTTGTCTGTCTTCACTATTTAAACTGTAAAATTGTGGTGACTAGCATTATTCTTCAGTATGCATTTTTATGGTGCTTATAGCAGTGGAGCTCTGTGGACTAGGTCAGGCATTTTTGGATCTGTTCTAGCACAAAAATAAAAGAGTATCCCCTTTAACTGGATAAAAGGAACAACATGATGATGTCAGAAAAATAAAGGGAACTCATATCTGAATTTTTGATACAAATCTTAAATAGAGCAGAGTTTTCTGTATTATGCTACATGGTTCAAATGGAGGAATTAACCAGAAATTATTCATGAAGTGAATGAAGCCAATTTATCATCGCTCAGAATATCCATAAGTAGATTTATGCTTTTCTCTAGCTGCTGAAATACATTACTCAGATTTACACCAGATATGTTCACCTATGGGTTAATGACAAATAAGCCCAAATTGACCAAGATGGTTTGCTTGCAAGAGGTCAGATAGGTTTCTTGACACCGCCTCAGTTCTATTCTCCAGCAAGCACACCAACACCTGTGGTGTCAGTATGTCAAGCTTCACACCCAGAATCTGGTGCCCTGAAATACCTCAAGGTGCAATTGAAGAATCGCTTTTCTACTTGTTTTCCAAAAGTTGTTTCATGAAGCAAATAGTTGTGATAACGTACATAAATGAGGCAGAAATGTAGCTGAAGGCGATTAATTTAAAACCTGTAACTGTTTAAATGAAAGCATTCTTCATAGTTTTGCTACCTATAGATTTAAGTTGGCAATATCACAAAATGTCAGCTGAATAACTTGTGCTATTGACAGACAGGTATAGTCATTACGTACTACTGTGCACTAGCCTTAATGATTTCTTCTTCCTTCCGTTTAAATTGTAGCTCTTTTTTTCTGATGGTTGGGTGTTTTATTGGTTTTTTTTTCCAGAGATGATCTCAGAGTATTTCTATGTTGGTCTTTTTGCAATTTCCTTCATAACATCTATTTGTGCATTTATAAATTTTAGTGTTAATCCCTGGTCTTGGGACATCATTCCTTTCCTTTCCAGAAGGAAGGCTAGATTTACCTGTGCTTTTAGCTACTTTGTTCTGTTCAGCTCATGCAAAGCATCTATAAAGCCATCTTAATCAGTTAAGCCTGATTTATGGCTGCTTTACTTCACCAGAGCAATACTAAGAAACCAGAACGGGAACTTGGCCTCTATGCTTCTTTGCTTGTTTCCCTTCTTTTTTAGTATTCTTTTCTCTGTTTTTCCTGAGCACATTCCCTTATTCTTCTATAAAGTATAGCCAAGTGATTAAAGAGTATTCAGGAGTTGGAAATAATTCCTACAGTTAATCAAGTAATGTATTCAATTAATAATTCTCTTCATTATTCAAACAGCCCAATTACCACTGTATTCTCTTCTCTACAGTTCTCGTCCTATTTCACAACGGATTTTCTTACTTTCTTTCACAACAATTTTCTTACTCTACCTCTTTATAACCACTAACGTAGAAGTAAAAACTATCACAATAATTACAATCAGAGTAAGGCAATATAAATATTCCATTTTCCAAATTAACAATTAATTTCTTACTCTTTGCAGTATAAAAATACTTATGCCAGAAATCTTTGCTTAATATTTAAAAGCCAGTGCTAGCTAAATCCAGCTCTTCAGAGCCCCCAAAGCTCACACAAAATCTTGGAAATGCCTTAACTTGGTCTCCGATTTTTGTGAGTAAGATCCTGCTGGGGCGAGTGTGTGTTTGTCTGTGTGCACATTTTGTGGCCACTCGAGCTAGCAGGCATTCTCAAAGACCCACTGGATGCCACACAGCGCACATCTGGTGGTGATGCTATCACCGCCAGCTGATGACATCTCAGTGATGCCTTCGTTGCCAGTTTCCCGGCCCACAGAGCATTTAACCAAGATTTCGGAGACGTGAATTCAGTGCTCTGAGGGGATCTCAACCATCACAAGGAATATGCAACAAAGCCAATGTGCAAAACATGTTGGGATGAAAGAAGACAAGGGCTGCTCTTCTTCAAAAGGCAGCCAGGCTTCAGAATAATCATATAGAGTCACTGATGCCAGTAAAAGCCTAATGGATTGAATACTTAACGGGGAGAAGGCAACACGGAATTCCAGCTCTGCTCTACTGAGTATTTTTGTATTAGATGTGCAGCAGTGCAAGGACTAGAAACCGAGCCTTTCCTCTTCAGTCAAGCACTCCAACCTTTCACTATAGCATTGCTCTCGCTCTGCATTTATACTTAGCCTGTGTGAGGTGGAATACCTTCAAAAAGAATGTTAAAAACAGTCCTTTCCTAAACCTGGAATAACCTCCAATCTTACAGGAGGGATATTCCTGTGCAAGCCGTAGGATTCAGCACACGTCTGCTAAATCTAACATTAATACTCTAATCTTTGATTTTAAGAGCCAGCAAGTTTAAAGAAGAAAGGAACCTAGCTGTAGTCTATTCTGTGGGTATAGGAACCTCAAGAATCGCTTTACTGCTCATTATAACTACATCTCACCTTCACAGACTGTGAAGACTATTGGTGTCTCTAGCTTGGGACCAATACAATGAAGACCAGTGATCATGAATTACTACTTCCGAGAATGTTTTCCTTAGTGGGCAATGTTGGATTCAGAAATAATGTACTTTTCAGTGACTTTCTGAAAATGGGAATCTTTTCCATGGTGCACTGATAATCAATATTTTTCTTTTTGTGGATAACAGATGTCAGTATAGTGACAATGAGTCCATCATACTCATCTTTCTGCAACACTGTCAGCTCTGATATCTTTTTCAGACACAGTTTATCAGCCTTTTAATTCCAAGTCAGTGATCTATATCTGGAGCTACCTGTATGTATTGTCTCTTTTTCATCTTGACAGATAAAAAATCACCATTACCACTTCTTTCATTATCCACCTATGATGCGCAGCTTGCAAGCAAGCTTTTGATGTACAGTGCAACCTTTTCTCATTTTTTCTCTTTGTCCGTTCTGCACAGAATGCATCCATCAATATTAACATTTCAGCTCTCTGATTTATCTCATTACGTTTCTGTATTACCAGTCAAGTCATAATTTCCTTCCTGTAATGTCACTTTGAGCTCATTTCCCATACACTCTGCATGTGTATATAGACAATTACTGGGTTTATTGCTTGCTTCCTTCCTACTGGCCTTGGCTTTTCTCCTTTGTCTTTATCTTTCAGCATTCAATATTTATGGAAAGTGCCCTGCATTGAATTGTAACATCCCAGTCTAAGTTCACAGCTGTCTGAAATAGCATGACAGTACTAGCCTCCTGTATTTTCTTGCACTCAGGTGGCCGGTTTTTAGATATGAACCGCCCGCCCTTTCCACAAAGAGCAGGATTCGGTCATGTTTCCAGTCCCCTCTGCTGTGCAAGGTCCTAACAGACCACGAGTCACATATGTGAGTGAAACCGTGCAGGGGGCAGTGAAACCATCACCCACAAGTTAAGCATTGCTCATGCTGCAAAACAAGAACAGGGGAGTTTGCACTGACTTTGCACTAACAGTTTGTGACACTCTTCATGAAGAGTGACTTCCTGGTGGTTTGAAAGGGAACAGGTTGCAAGAAGAACTCCTTTTTCCAAGGACCGCAAACCTTTCTTTCCAACAAGGCTACACGCACCACAGAGGCTTCCTGTTAGGAAACAGCCCTCTGCACCTTGTGGCTAGAGGGACAAATGTGGCACATAAGAACAGCAGTTGGAAGCGATACCTAAGGGGATGCACAACTCTCTCGTGCCTGGAGGCCAGTTATATGTGGACACACAGAGGGGAGACCAGGTTATAGTGGAGGACTCGTACCATTTCTCTCCTTCCTGGAGGCAACTCCAGCCATGCAGCTGGAGTAACGTCCACAGCGTGTCCCTGCTGCCCTGACAAGGATGGCGTTTTAAACCTAGGCTCTATACTTTGCCTCAGCGCTCATATAAAACTTTAAGCTCAGTACTTGGGCCTCCACATAGTCCCCTATCCTCAGCTGAGTTCCTCCCCAAAACTTCAATGCCATAGATCCACTCAATGACAATAAAGGCTCAAAGCTCTCTTGCAGCCCATCTCTTTTCTGAAGTGGAGGTGCTTGTATGTATTTGGTTGTTCACTAGAGGGCAACATTGGCTTAAAAATCAGTTTCTTTTCCCTCGGTTACACAGAAAAGGTGAGTTAACACAAACACAGACAGAGAGAAAATACACAGGAAATACCCAATATGCTGCTCCAAGGGCAGAATAAATACTGTTGTGGTTTAACCTGGCAGGCGGCTGAACACCACACAGCCACTCACTCACCCCACCCACCCCCCAGTGGGACGGGGGAGAGAATCGGAAGGGCAAAAGCAAGAAAACTTGTGGGTTGAGATAAGAACAGTTTAATAACTAAAGTAAAAATAATATAAATAATAATAGTATTGATAATAATAATAATAATAATAATATTGTAATGAAAAGGAAAACAACGAGCGAGAGAGAGAAAGAAAACAAAACAAAACAAACCAGGTGATACACCCGCTCACCACCCGCCGACCGATGCCCAGCCAGTCCCCGAGCAGTGATCCCCCCCTGGCCAGCTCCCTACCATTAATATACTGAGCATGATGTTATATGGTATGGAATAGCCCTTTGGCCAGTTTGGATCAACAATTTTAGCTGTGTCCCCTCCCCTTCCAGCTCTGGCAGAGCATGGGAGGCTAGAAAAGTCCTTGACTAGTGTAAGCACTACTTAGCAACAACTAAAACATCTCTGCATTATCAACAGTTTTCAGCACAAATCCAAAACATAGCCCCATACTAGCTACTATAAAGAGAATTAACTCTGTCCCAGCCAAAACCAGCACAAATACAGTGTCTGTTGCAATGCTAAGGAAGTATCTCAGACTGTAACAGAAATCAGTGACTATAGAATGGGGATGAAAGAAAAAAAAAGTTTGTAGAAAATAAGGTCCTCATTCAGTGAGGTATTTAAATGTGCTTTACTCATTTGAAGCAGGGCGTTAGCCTCTCTGTCAGCGTCTCTGAGTCTAACTCAGACTAGACATTATTTAGACAGTATTTTAGACATACTATGTAAAAGTCTTCCTGAAGGCTAAGGACTCAGGAATGCTACCTGACCTGGAAAAAGCCATTCAAATCAGGGGGAGACTGTAGATAGGCTGCTTCTGTTCTTGGGGAGACCAAGAGGGAAAGGAGGGATGTGGGCTGGGCCCTGGAGAAGTAGACTCTTGGGATAGGAACATACTATGCAAAGAAATAACTTAGAGAGAAATGGAAAAGAGAGACACTAGCGAAGCCGGTGGCAAGAAGAGCTAAGCAAAAGTTTATTGGTAAGAAGAAAGTCGCAGGTGTGATCAGAGCCAGCTCAGGGGTCAAGAGTCCTCTTTGGGCTGGTGCAACAAAACTGGCACAGAAGGGAATTTCTTCTGCTTTTGTCTAGCAGTTTTAACTCATCTTTTATCCCTACTGAGGGAGACAGCTGCTCTTGTTTGTTACCTCTGCTGCCACAGTAGGATTGTTATCCCTTCTCCCCCATAACGCTGATGTAATTGTGTCCCCAGAGAGCCACGCCTGTGGGCAGCAGCGTGAGCCTGCTGAGCCTCTCCCGGTTGGGCTGTGCGCTCCTGCAGCTGCAAACTGTGCTGCTGCCCACCCATTACCTATTTTAGATTCTCTTGCTGGGGCCCACAGGGGAAACAACAGGCTGTATGCCCACTTAGCAGCTGCATGCTGGTAAATGAACTGGTGTTAGAAGTACCTGAAGATCCTTTTGCTAACAATAACATGGCTTGTCAGAGGTTTATAATACCATTTTATAATTGGATTTGAAACAAGCGGCTAGATTCACAGAGTCCTCTGTGGGGAGCATCCCTCCATGCTAGTCTGGGTTGCTGAAGAGATGCAGGTGGACTGGGATTTGTGCGCACGCTGGTTCAGGTGGCATCAGTTAGCTGCGGCTGGTCAGATAAGGAGCAGTTGTGCCTCATCTGCAGTCTCATTGGTCCTGCCATGGGGCTGTGGTGGCTGTGACAAGAACTGCTCAGGTGCCTGGAAACAAAGCGAGTCTGTCGAGTCTCGCATATCCCGTGTGAAAATCCATACTTGGCCTCTGCCTTGCTGCTCTTCTCCATTCCGCACAGTTTCTCTCCTCTGCTAAAACCTGCAAGGCAGTGTGCAACTGCTCAGAGCCATCCTGGAGACAGTGCTGCACTTGCTGTGTGAGGGCTGTACACACAGCAGCCTCATGGTCCTCCCTGACTGCTGCTGCCCTGCTACACAGCCTGACACACGTGCCTGTCTGCCACACTGCATCGCCAAATGCCTCAAAAACCTCTCGTCCCCCTGCATGCCACCTGGCACTTGGAAATGGAAATGTTTGGAGTAGGGTGAAACTATAAAAAAATGATGAGTGTGATACTGGCTTAGCTGCTACAGTAACGTTCCCATCCTTTTTGACGAAAGAGCCCCTAATATCCGAAGTGCCAAAACCTTACAAATCTGGGAAAGGCACTCTCCCTCCTTAAAACTATCTGGCCATGTATCCTTCCACAAACAGTTCAGAAATTTGGTGTTAGCAACTGTTTTGCACAGCCAAAGCATGTCTAGTCCCAGGTAGAAACCAGAAAAGCCCCTAAGATAATAGAACAGATTTATCAAAATCTGACTAGACCCTGTATTGACTCTTTCCTCCATCTGTACTCCCTTGCATTTTTTATCTTTCTTTTTGTGGACTGGAGAATGTAGAAATACATGTCTTATAGCCAAAAGCTCATGCTTTTCCCACTGATGAGAAAAGATCAATCCATGAATCTAACAGCTGCCATCCTGCCTTTGTTGTTCTGGAAGTGCAGAGTGTATCAGCTCCGTTCTGCCAAGAGAGGTGCCAGGGCTCAAGCCTATGGAACTGTTATGTTGAGGAGTAGTGAGTTTGATGGAAAAAATGTAGCAAAGAAACAGTTCTTGGGACACACAGATTCAGTTCTCAGAAGACCGAATCCTCATTTTCTTGTCTGCTAGCAATTCACAACCTGTATAGGATTTTGAATACTAAGTACCTGCTTATCCTCTCAGGACTGCCAGCAAGATATTCAGACAGTCAATAACCACATCTGAATGCAAACTGTTGGGGTGGGTGCTTCTCAGGGTATCAAGCTTGTGGGAGGCTGCTGCTCGCTACGGGTGCCCACGGCCTTGTGCTCTGCAGAAATGTCGTACAAAGGGTGACCCTGAAAGGCAGGTTTGGCTTCTCAGGCTGCCGCCAGGGACTGAAGGTCCAAATGCTGTTGCCACAGAAGAAGTGTGACTGCTGTTGCACCTCATTAAAAGCACAGAGTTTGAGTGGCCAGTAACACTGTTTTGAAAGGAACCCTGAGAAAAATACTACTTGCTCTGAGGCTTTTAAAAAGGGTGCAGTAGCGAAGCAACCCAAGGAGTTCCCCATATCTCGCGTGTAAGCAGCGTGGCAATGGTTTAACATACACCGCTGATTTATGCTATTTGCTGCAGAACTATTGTGGCTGATATCAAGCACTTTCAGAGTATAATTCGTGGGTCAGATAGCCTGTGTAATAGCCTGTTAGGATCCATAATGTTTGATCATGTCACCACTGCTTAGAGAGACTAATGCACAGGGATTATGCTTCTGGAGCCAATACATTGGGCTCTTCAGATTTGCATGCATAATAATTCTCTGGGCTAATAGCTGTCAACATACATTTATTCCAATAATACTGATTGCTTGCTGTTTTGCAACTCCTTAGCAATACAAAGATCGATCAGTTCAGCTACTGTGGTGACTTCCTCAAAAATCAGGAGTCTAAAAACACAAGTGTTACCACAAACAGGGCCAGGATCTTTGGTTGATAGCAGGCTGCTGTGAAATGCCATCTTAATTAATTACAGTTCCCCTCCGTTTCTTCCTACTTATACTCTTTTCCTTATGGCTGAAGTAAAACCGTATCATCAGGAGCCTGAAATCTGCTCTTTCACTTCCCTCAAAGGCCAGTGCACATCAGCTAGTGCAGGTGCACAGGAAGAGTTCCCAGAAGCTAACTGGAAATGCACATTCAGCTGATGAGGCCAAGAAGCATCAGGGTCAGCACGCCTGGCTGAGGAGGAGTCAGCAGCTGGTGAGAAAGCTCCCTCCACCTCCCCCTTCCTCCCACCTCCGTCATCACGCTTCTCCCCCAGCATAACCTTTTAGCTTGCTGTCTCGGATGTGGCAAAGCTTTGTAGCAGCAGTTTCAGTCAACGCTTTCAAGGGGGCTCAGGGGGACTGAAGTCAGTGAAGCCAGAAGGGGAGTATAACCTACAGCAACCAAAGCAACAGCTGCCGCAGCCTTTCATGTCATGGCCTTTCAGGCTCCAGAGGGGAAACGTCTTGTAAAAGATAACCATGTATGTGTAAGTCCAGAAGGTTTGGGGGTGTTTGTGTTTCAGGCAAGATATTCTCAGCTTCTTTATTAGCAGCTGAAAACAGGATGGATTCGCAGAAGCTGTAACAGCAAATCATCTCATGCTTTGCTCTAGTGACAAAAATGTGACAAGGCCAGTAAGGGACAGAGGCATGCATCCCTGTTACTGAAGAAAGTCAGTTTCAATTAATACTCATTTCAGGTCTGCACAGCTGCCTCATGAAGTGACATATATTCCTTTGAAATGTAGAGGTTTATGCTGCACGTACTCAAAAAAGTAAGTTAAAAATGCCACGTGTGCTTTGGGAAGAGTCTTGTTCCTTGCTTTCCATTTGGAACTTAATTCTGCCCAGTTTGGATATACTGGACGCATGTCACTTACAGAAGGAAACCTTCATTTTTATTTTTCACAAGAAAAAATGGCAAGGTTTTTTAAGCAGACATAGTGTGATTTTTTTGTATTCATTTTACATTTATCTGTTTTGCATAATGCCTAGGTTTTTTTCATATAATTTATAATATAATATATAACACAGTGGGACAGCGATGATCAAAGTGTCCCCTGCCTCAGGGAGAGATTGGCATAGCATATGTCTGCTAAAGCCAAGCAAAGAGTGTTTGATCCTCAAAAGTCTCACTAATATGAACACTGGTATTATTCTCAATATAATCAATTACTGTACTTTAAATAGTATTTCTGCCAACTGAACTCATGCATTTTCTCAAATACCACACTGGAAGACTCTTTAACAAAGTTTTGTCTGTAAGCCTCAATTTCTAAGCATAGATTAGTATGGGTGAAGTGTTTAACCCTTTTTTTTTTTTTTTGAACCAGTTGTTAAGTATTAAAGGCAAGAATTACTAAGAGGATACAACTAGTTTATCTTTCCTAACATCCTGTGGCTGTCGCCAGTGATCATAATGCTGAACCAGAGTGCTTTGAGTCAGTTCTGCACAACAGGCCACTGCGTGCCCGATACCCATAGTGGGGGCACCTAAGTGGGGATACAACATAGATTGAAATATTTTTACATTTCCAAGTGCACTGTCTTTTACAGGGAGTTCAACTGCGTGCCCTCCGAGGCTTTCCCATTTGCTTGTCCTGTATTTCTTTTTGTGTGTCTCTCTCTTTTACGATTGAAATGAAACAAATTCACTTGGGAGAGTCAAAAAACATAGGAGGGGAACCAGGTTTGTGAAGATCCTTCACTTCAAACATACATTTCTCCAACAACATCAGAGGAAAAGTGAAACATAAAAGCTGATTTGTTTTTCTGAAACTGTTCATTTTGCTGTGAAAGCCTCTATTTAAAAAAGCAGTGCTAGGCTACACTCACACAGCAGGGAGGAGAGTTTGAGCATACTGTTTTCTGCTCCCTCTAACAGCTTATTTTTCTGTGAAATAATGAGTAGGGTGGTGGGTTTACAAAATGTTTCTAGTTGGCTCCTGCGCTTACCTCTGCCTGAGCCTGGTGCCTTCCCTGAAGGCACCTGAACTGTTCCCCACGCAGCCTTTCAGGCCCCATGCTCTCCCTGCCACCCCAGCTTTGGCACAGCCTGAAAAACGCAACACTACCCAGCCACCATTGGGATGTCCCTGAGCCTCTGCCCCACTCGGGGTGCTGTCTCTCCCAGGGCCCGTGGGGCAGGATGGCAGGGGGACCCAGAGGCAAAGCAGTGGCACCCATTGCCCTAGGGCCCCGGAGGGGGTTGTTGCGAGGGGCACTTAGGAGCCAGGTAGGTTGGTTCAGCCTAAGCTGGACACCCCCACCTCCCACCGCAGGCACAGGCTGGATATCACCCCCTGTGGCAGCGGGAACTGCTCCCCCAAAGGGGTTTGTGTGACTGTGCTGGGGGACGCTGACAGTAGGTAGAGTTTAATGTGGATTTTGTGTGCCACACCTCATTCCCGAGAGCCGTACCTGAGAAATGCAGTTGTAACATAAGAATAACACGATTTTCCATTCCCTTTGTCTCTCTGCAAGTGATACGAGTATCTCTAGATAGCGAAGATGCTAAAAATCATTTACTCTGCTTACCCATAACAAGCCTGGAAAGCATTCACACCAATTTCTTCTCATTCTCTCATAACAAAGATCCACAGTGACATCTGTGATTCATTCAGTAAAACAACTATCTGGTGGAAATAAAGTCAGTATAGCTGACATTATCAGCATGGGCCACAGGTAACTGTTACTAACTATTATTAGGATTTCATCTGGCAAGGACTTTGGCGCAAATTAAACTCTGGTTTCTCCCACCTTGCAGGAGCAGCTCAGTGTAAATAGTATAAGTTTACCCACCGCTCTCAGTGAGTAAAGGTTTCTCAGTCTTTGAGCTTATGCTGCATGACACAGAAGAGCTGCTGTCCAATGGTTTTGGCAAGGGAAGCAGAGAGATAAATTGTGGTGGCTTTCACAGACAATTAACAAAGACCATTTCTGATATGTTTTGAAGCACTGGAATAGTGGGACCTCTGAGCTTTGCAACATACCCTTGTAAAATGTCACGGGAGGTCTAAAACCTATAGGACAAGATCAGGAGAGTTTCCTTGGCGTTTGCTTTCCCGGGCAATCACAGGCTGTTGAACCTCCCCTTCAACAGTGGCTTTACTGGAGCAATGACAGGACCGTAGCAGATTATTTACAGAGTAATGGGACTGTACTGCTTCCTGCTCGACAGGGAGCTCCATCTCACCTTTGCTGCTGCTTTAGCAGTGAAACAAGATTTGCCTGGGCTGTAGCTCAACCAGCACGAAGTCACCCACCAAGTTCAACAAGCAGTAGCCACCAAGACTTTCTGCACCCTCAGCAAAGCTCTTTCTTCATCATTCAACAGCTTCTCCATGGAGAATATAGTCAGTATTTTTTTGAATGGACTTCACGAATTTAAGCACACTTACAAAATTCATGCATGTTACCAAACAAAAACCACCACACTGACCTATGCCAGCTTACTATGCCTATTTTGTAAAAATAAAAATCCAGCAGGGAGAGTCTTTTCTTTTCCTCTCGTTATTTAACTATGCAAATGTTTTGGTTAGAATAAAAAGAAACATAACAAAAATAAAGGAAATAGAGGTTGTAGAAATACAGTGACATTTATCACTACTAATAACTTTCTGGATGTTGTGTAGAGAGTCTGTATGAAGTGACCATTATCTTCCAGTCCTGAGACTGAAATTTTAATTGACTTGCGTTATGGTGCCCAGAGGAATGAAGGACGCTCAGGCAGAAGTTGTCATGCAGGAGAATAATTCTATTGCCTCCATGAGTAATACACTCAACTTCGAAATGGATGCTGATGTCTTGCGTTTCGGAGATTTGTGCCTACCTCCCAAATGAGATCATTACTAGATTTAAGAACAGCAGCAATATATTTTCTTAAATGATCAGCTATCATTGTAGTATTTAGCATCTTTTTTTTAAAAAAAAAAAAGTGGCTGTCTCTTAGTCACCAGCTGAATTCTGTTAGCAATATTAAATTGAAACTGTCACTGATTTTTCCCACTTACACAGTCAAATGACTGCAGTGGAAAAGCACCTATGAGGCATCACAAGACTGAAGGTTAAGAGAGATCAGAAAACTTCTTTTCTATGATGGAAATGCAACATTGGGGTTTTGGCTTCACTTTCCAAGTGTTTGATGTACACTAAAAACTTGCTCGAAGCTGAACATAGAAGAGAAATAATAATAATAACTAAAGCAAAATATCTTCTGCAAATGTTTGGGCCAAAGTTTTGCACTGACTCTCAGAGCTGATCTGCCAAGGGTACAGTTGGGTGGGCACCTCTTACGGCAAGTCTTGGTTTGACATTTCCACGTCACTGCTGGAGCCAAGCGCAGGATGCAGAGCAAAACCCGAAATCAGTTCCCTGAACTGGGGAGGGCTGCATGACCCCGAATATGTCCTTCTGTTCTTTCAACATGAGCCCTCGGCATGGCAGGAATTGCCGATCCCCCTTCCCCACGCTGGGCCCACTCCCCGTCGCTCCCTGCTAGTCCCTGCTCGGGAGCCGAGGCAGCACACCCTCAGCTAATGACAGCGCCACGGGTCTCTGCCAAGTATTGAGAAGCTGAAAAAGGCAAGAATGAATAAATGACTGAAATCCAAGGGAACACAAAACACTGTGCTTTCATTGCTGACTGTAATAACTGTCATCACTGTTATTTACAGGCGTCAGGTTGCCAGCTCTGCACTGCCCCTGTGCAGCCTGGCCAGAGCCACGGTGCGCACTGCCAACAGCTGCCAAGGCAGCGGCTGCCTCACAGCCACGCCCACACAGCTTGAAATGCAGACTGCATAGCCATTTCTTAAGTCCTCTGTATTTTCTCCTGCTGCTGCTGTGCCGTGCGAGTGGGCTCAGGGTTGCACATGCACCGACGCTGCTGCCTTCTCCTGCCCACAGCAGTGGGGAGGAGGCCCTGCCTGATGGAGATAACCAGCGCTGGTGTTCCCCTGCCAACAGTGAGTTTATTTTTTTAATCAGAGACAGTGAAGGCAAAACAGGGGTCTAAATCAAAGTGCTTGCTGTCTGTCAGCAGATCCCAGAAATAATTTAGGACAATAACGGTAGCCACAGAAATTATAATTTCTGAGTATCATTTTTAAAAAATATTGACAGCTCTGATCATGATTTATTCTTGTACCCACAGATCTTGAGCCGTACCAAACCAGGAATTTACTTTCCTTGTCACCTTGATGCAGGCAAGCAAGCAGATAAAAAGCAAAAGAAGACCGCAGCTGGCAGTAAATCACCAACTCTGTTTATTTTTGTCCCTTAGGATTACAGGGAAAGAGATCTCCAGTTTAGAATGTTTTCACCACTTTTACTTAGCAGGAAACAAACATAGGACGCTTTAGCTGCTTTGAAAGTGGCCTGGTTTTGGCTGGGATAGAGTTAATTTTCTTCCTAGTAGGTGGTATAGTGTTGTGTTTTGGATTTAGGATGAGAATAATGTTGATAACACACTGATGTTTTAGTTACTGCTGAGCATTGCTTACACAGAGTCAAGGCCTTTTCCTTTCCCTTTTACACCACCCCACCGGTGAGAAAACTGGGGGTGCACAGGAATTTGGGAGGGGACACAGCTGGGACAGCTGACCCCAACTGACCAAAGGGATTTTCCATACCATATGATGTCATGCTCAGTATATAAACTAGGGGAAAAGCTGGCTGGGGGTCCACTGCTTAGGAACTGGCTGGGCATCAGTCGGCGGGTCGTGAGCAATTGCATTGTGCATCACTTGTTTTGTATATTCTTTTATTATTAGTAGTATTTTCCCTTTCTTTTCTGTCTTATTAAATTGTCTTTATCTCAACCCACGAGTTTCACCTTTTTTTTTTTTCGATTCTGTCCCCCATCCCATAAAGGGGGAGTGAGCGAATGGCTGTGTGGTGTTTAGCTGCCTGCTGGGTTAAACCACAACAGAAAGGCAAAAAGCAAACCATAAAGCACAGCGCTACACTTGCAAGGAGCGTGGGGGAATGAAATTGTGTCGCCTGATAGGAAATTATGTACTCCCCCACCGTTTTCTTAGCTTTAGTCATAACATTAAGCAACATTTTTCCCAGATCTTATTAAATACATCTCAGTAGGTCCCTGCAGTGTGTTTGACAAACATATTGGAAGATTAAATTTACACGACTTCACTCTGCCTGTACTTACATCTCTCTTACTCCAGTCACATCACTGGGTGCACCTCACCAGCTTGGGTGAGAGGAGAGTCGAGCCCCCAGTGTATTCCTCAGGCGGTTATTTCCTTAGGGCTCAGTAGCACACAGCAGGACAGTCATTCTTTCAGCCAGTGCTGGTACATGTAAATGCCCAGTTGCACTGGGCTGCAAAGTCCTTGTACTAGGGGAATTGCAGTCACTTAATTTAGCTTGAACCGTTTGCAGCAAGCGTATGCTGAATCCCTGCAGTATGGTGGCTCTTGCTCTGACCCAGTAGCTTTGTCTCTGCTGAGCTACAGGAGCAGATCCGGCCTTGTTCTGTAGACTCAATGGTTAAAATCCCAGTAGAGTATTTCCAGTAAGGGCTGTCCCTAGACCATGCCTACTCCATTTATACCACAGCTGCTTCCACTGACTTCATCCCTCTGTAGCCAGGTGAGTGAGAACAGAACCAGACCCGGTCTTTGACAGCTTTTGTTACCATCAGCAAAGCAAGCAAACAAGACATGTATTTAGCCAAATCATTCTTCCTACCTTAATGTCACCTGAGATTAATTCAAAGAGGACTCCCTCTCTTCTACTGAAGTTCCTGAAGATGAAAAATACCTAATTTGTTCCTGCTCTGTTGACTGTAAAGGAAGGAAAAACCTGCAGGGAGTTAAAGGCAAGGTATGGAGCAGTGAACCCATTGTTATGATATATGAGATCTGTGATATGTTTATAAACAGGCTAAAGTAACTAATGCATTATAGAAATGGAAAGTAATCTGAAAATGAAATAAATTGACTTGTGTGTTTGATTTTCTTTACTCTTTGAAAAGAGTGCTGCTTTTTATTTTTTGGAGTGTTTTTCTCCATTTACCTTGATTTGGTTTTGGTTTACAAATTCAGTTCCTGAGAGTTTGAAAACCATGGGAAACTTGTTAAATGCTGAAATAGCAAAGGCCGTGCCAAACCACCCAGGAGGCTGGATGAGGAGGAGGACAGGAAAGGATTCCTAGGTAGATTATCAAAACGTACAGGTTTAGACATCTAGTTAATTCCAACAAACAACAGGTAGTAGAAAGAGAACAGAACTTCGTGAAGTATTTCACAGCTAAGAGATCATAATGCACATGCTCAGAGGTATCCAGATGGTCTTCCAGGGGGAAACTGGAGATGACCAGCACTGACATTTTAATGTCCAATGGGACATTCCAGGGCCAACAAATCCCTTTTTTAAGTTACTTTTTACACACTGTAAAGCAACTAATAAGGTAACAGGCTCAATTAACAAGAATTCTTTGCAAATCAACTTTAAGACTCACATTATACTTTTGCATTCATGCTATTTGTTCAGTCACATCACAACACAGTTAGGCCAAGTAGAACAGAAGCAGCCCAGGCTTAGCCTCCTTTACTACGCCTTGTCCATTTTAAATTTTCCCAAGGGGAAAAAAAAAAAAAAAAACCAAATGGAGCTGGTGAGCTTAAAAATTTCAGAAAGAAGCACATGGATATAGAGTGACCAGGAATACATTTAAACTGGGAATTAGATGACTTCTAACCACAAGAACTGTGGAGTTATGGAAGTGTCCCAAGAGAAGTAGACAGGGCAAAAAGCCAAATTGTCTTAAGGTGGTGTTTGGCTGGTTTGTGAAAGGAGTGATGTGTCAGGGTTGCCTGTTAAGAACAGGGACAGGACTTGATAATTCAGGAGATTCCTACAGTGAGTGATTATTGTGTCTCTGTCTCCCAGCCCACCGTTTAGTCTGCTCTTCACCGTATGACAACTACTGCTAGAAATAGCCAGCTTCCTTTGGTGAGCAGGATGGTGGGAGATAGGGCAAGAGGGAGGACTTCTGATGCTGGCCAGGTCCAGAAGATCCCCACTGAACTCTGCCATGAGAAACGGTACAAGGTTTGTCACAGGCCAAAGTGCCCAACGCTAGTTTTATGCTGGCTGGCTGAAGATGTTCTGATGTTTGACATGTAATACCTTGCTGCCAAGACAGCTGCAGCTGTGAGCATTACTAGCAGTATGTGACAGCCTTCATGCAAGGTGCTGTTCTGCTGTTCTGCTGTTGTTTTGACATGTAGATGCTCCTGCTGGGTCTCTTGACTAAGTGTTAGCATCAGGATGTTGCTTGACTAAGTGTAGCATCAGGATGTTGCTGGGGCTCAGAATTGCATGCACTGAAGCTAACGTCTGTGTTCTCATAAGGTGCCCACACCCCCTCACTGCTCTCCTTGCTTTTTCTGCTTGTGTGTTACTGCCTGGCCTCACAGCAGGGGCAGCAAAATAGAGCTGTGCCCACCCACACCTCAGCTGCTGCACTTGCAACCTGGTGTTTTTAGCTGAAGCATACTTTCAGCTAAATAGCTAAAGCAAAGTGTGTTTGGACAGTGAAGGTGACGTCTGGAGCCACAGCTCTGTCCTGCATCCCTTATGGGGACACTCACTTTTGGGGGACAGATGGCCAGGAACAGCCACATCTTCAGCCCCTTCACAGACATATGTGATTGCTCATCCCTCACAGCAACACTCAGCTCTGCACTGATTTCAGCTGCAGGACAGTGATAGGGAGGAGATGGGAAAACGCCAAGTCCCTGCTTAATTTGGCCACGTAACCCTCTGAGACACACAGAAAGGTTTGGAAAGCTCTCAGTGTCGCACCTCTTGTTCCAATAAACAGACTTTTCTTACTGTAGGCCTGATAATTTCAGCCTTTTTCATGCTGAATAGCTCCTTAAGGTCAGTTCTTGACCCTCTTACTGTCTCTGAACATTACTTTTCTGCAGAAGCAGCTCTACTGTGTCACCGAGCCCGTTTCTGCCCCGTGCGGAGAGACCTAGAGAACGCATACATACTAATATCCTGCTCAAAGGTAAGTGTTAGAATGACCCTCTAAAATTCAATCTGTTTGACTAAAGACCAAAATCTGCCAAAGTAAATGGAGCTGTACCAGTTTGCCTCAGAGAGAACCGAACCAACTGAACCTCTGAACCACAGTAAAATTAATCTCAGTTAGAGTACTACGCTAAGAGCAGCAGCAAGAAATATCGCTGTCTGAAATATGTTCCAAATACTGTGAAATACTTCAGAATCAAATACTAAGCAGTCTACTAAACTGGAATACACTGTGACATTGCTTGAGAGTCTGATTTAGCTGCTAGTTGTATTGAATCGCAAAAGTCCGGATTACCTCATAAGCAGTCTCTGCTGGCTAGAGAGGTATTCAGTCATGAAAGCAGCGGTGAAACAAGAGTTAAATAACATAATTTGTTAGTTAAATTTGTTGCTAAACACAAACTTGTCAGGCCAGAAACACTAACATATGCACCTTCCTTAACAGAGATTGAGGGCCTTGGTTTCCCTGATTCCCAAAGAAGTTAGTGTAATGCCTACAGTCCAAGATGACATCCTGGGATCCTCAGTTACCAGAGATGATGTGAAGGGACCATCAATCCTGATCGTTTGGGCCTGCCTAATTTACAAGCTTCGTTTCTGTTCATGAGGCTCTGTTTAGAAGATTTGGATGCTAAAATGTCTCCTCCCCTACCTCTTTAATTCATCGTCAAGTTTGAACACTTTAGCACTCATGTTAGGAAAAGCTAATGATAAAGGTGAACGTGCAGCCTTAATTATAGTTCGGTATGGATCGCATTCTACACGTACACTTCTCTAAAGGCACATTTTATTCTCTAGTTCTGTAACTCATAGTGTTTAGAGCTAGAAAGTTTCTTTAGTATTACCCAGTTAGGCTTTAAGTCTAATCATGCCTCAGCTATGGATATTTGCCATAACATCGCACGCTTCCATTCCAGCTCTTTTTAATTAGAAAGGGATTATTTCTTCCAGTGGAGCTACTAAGAGAAATCTGTTTTCACTTGGCACTTAGACCAGAAATGTTATTGCCACTCCTGCCGTAATTGTCTGCTAGCCTTTATTAGTTTGTATCGATCTGACACAATCCACATTTTTGGATGCTTTCCAAATCTCTGTTTGAATTCAGCCTAAAATGAAGTAGATTTTACCCCATCTTTTTTCCTCTGACACACCCCTGAACCATATAAAAATAGCCTTAGCTCTTTTACACTTCAGATTTCTCTCTGTGACAGACTTAATATTAGTTCACTGTTACACATCTCCAGGGCCAAGCCCCTGCAGCACAGCTGAACAGAATAATAAATACTGTGGAACAAAAAAATCATCATACTGCTACAACTGCTCTTTGCAAATTTATGGCTGGTGCTGCTTATCTGCTGGTCCCAGCCCTCTGTCCCACCCCAGCCAAACCAGACCATCTGCACGCATAGCAACAGCAATCACCCAAAATACTTGGCTACGGTAGCTGCAGTGAGGAGCTCTGAACTGCACACTCCTATATCACGCCTCAGAAGTCATGGGCTAGCTCGCTTTAGAGGCTGCTTGCTTTCCTCCCCATTTGTCTTCAAGGGGATAAACATACAACTGGTTAACTGCGGGACAGATAGATGTTATGGTTTGTTATCAAACTGCCTTAGGCTTTTGACTAGTGCTGCTTTACTATCCCTGTCAGAAGTGTCAGCGACATACATTGAATCTGCAGGCACAGCACAAGGCTGGAAATCAGGAGACACCAGCTTTGCCAGGGCTCTGCTACACAGCCGTGGGTAGCTACTTCAGCTTATTCAACTTTCATTGCTGCTTCTGCCCTTTGGCTGTTGACTCTGTTTTGATGAGAATATAATCTGGGACAGAGATAGCCTCTTACTGTACTTATAAATGGCATCAGGTACAACATGACTGGCGCTTTCTTGTGTTTCTAGATGCTAATGAACTATGAATAAGGAACAATTAAATTAATCTTCTGTCCTATCAGTAACATCGGTTCACTTAAATCAAGAAACAGTTGGTAGCTGAATGATGTTGAGGTGTGGGGTATCCAGCCTAAGATCATTAGATTAGCTCATTAGCACCTTCAGATTAGCCTAAACTGCAAAGAATCATCTGAACTCAAAGTACTTTTAACTTCTGGGGGCTTGAGCCAACAGTACTGGAAACCAGTTAGTGCTTCTCAAGAGACCTTCAATACCGTGCAGTGACTAGTTCTCTCAAGAAACATTACTGGAAAAGAAGATTTATGGGCTACTAGGAGAGAGGTATATATTAGCTTTCTGGAGCCATTTCATAGCTCAGTATCTTAGAGGCATCTGGACTTTGACAGTGACAGATCTAACGTGACGATGCTGCCTTGCACCGCATTTCCGTTTTCAATTCCTCGCAGAGATGATGGATTGCCAAGCCAATCTCTGAGGCATGCTGGCTTCTTTGGCTGACCCAGAAAACAAAGGCAGTGCATAAATGCTTCAGCTCTTGGCCACATTGGCTTTTATGGAAAGCACCTTGTCATTTGTCTCTTCTAACCCTCCGAGCCCCAAATGCCAAGGCCATCCACTCTGGAAGGCTAAGCAGATAACCTATGGTGGACTGAGGGCTGTTCTTAAACCATTCCCAGCTGAAAGGATTTTCCCAGCCAGTCAGAAAAGTAGCAGTGCATGCTAATTTCTACCAGCAGGCTCCTGATTTGGTTTTCCCCCAAAAAATCTACTTGTTTTCTTTCTTGCTTTTTTTCTGTTCAATTTAAACTTCCTTTGCTAATGGCAAGAGCACAATTTGCATTATATTTGGGCTACTTTAGTTATAGGCTTAGGTTTGATTTGCCTGTTCAGCAACTTGTCCCAGATTGTATGTATTTATGAAGGAGGCCAAAGATCACTAACATACCACTGTCAATGCCTAAATTACCTAAAAAACCCCAAACTTTTCCTTTTTGCAAAGAAAATCTTTCTAAATGCTAACATTTAAGGATACGTATTATCAATTATTAAGCATAACAGTCCATTCCTTCTACAGCAAGACCACTCCATCCACAAGCATGTCAATGACAAAAATGCTTTATGGAGCTGTTCCCCAGTCAAACAGGCTCAAAAAGCCTCCGTGCCAGTCTCCTGCCGTCAGCAGGTTCCCCAGCCTGTGTGAGGTTGATCTGCTCCTTTTACGTGAGTTCTCCCCCCTAACCTCTCACATACTGTTTCAGTGCTGCTGCCTGAAGGCAGAGCAGAAGGCAGTGCTCCCTGGCTGTTTCTCCCAGCCTAAGGGTAGTGAGCTGCTGAGGCACAGCTGTAAGAGTGGACCTGGGACTTTACTATCTGTGCTGGGGAGCTGGCAGGTGCTTCAGCCAAGCTTTAATCCAAAAGCAGTTGGGTACATATGTCACTGAAAGAAAGTTATTCTAAGAAAAAGCATCAGAGGTGACACTGAAGTGAGGTTCCTTACTCACTTTTAAATTTTGCATTTGACCGGGGGTGTTCTGTGTCAGAGAAGCACAATTCTTCATAAAAGCAACAAAATATACGGGACTTATTTTCAGCTATTAAAGCTTTGCCATTGCAAAGGTGACTTAGAAACATGCGTGGGAAGCTCTGAGCAAAAATTTTGTGATGATCTCTCTCTGCCTTCTTTTGCTGCTGTATTTGCAGCTTAATTGCTGAGCCGCAATGTCCAGGCTCAGAGACCAGGGTGCTTTAGTTCTGCCTATGAAATGAGGGTAAACACTCTGCTTTCTAGGAGAGTCCTTTTTCTGTCCATGTTTTCTCCACATATTGTTATGGAAAAATATTGGCATAATTTGCCTCCTGTATGCAATCAACCAGAAAGGGTGATAGGACACAGTGCGAGTGTACACAGTTGCTTGGTGTATTTTAACTTCACAGTATCAGGAACTGACTCCAGAGGCCACTAGCCATCATCAACCTGACAGAAAAAAAATGGTGCTAATGCATACTTCCATCTCTAAACTGCGCCATGCTCAGCAGTGAAAACATAAGCGCTGCATGTTCAGGGCAACTAAAGCTGAAGCAGAGGTTTTGCCAAATGAAACCACAGGGCGCAGCAGAAAATGGAAACTGGCAGTGAGCTGGGAGCAGAGACGGGCACCAAAAATGAGGGGAGAAAAGTAAGAGCAGTTTCCTGGCAACAGAGCTGGATACAGTGATCTGAGAGCCCTGCAAGTGCAATTGCTTGTGTGCCGTTTGGACCACCCCACCTCTGTTTAAAGAGGTCTCGTGTACACTGTAAAGACATTATCCTAGAGCATGTGCTGGGTCATGTCTTAGGCCAATGGCAAAAAGAGCCATCTGCCAAATGTCTTTCTGCTTGGCAAAGGAGAGATTTGTTGCTGCTTCAGGTGGTAATATATTGCACACAATATTATTTTGCAATAATTAGGAATCCAGAAACAGCAGCTCAGGTGGAGCCCTATTGTGCTAGCTGTGTTCCGAAACACAAAACAAGAGAAAGTTGCCCTTTTGATGACTTTACATGAGTAAATGCATCCTTGTGTTTTCAAAAGAGAAACTCAAAGTAAGAGAGATTCAGGCTGGATTTGAAAACAAACACCTTCCCCTGGGTAGGAAACCATCTAATCAACTTGTTCAGAGGTACCCGGGCAAAGAGAAGCAGTTAGAAACTGAAGACAGTCCCAGCACAGTTCTTAACCCAAGATCTTAGTTCCTCACTTGCTTTGATAAAGCTCTGACTTAATTTGTACAAAGGAAATCCTTTACTGCCTCACCTCTATGTACGAGGCTGTATACACTCACGTGCTTTCTGCTGTGCCTTCTGCATACTGTCAGTTGTTCAGGAATTTCTGAACAGCAATTCCAAACTCATTCCATGCCTCCATCTCACGTCTAAATGAGCTCACTCACCGGGGGCCATGTAATATGGCCAATTTACCCAGTTGAGCAGTAGCGCACCATATTAACATAGCGGTGTTCCTTTTAGTATCAAAGCAAGCTCACTTAAAGCTCATGTATTTCTCTTTCTATACAGTACTTCATGAAGATATATGGTTAACAGAATATGAACAGACACAAATACAAGCATCAAAGCAGTGAAAAGCCTTATGGTCGTCTCAGCTGGAAGATTATTTTATCCACGGGTGAGGCATGGTAACTGACTTTACTTGCACTTCTAATCTGTTACAGGGCTAAGTTAGACAGGTAAGTGTAACCACTATCACTCCGAAGAAAAGCTGTTTTGCTTCTCTTTGTGGTCCACCCTACATAAGGTTCCAGATGTCAAGCATCCTGGATCCTAACACCAGATTTTTGTCATGTGGCTTTTGCGAGTCATCTTCTATCACAATCAGTGGTCAATGGTCTGAATTCATTTTATTTCTCATTGCGACAGATTAAGATTGCACACACACCCACACAGTCAGTTAACTGCCTGAGAGGGATCTACAGCAGGATAATGAATTGCTAAATTACTGTGAAGAACTTCCTAGTGTTTAATAATCCTAGCATATGTATCCTATGGATCCAAATACTTGGCACAGGTTTGTATCAGAAATGACCAACTTACATGGCTTCTGAAGAAAAGTGTTTCTAGATGATTTTTTGAGGGGAATTTTAAATACTTGCCAGTTTCTGGTGCTAATTTCCCTGCTCAAATCTTCCTAATTAGCAGTTAGTTGTGAAATATCAAACTGGGCGATACAATTATTTAGTGCTTAAATTCTGAATTCTGACTAAGCAATACTAGGATATGATCTACTGCTTTGTTTTTAATTATAAACCCCTAAACCTTTCTTGCATTCATAATTTTCTGTTTAATATTCATTGTTCTGATTCCACCCGAGAGTGCTGAGGGAGCTGGCGGAGGAGCTTGCCAAGCCGCTCTCCATCATTTATCAGCGGTCCTGGTCAACGCGGGAGATCCCGGATGACTGGAAGCTAGCCAATGTGACGCCCATCTACAAGAAGGGCCGGAAGGAGGAGCCGGGGAACTACAGGCCAGTCAGCCTGACCTCGGTGCCGGGGAAGATCGTGGAGCCGCTCATCTTGAGTGAGCTCACTGGGCAGGTGCGGGACAACCAGGTGATCAGGGCCAGCCAGCATGGGTTCATGAAAGGCAGGTCCTGCCTGACCAACCTGATCTCCTTCTATGACCGGGTGACCCGCCTAGTAGATGAGGGCAAGGCTGTGGATGTTGTCTACCTGGACTTTAGTAAGGCCTTTGACACGGTCTCCCACGGCATTCTCCTGGAGAAGTTGGCAGCTCATGGCTTGGATGGGCATACTCTTCGCTGGGTAA
>WAAD01031410.1:155053-192908 GCA_013389945.1 Fregata magnificens
GCGTGTCCAGAGAAGGGCAACAAGGCTGGTGAAGGGACTAGAAAAACAAGTCTTATGAGGAGGGGCTGAGAGAACTGGGGTTGTTTAGCCTGGAGAAGAGGAGGCTGAGGGGAGACCTTATCGCTCTCTACAACTACCTGAAGGGAGGTTGTAGGGAAGCGGGTGCTGGACTCTTCTCCCAAGAAACTAGCGATAGGACGAGAGGAAATGGCTTCAAGTTGCGTCAGGGGAGGTTTAGATTGGACATTAGGAAGAATTTCTTTACTGAAAGAGTGGTTAGGCATTGGAACAGGCTGCCCAGAGAGGTGGTGGAGTCGTCATCCCTGGAGGCGTTCAAAAAAGGTGTAGACGTGGCACTCCAGGGCCTAGTTTAGGAGTCATGGTGGTGTTAGTTGATGGTTGGACTTGATGATCTTAGAGGTCTTTTCCAACCTTAATGATTCTATGATTGTTCCATCAACACAGATACTCTACCAATTTATTTATTTTTAGGAATAATGAAGTGCCTATTGCCATCTCAGGTTCTTTTCACCACTACATGAGACTCACTGTGACCCAAAGGAAGAAGAAGAAGATTATGGGGTGTGGGGGGTGTGTGTGGAGGTGTATGTGTTAACCAGGACCTAGAAGAACCAAACATTTTCATGGCCACTTCTCAGCGGTTACTGAACAATACCAGTCTCAGATTTGGTTTTATGAACTTAGCCCTGTAAAGCCAAGAAGTTGTAACCCACAAACAATAGTGGAAGGAAGATAGGAAACACAAAATAGATCCTGTCTAAATTTTAATATCAGTAACAGCCCCGTGGATGAACAAAATGAGCTGTGAGGATCCCAACACATCGTCTCAAATCAGTGCTGACTCCACTGATTTCTGCAACATCAACTGTTAACAGACCAATCTGATTTTGCACCTGAGCTGACTGAAGTTTGGAACATCAGCTAGTGTTCGGAAGGGTGAAAAAATGCTTTAATAATCAAGAGTTAGTGCTAGCAATGATTTGTTCAAGTTCAAAAGCTTGAAATCATGAGCCCAGCTTCTCTCCAGTTACTGGAAGGTTCAAACGCAGCTTCAATTCCTGCTAGAAAGTTTATTGACAGCTTCTCTCTAATTATATTTATTTTCTTTTGGAATTAACAGACTGTGCTTTGATGGATTGGTATTGATTAATCACATCTCATGAAAATTGCATACAGCATAGCATTTCTACCTGGTATTTTGGTTGATAATAAATTAGATCAAGGTTGCCACCAATAAATAAATATTTGTGTCATCATCCAAACTTCAAAACAAGAAATAAGTACTCCATAAATTACAGTGAAATAACTTAGGAGGAAAACTCACTTATAAATAGAAGTGCTAATTCAGAAATTAGCCTTTTATTAATTAAGTTTCATTATTAGCACAGTAAGGTATTTTCTGGTGGAAAAAAATGCCTAGGCTGTAACTTTATATATGAAAATATGCAGCAAAGAGAGACTTATAATAGTCTTTATGGAGGCAGTTTCTGTTCAGCAATGACGACTGCTCGATTTTGCTGCTGATAGCACTGGCAAAGTATTATCTGACCACACTGGAGTAATGGTGAAGTCCACGTCTCAGAGACAGAGGATTAGAAGGCTGAAGAGTACCTTACCAAGAGTAAAGGACCTTACAGACAAAACTAGTTTTTCTCAGATTCACAATTAATTAAAAAGATTATTTGTAAACAGACTGCTGACTACTTACACATACCATTCAAAAGCCCTTAACAGGCACCCAGAAATAAAAATTAAGTTTGTTATACAAAGGAAAAAAAATTCAGGCTAAGCAGCTTGCCTTTCTTGTGCTTTGGTGCTAGTGATGCTATATAGGAGAAGCCCCTCTGAAATACAGCAGCTAATACAGCTCTGAAAACTCCTTTCCTCAAATCATGACAAAAAAGAAACAACACATTTACAATGGTGGTAGGCAGCCAGACTAACAATTTAATATCCCAAAACACATAAATAAACATTGGGTTGGGCTCTTGAAGCACGTTGCATGACCTGTTGTCATATACAACATACCCAGCAGCCTCCTCCACTGTCACAACACTTTGCAAAGGCTCAGGCAAAACAGTCCAGACAAGGTGACAAAACACTGCTTAAGTGATAATTACAGACAATCCACTTGTACAAAAGATGGACAGCAGGTGGATATATTTTCAAACTTCCATGTGCTGGCTAAAAACATAAAGGTCTGTATTCTCACAAAACAAAACTGTTCAGTTGATTAGACTAACGCTGCAACTGGAGCTTTTAGTCTAGGTATATATCCCCTCACTGACTTCCCTAGGCCCTTGGAGAAGAAAACACCACAACACAAGTCCCATGTTCCGTTGCAGAAGGAGAGGACATGTCTTACAAACCTCATAACTGAGATGACAAAAAGGCTCTACGAAATTTTCTCTCTGGTTGTAGATGAGAGATGCACACTTCCAAGTATGGTCTGTCCTCTATCTTCTGAACCTATAAATCAGCTGCAGAGATAACCCAGCAAACCTACTTGAAGGGTTTAAGTATGACAATAAATTTGCTCAGCTGCATCATTACAGAACATTCATCAAACTGAAGCGTTCCCTTTCCAGCAGTGTTCTGCCTTTAAGAATAGAGTTATGCTAGACACATACATAATTGCACTGGCAATTATTAGAGTACAATCCTCTGGCTTTTAAAATTAGATAATTTTCAGCAAGTGAAAAAATACTAGAGACCTAGTCCAATCTGGTCTGGCATCTACTGACATAAAAAAAGTCATCTCAGCATTGTGAGCTACCAAAAGAAAGACCCAATTTACTCATTACAAAATACACAGCATCATTCAGACCTAGTTTTCCCACTTAGTAAAGCCTCTTCCACCTATTGACGGGGAATATAGATTTTAAGAAAAATTTTAAAAATGCTCTGACGTATTCAAAAGCACTGGGTACCTAATACAAAAAAAATTTAAAAATCATATTGGTAAGTGCCTCACAAACAACATCCCTGGTCTTGCACAGCATTTTTTTGAGTAGAGTTTATGCACCTGTAATTTCCTAAGCATTTCTGCATCCGTGATTGCATGTGCTTCAGGACTCTACTTGGCAAGCTCTAGGATCTGTAGATTTTATGAGTCCCCAACCTTGTTAGCAAGGAAAACAGCTGACTATTTGCTGACTTTTGGACTTATGTGATTTTGTTTATGCCTGGAGATGACCCACTGTTACCTCTCCTGCTCTTCTGTCTCCCCTAACTCATGCTCCCATCTCCCCAATTTCTTCTTTCCAACTTTTTCCTGTTAGAGCTCTACCTTGTGCATTTCAAGTTGGTTCTTCTGGCTCTCTGATGTGTTTGTTGATCTTCAAGGCAGGTAACCCCATTCTTCACTAATCCTTGAGCTCATAGTTTCAGGTGGGCAGTCAGCTATCAGCCACCACAGGCATTGCAAGAACTGTTAGTCAGGTAGCTGTTGGCAGCAAGTGGGAGCGCTTTGGATGTTGTGGCCTATGACAGCATAAAGAAAACAGAAAGACAAGGCCAAGTGAAAATACCTTTAAAAATATCATGCACGTAAATAGCCAAAGGGTCTTGGGAAGCTGCTAGAGGGTGGTCAACTTTTCGCTACTACAGTCAGTCACACCAGGAAATCCAGTCCTGGTTCTGTCCTAAACCTAGTACAAATCATTACTGTCATTCACTTTGGACGTCTGCTCCAAAACCAAGCTGCTCTAACATTAGAAGAAGGCTTCTGACTTTAAGTGTGGCCAGTTTATGCACATTTGTTGTTGTGACAGTATCATCTTTCATATACAGTAGTGGTTCTTCCACCCCAGCAGTCACACAGATCTGCCTTCAGCCAGAGGGACAGATCTATACATAATTTCCAAGAGAAGCTTAGGCCTTCTCTGGCACTTTTTAGCCTCTTCATGCATGCAGGTGAGTGTGTGTACATACATACATATGTTTCCATAGTAACTGGTCGTTACTCTTTATAGAGCACTGCATACCATGGAGCAGAGAAATTATAGCTGGGAATTGAATTATATCATCTTTATTTTAAAGACACACCCCTCTTTTTTTAAAACCACAGTGAAAAAAAGATGATCATTTCCTTTTCTTTGTTACACTGTGGTTAGAAAGAAAGAAAAAAAACATTCAAGGGTAAACATAAAATTCATGAAGTGCAGGGTTTTGGGGGGAGGGGTGGGAATCAATATGACCTTTTTGACAGAATTCTATAGAAAGTCTTTATAATAGGTGAATATAGCCTTTATAGAAGTACAAATTTGAGCCATCAAAAGTTACATTCCTGGCAGCTTGGATGGTACCGTAAAGGGCACGTAGCTGTGATTCTTGGGGGACAGGCAAGGGAGCACAGTGAGGCCACACAGCCTTTCCTCACAGCCTCTAAGATGAAAAGACCAAGACAAATTGCTTCTCTAATAAAGTTCCTGGAATGGAAATGCTGCAAATTCAAACCACTGGGAAATCAAGGTTTAAAAAAAAAAAAACAACAAACAAACAAAAAAACCCAACAAACCCCTCCTGCATCTGAGTCCCAGAACATTTACTTCAGTTTCCTTTTCTTCCATCAGATTGCTGTCTCCTCTTAATTGGTGCACAGCTCTTTGCAGAATTAAAAATCCCCCAAAATCTCACAAAAAATAAATGGTTCTAAGCCAGACTTACTAAGGATTTGGAGGTTTCAGATAACCATTTCATAAGTTCCTATAAATGTGTGGCATCATTACATGCAGCAGTACAGGATGGGGGAAGCCAGAGAACTAAGAAAACCCGTAGCTCAGAAGAGCTGCCACTTAGGGAGGCATTCAGCAGGAGGAAGGAGGATTAAGAAGAGAGAGGGAATGAAATAGTGCAGCTGACAGCTTGCAGAATCAAGTGGATCATTTTGGGGGGGTTGTTTAAAGTCCTTTTGTATTTCTATTAGCTTGTTTTTCTTCCAAGGAAGCAATCTGCTATATAATTAGAGAGGTTTGGATGCTATTTATTATTCATTAGTCCCATTCGGCTCATTGGACCACTGTAGATTTCTCCAAGTCTTCTCCATGCATTATGCATTGACTTTGTGGCAGTCCCAGTTAAGTAGGCATAAAAAGGGACAGAATGTATTTTTCTGTTAGTTTTGTTCGCCTTTTCTGCCGATGATATTCCACAGCTACCCCTACCTCAACTAAATAACTTTATCATTATCCTTGGTTTCTCCCTCTCCCTCAGACCCAAGCCAACATATCTTGCCTCCTAGTCTTTCACACTCTTGCTTTATTCCCTCTCTCCCAGTGGCCAAAATGTTCACCCTGTCATCCTCAAGACCTCCTCATCTAAATACAGCCACCTCAATTATTTGCTCCAGCAAATTGCAGGAATTCTTTGATGAAACCATACTCTCCTACTCAGGGTTTACGGCCAGGATGCTAAAGATGAGCGTCCTAAGCTGAAAGCAACATTGGCAGGAAAGTTTACGGAGATGATTTGCGATGATTGGTCCATATGGGAAATGACATAGTGCTAAGAACATTAAGCAAGTACGCACTGGTATTAATTTCTAATCTCATAGCAACAATTGCTACTCATCAGGTAATCTTTTCTGCCTGATTTTAAGGAGGAAATCTTGAAAGCTGAGAAGTTGCCCTTTAATTCTGTGAGCAGTATGCAGCATGTGCTGTACTTGGGGGACTAATATTCAATCAGAACCCCCCTATTTTAAGTTTCTGAAGTCAGCAACGTTTGAGTTGCTTCAGCTGAAGTGATGCACTGTACTTGGAGTCAATAGAATGAACTGCACCTACTGCCTACTATAAGACACCTCTACTCTTAAAGAAAAACCAAAGATGGGAGAGAGGCAGTCTTGCCATTCACGCGGCAGAGCTCAGGCTGATGTGGTGCAGGGGGACCAGCCCTGCCCTGCACAAGGATGGGGAAGCTGCTGGGGTGAAGGGACAGGGAGGAGCACACAGTGCTCTGCTATGACCCACCCATGGCACAAACCCAAAAAGCTGAAACGCAGTGGCACAAGAATACGATTTATGAAAAACAAGATGTCATCACTGTTTCCTTATCCTCTCCTCTGTTGGAAATCTTGGTTGATGGGTTTTGTCAGAGGATAACCTCCAAGTGTTTTATCTGTGTTTATTCAGCACACAGGACAAGATGAGCCAGATCTTGGTGTCGTCTTTGGGCAAAAAATGCATCACACCATAATGCTTACTAATGTGTGTTTTAAACCGTACACGGTAAAATGAGTGAAGAAAGGAGCATCCAGATTTGATCTACTGTTAAACAACTACTCATTCGGGTTTTGATGACTCAACTCTCCGCCATATGGGCAGCTTCTAGAATATTTTGCAATCAGACACAATATTTTCTTACATGCAAGAGAAAATGAGCAAAAAGAAAACAGTCAAGTAGCCAAACTGAGGAGAAGGGCCTGAGCTTCAAGTTCTGAACTGGAAAGGAAATAGCCTTGAAGAGGGGTGCCAAACTAGAGTTTTCATTAGGTCAGTTATAAATAGATGCTGTTGGACCAATTGTAAATATACTGTTGGGCCTGCCTGTGGCGAGGCTATGATTTTTCTGAAAGAGGATTTTACACATCCCACAACTGGCTTGAGCCAGCTCAAAAAGCACCTGACCCTATTTAAGTGGGAAGGACAGCAATTAACAGGAGGAGGTCGAAAGAGGAGATGCCAGCCTAGGTGCTGTACTCTTCATTGTCAAAATAGTTACGTCAGTCTTTTCAGTGGTTCTCACAGTTGTTAAGGAGATGTGTATTTTTCCTTCTAAGTGTCGTGAATTTCACAGCCTAAGAGCTCCTCTAATCAATTTGAAACCTTCCTTCAACCATTGTACTAGGATCTCATCCTTACACTTTCCAACTGTTTTTAGAGAAACCCCTAGATATTCCACCTCTTCAGATTTATTTAATTTAGTAACTTTTTTTTTTTCTTTAAAACAAACCTCACAAAGACAGTAGTTTGGCTCAGGCTGGTATTAGCAAAGTGGCTCATGGATGGTATCACCAAAGGATTAAGAATAAAGCAGGCATGTGCCACCGCCACATGCCCACTCCAAAAAACCTGTATGGTTATAAAATGACTTTATAAATACAGAAGTTTTATATAAATATAGATACAAATTCTATATAAATATCATATGTAGTTCAGAACTTGTTTTCTTGTGTTCATAACTGCTGTTTAGGCTAAAATATAAGGAAAACGATGGGCAGGAGATATTTTCCCATTCAGTCAAACTATAGACCAGCACAGTATTTTGGTCTCTCCCAACCCAGATTAGCTGATACAACTCTGCAACTAAGGACTTTTTTCAGAAAATCTCCATTGCATCCAATTTGCTAAAAGGACTTGGACCCTTTTTACAACAGCCTAGAGGAATGCCTAGTCACTACGCTGTCATCGGTCTTAAGGTAAATGAAAATCCTTCTTTCTCTCTTGCTTATTAAAAGTGCCCCTACTGTCAGAAGTTACACGTGGTCCTAAAGAAAACTGCCTGGAGGCACTCGACCTCTGAGCAGCAGCTTAGGTGCTTGCAATAGCGTCCTGAAATCTGTCAACACAACTGCATTTTAAGTGAAAACAAACACTCAGAAATAAAGTATATTTCAAGAATGCTTGGTTAATGAAACCACACGCTACTCAAACCGATGCTGTTCCTGAAGTCCTCCTGACAGCTTTCTGGAATAAGTGTCCAAGCTCTGGCTAGTTCCCAAAAGGCAAATGCCCTTGTACCTGGGCAGTACTCACAGTTCAGTTATGGCTGTTGCCTTCAGGAAAGCTTTGGTTTATGCTGTCAGCAAAGAAGAGTCAAATGTTTAAACATGTCAGGCAGTCATAAGATTTGCCATCTTCACACGAGACATATACACAATACCACATCCCCAAAGGGCATGGTTCGTGTCCAGAGTCACTGTATCTGGCTTTGCCACTTCTACAGCCTAACAGACACCGAACACACAATTATGGTTTTTCCCCTCCATCCCTGTTCTAAGCGTGACCTGTCTGTATTATTGCTGTTTGGAAGGCAATATACTAGGTGTATTTGTCTACAGGCCTACTTGAACATAGGAATCCTATGATCTTGTTCCTAAAACAGTGCCTCTTTCCAGTAAAAGCATCGTACTTTAATTATTACAACAACATCAGGAAGCACTTTTTTTTGTTTTACTGTCTAAATGTGCCATGTGTCCTTTCATTATTGTCAACGAACATGAGAGGAAAAAAAGAATACGCAAGGCAAAACCATGAAGTGTTTGCAACAGGTAATACCGCCAGTTCAACGTCCAAAGAAAAGTGCATTAATAACCATCTCTACTAAGCACCATCCAAAATGGGAGCTATTGAAGTGGGGAAATTAAAGGCCCTGAACAAAACCTACTGACCAACCTGGCTGCCAGGAGTTCTGCATTACAGAACTCTAAATTCTAGTGTTGGCATGCAGTGAGGTAAATCATTAGCACACATGTTAAATCTGTGTTTTGACACTTTTTTTAATTTTTTTTTTTAATTTATTTACCATGTTATATATTTCTACGATAAATTTCCACAAAACATTATAGGATCAAGCTATTAAATACTTATCATAGGTATCACTTCAGCAGTAAGATATTACATATCAGCTCTGCTGTTCTAGTTTGTAAGGATGGTCATAAATGCACACATGGTTCAATAAAATAAGAAAGAGTTTGTTTTCTCATTAATTTTTATGACAGCACCACTCCATTCCTTGCATTCAGTGGTGTTACAGGGAGGTGGCTGCTAGATTGAGTGTGAAGATGACGATAACATTATGATTTCCAGATCATCTCTAACAGACTCTATTATGTCACTAGCTGCCTTACAGTATTGTGTAGGAGTATCTATTGGCTTTATACATCACAAAAAAAAAAAAAAAAAAGAACAGAGGTGGTCCTTAACCCAGCAATCTTTCAGGATGTCCTTGTCAGATGATTGGTGCCAACATCAGAAACTCAATGGACCCCAGGTTTAGGAGACCTATCTGTAAAAAGGCACGGACAGGCAGATAAAAGGCAGGCATCCTCCTACGCCAAGCCAGGTGTGGAGACAAAAACTGGAAGGGTCAAAACTTCTGGGAAAACACTTTGTCAACAGCATTCGAGTAACAACAGAAGGGTTGTTTCCCCAGTAACAGGGCTGCAGAAAGTCCAGAGGCTGAGCTGCCAAGCTCCAGCTGTCCTGAGAGAGGGGATGGCAACAGCAATACTCGAACTGAGATGTCCTGGCAGGAACCTGGGCCAATTTCTGCCTCTGCAGGCTACGAGTTGTTTGGCTCAGTGATACACTGCCACTGTGCTTGTACAGCTTTGGGTTTTCCTGTGACAGCAATGGCAGTCAGCACGGTGCAAAAGACATGTGGGTCCAGTTACCAGTTTCCCTTACCTTGCCAAGCATAAGGGCACATTTAATTGTAATGAAGGGGCAGGGCATAAATCCTAGGAATGTTAAGGTGACTTTTAGTCATTAGGCTTTAGACATTTAGACTTTAGAAAAGTGAGTTTTAGGACAATTTCTCTTCAGTCACGCATCTCAAGTTAGGTGCAGTGCTTTACCCTTTTATTTAGGGTCTCACAAGGAATTGAGCATTACAGCAGCTGCTGAGAGCCCTGGTAATACACGTGGCAAGCAGAGTTGAGTCTCTGATGAATGTCTCCTGATGAAGTTAAGGAAATACTAATACTTGTCCAGTGCTGACCCTTCCTACAAGGAAGCTACTGATTTTG
The DNA here is from genome assembly GCA_013389945.1 of Fregata magnificens. Classification (NCBI taxonomy): domain Eukaryota; kingdom Metazoa; phylum Chordata; class Aves; order Suliformes; family Fregatidae; genus Fregata; species Fregata magnificens. The sequence goes on from WAAD01031410.1 coordinate 164,826, forward strand.
CCCTTCTTTTGGCTCAAAAGCCATCCCCAGTGAGCATATTCCTTGGGAAATGGCTGCAAATTTTTGCTCAAATACAGACTGCTCATCACTTCTATTTCAATGCTTTATCTCTGGGTTGGATTAGATAAGTAATTTTACATCAGAAAAGATCTGCAGGAAAAGCAGATAGCGGAAGGAAAATACTACTTAGCCCTCCTAAGAAGGAATTCAAGTACATCCAGAACAATGGAGAATTATTATTTTGTAGATCAGTCTGCTTGAGGAGCAACTGGAGAGATCATTAAAATCACCTCTGTAGTTCTTTGATCACTGGTCTTATTTGCATTTCAAAAGAGCAAGTTTGACAGAGTTTATTTCAATTCTCTGCTCCTAACTTGTAGCTGCTGCAGTTTAGTTCCCTGTTATCACATTGCCTCCTTCCTGACCTTCCCCCAAACCACAAACTCCTCCTTTTGAACAATTAAAATTACCCTGCAAAGGTGAAGCGCATATATATCTCAGGATAGCTTAAGAGCAAGCTGGCATGAGATGGCTCAGTAAAAAGACACCTCAGTATCAGGCCTTTGTTGTACCTCATACTCTATTTCAGCGCTGTCGTTGCATTCTCCTCAGTCGAGCTGACCAACACTAAACACAGAGTTCAAAGCGAGATCATGGTGCGCACTTTGATATTTTGTATGCAAGTTGCCCTCTCCCATGCACACTAAAATTTCTTTCTAGGGCAGTAAGCAAGAGTTTAAATTGATCTGCTCACACTTGTACCTCTCTGGGCCTCCTGTTCTATTATTTAAAAAAAATAAAATCCAAACAATCTGGTACTCTGCCTGCAAGTTCAAACAATTCTTGCATTTATTCCATTGAATGTCATCAACAGCTGGGGGGGCAGCTTGTCAACAACATTCTGTTTCCTTTTCATTCCCCTCATTTCTCCTCTAGCGTCTTAATGAAACGATGATGATTGCACACATTGTGAAAGAGGTCTCTGCAGAGGAACACGAGAGAAGGAAGGTGCTCACGTGGAACTTTATGGCTGCTGTGGTCCTCTCAGTCTCTCTGCCTCAGGATGTAAAAATCCTTAGTAAAGGAAGGGGCTAAGAGGGCCGTCTTAGACTAGAGAGGAGGGCCGAAAGCCACTGGCTCAGCTGTTAGCTAGACTCTGATAAGGAAATAAGTTGATGGGACCAAAGAGAGCAGTAGTTTTTGGCCCTGGAATACCAGCTCCACCACCAGCAGTGCTTGAAGGAGGTGATGACTTGTGGGGAGCACGAATGGGAGGGGAAGGGCTTTTGAATTACGAGTTAAACTGGGACCTGGAGCAGCCAGATTTAAAATATATGGGAGCTGCTACCAACCTGCTTCTTTTCCAAAACGAGGCAGAACCTGGCTCTGCTTGTAGAGGCCGAGAAGGCTGCACCTTCAGCCTGCCTGCCGCAGGAGCAGCTGACATGCCCTGCTTTGTTTTCTTTCCTTGCAGAAGGGAACTACTGCCATCCCCACACCTCCAAGCAGGTTTCCACCCTTCCTCCCCGTTGTGCCCAAAGCCTACCGAGGCACATGCTGTACAAAGGAAAGGGCAGCCCTGGCACAGGCACTGCTGAGGATGGGCAAGATCCACTAAGGTGTTTCCATGCCCAGTTACTGTAGGAGTGATCCTGGCTCCCAGCTCCCCATCCTTAAATCTGACAAAGGGTATTCGAAAGAGGCAAGGTGGCACTAGGACAACGTGAGTGAGGATAGCTGCTGTAACAAGCATCAATAAAGACAGCTGTTTAAAAGGTGTCCTGAGCTGATAACGGTGTAGACAACCCCCTTTCTGTGCCACTGTGCCACCAGTGGTGCCGCCAGCAGAAGCAATGTCGGCAGCGGTTCCTCAGGGGCTGCGAGCAAAGCACAGCGCAGCGTGAGGACAGCTGCTGTGATGCTGGTGCCCTGCCGCATGGCTCATCGGCAGCCGGTGGCTGGTGAGACCAGCCATCTGCACGCAGTGAGGCAGCGACTGGAAATTTGTAATAACTACCTGCAGGGAGGGATTTTCCTCTAGGGAATTTGAATTTGTCTTGTAGTCTGCTTCACAAGACTTTCCTGCAGTAGCCAGCAAACATATTAAAAGATTTCAGACAGCTGTGGGGAATTAATAGGTAATTTGCCAAGTCTTTGCTTATTACAGAATCAGCAATAACAGCTGCTTCCCTTCCCAAATTGAAGGATAAAGATGCTGAGCAGTAGCTAGTGTGCAGAAAGTATACCTACAAGTCAGCCCAGAGGCACACAGAGCCCTTTCACAGGGTTTGGAGGTCCAACAGGAGGTATGGACCCACTTGCTGCTTAATTCATTTTTCAACCACCATAACCATGCAAAACTGCACCTCAGTACAGACCAGAAGTCATATTGGATTGTTTCTGTGCACAATATGTCTTGTATAAAATATAGCACTTGAGCACCATGCTGTTGTGCTCAGTTGACTACATAAACACGGACTAGAAGAAGCCAAAGGAGAACCTGCCAGAGGAGCTGCTAACTCCAGCACAGTTTGGAGCAGTGGCTGTGGAAGTGCACTTGTACGTAAGCAAGATGTGACTTTACGAATTACTAAATGAACAGTGTTCCTGTAAGGTACTGCTGTTCTTTCCTCTCACTTTCAGTTTATGTGCCTTACTGCCCTGTAATGCCAATCCCGAACAGATAGATCAATAAATGAAATTCTACAGCATTTTGACTCTGCTCCAGTCAGCAACTGGCAGCATCATCTTATTCCCCACATGGGAATTAGTCTGCAAAATTTACCTGTGTATACATTAGCCATACTAAGGTGAATCAGTATTTAACCTTTTAAAGAAAAGCTATACAAGAATGAAAGAAAAGAGAGGCAGCTGTATGATGTATGTCAATGGTTTACAAATTCCCTCCCACAATCACTTAACTGTTTTGCAACAGGTCTCAAACAACAGGAGTGCACTGAAAAGCCAGGTAGACCCTCCAGTCAGGAAGCAGCTGAGAAGAGGGTTGTTTATCCACCCCTCACCCTCCCTGCCTAATATCTGAACCACCAACATCAACTGAGCCAAATAAAGGGTGCAGTTCCCCAATTCCTCCTTTCACACATAGCATAATATTGTTTCCTTGTGTCCCTGAGCGCTGCAAACTGTGGCAGAGCAGACAGTAGCTCCATCAATGTGTTTTTACCACTTGGCACAGTGTATTCATGCCATGACTCATCTTCAGAGGAGCCTGAACAGTCATGAAAAGCTATGCCCTGCCTCTGCTAGCGGTAGCCAGGGTGTTGCAGATATCAAGATACACCAGACGAAGATATTTTTAAAAACAAACCGGCGTACTCACAGAAGTGAAGAGCAGCCTGCAGGGAAGAGACTGACCTACCTCAGCAGTATGAAGGAGAACAGCCCACACAAGTGGGTCCACATCTCTGAGATGTTGTCCAGTACTAGCAACCTCCTCCACTTGGGAGACTTCAATATTCGGTATCTTTCCACTACACTGGTATGGAGAGAAAACACACTGTCAAGCTCTAAACTCTTCAAACCCTTTATGTTGCCAGACGTGCTCTTAAAGGTAGGAGAAGGGAAACAAGGGGAACAAGCTCTTTCCCACCAGACATGCCCAGGCTGTGCACTGTGACAGAGGTAAGCAATTTATTTATTTATTTTTAAAGCGCTGAGCAACTTTACTACAGAGCAAGTTCTCTGTCCCAGAGAAGCAGTTGCCATCTGCATCATGAAGTATGAGATCTGGAGGACACAAAAGCACTCTCAGCGAGGTCTTGCCTTTGCTCTGGTAAGCCCTGAAAAGGGAGAAGGAAGCAAGTCCCTGAACAACCACAGCTATGTTTTGGGTGTTTGCTGAATGGTAACGAAGCTATTGTTCTCTGCAGGATATTCCCCTGGATAAATAACAGTCATCTGTTTGCTGCTGCCTACATAAGCCCCCAAGTTGCTTCCTTTCAGATATAGAAGCTACTTTCTGTTTCAGCCTGTGCCAAAACGAGCATGAGGAGCAGCTGTGTGCAGCTCTTCCTAGTATCCCAGCAATGCTCGCTTTTCTTTTAAAACTCCAGGCAGAGTCTACAAAGCCTCGGACGCTTTGCTAGCAAACATGCAGCTCAGCGTGGCTCAGGAAGGCTACGCTGACAGCACTGGAGTATGCAGCGGGGCAGGTTGGGTCCCTCTAGAGCAGGCTGGTCTCATCCACTCCCCATTACACTTTGCCCAAGTCACAAGCAAACACCATGCAATGACCCCAAAACATAAATACTATTTTACAGTATGTTCCCACACACACAGACACACACCTGAAGCAGCATGTCACACACCATCAAAGCTGTATTTCATAACCTGAGGCTGGTAGCCTGTGTGGCACGTTCTGGGCCAGGGCTTAAGGTCACATGGATTAATTTAGGGTACAAAAGCTACTGAAAGGATGCTGGAAGGCTGTATCGGGGGAAGGAAGGCAGGCTGAACTGTTGTCGTCTTGTCCATAGCATCTAGAGAGCTATCCTGGAATGCGGACTCTAGAGACGCAGTAAAGCTGCCTTTAATTTGGAGCTTTCCTCCAAGATCAGGACTGCAGAAACAGACACTGACTGAAGTTGCCCAAGGGGGCAGGACCTAGGAGCCAACCAAGAAGTAAGGGTACACAATTCTGCAGGCATGACCGAAGCCGCCTTTCAAGCGCAGAAGGTGGGAGCATTCTTAGGTCACCTGGTCCTGCTGCTTACCTCTCTCAGCCTGTGTGCTGGGGAAGGTGTGCATATACTCTCCCCATGCCCTTCCTGCAAGCCTTGGCACCTGCGTGAAACAAGTGCATGGCCATGGGTTGGGAAGGAGTTGTCCTGCCACAATCAGCCGTAGGGTAATGCTATGCAGGCCTTGAAGCCTAATACAGGCTAAAGGATCGGTGAAGTGAGGCAGCCCGATCTCTGCTTGGGTTATAATCTCAACAGCAAAGCAATTCACTACACATCTCTAGGCCACAATTTTCTGTCCTGGCTCTGTTTACAGTGAAAGTTCATATTAAGATATTATTTAATTTTCCTCGTTTCCTTGGCAGCCACCACAGCCACTCCTAAGGGTAGCCTAAGTTTGCCCACTCCCAAAATTATGCTATGCTGCAGTTAAATATTATTATTGTCATTTGAAAGGAAATGTTTCCATTCTTTCCTAACCTTTAGTCTAGTCTCATTCTCCGTCTTCTTTTCAGGAAGATGAAAAGACTGAATCAGAAGTAATGACACTTCTTAAGGAAGAAAGTCTGTTGGGATTTCCTAATACCCTCCCCTCAACTCTTTCCATTGGATGAATAGAAAAAACGATGCTGCAGTGGCAGTGGTGCACCTCTACCAGTGTAAGCAGGGGAAAAAGAGGCACAGTGGAGTTTAATCAGCCACCTCCCAAAAATCTCCAGACATGCTAAAGCTGTGTTGAAATATGCCTCTGGCTGAATGAAAGCCAACGTAAGCCTCTAGCCTCCTTCCCATGTAGGTGCTGTGCGCTCCTTCCCAGAAGCCAAGGGGCCCGCCTTAGAAAGAACCCGACTTTTTTTTTTCCCTTCCTTTCTCTCCAAGCTCCTTTTCACATGTTATATGAATGTTATACAGAAAAGGATAACACTTCTAATGTCAGTGATCTTTAATCTAAGCCAAGAACCTACTCACAGACTTCTAATACCTGGTCTCATACTGCTATGTACAAGAACTGCAGATGAATGAAATCACAGTGTATGACACTTCATACTAACGAATCTCAGGGAATTTCTAGTGTGCAGTTATATAGCCCTTCCTATTCAACCAGCCCAGTCTTACCACTATTTATTATTTAAATAAATAAATAAAGCCCCTAAATTGCATCTGGTCAGGTTTTTTAAAAAACCACAAAACAGCTCAAAATAGGCTGTATTTGAACTTAACTAACAAGAGTTGCTTCGGCAGCCTGAAGTTCAGATGCAACAACAATACATGAAAGATTGTTCCTGCCAGCTAAAACTTCTACAGTGCCTATGGAAAGCCATCAGCTTCTGGAGTTGCATTTTCAGAAGTCTGAAATCCACAACTTCATCAGAAATGAAACACTGCCCAATAGTGAAAGTCATCGTAATCAGCTGTACTGGGCCTATTGTTTATTTTTTGTGAATGAGCTGCACACAACACATAATAAGCTATTTTTCTGTGCTATGGATATGTATGATTTCAGCCTATAAGTTGAAGTTCTAGTATTAGCGTGGACTCCTGTCTTCTACCTGTATGGAACCTGCCATAACAATTACAGTTACTTAGTCTCTTGGCACATCAACATTACTTCCTTCTGAGTAGCCGTGATGATTGCTGACACACAGGCCATAAACATTATTACATTTGCTAAACAAGAGGCATTTTAATGACAGCTGAAGCTCAAAGATATTCTAACTCACCAACAACTTCTCTATGAAAATGCCACCCACAGCAATGACTAAAGCCTGTTGAACACACGGGTTCTGGCAAACCCGGGTTGCGGGGGAAGATACCAAGGATCACTGTGCTTTTTTACAATTCAGAAAGGGGAAGGAAGAAGTTTCTTTGGCAGGGATAAATAGGATTGCAAGAGGACTTTACAGGCCATGATAATGAAAATGGTTTCCCTCCCATCCTCACCAATTCACCTGAATGTTTGGCTTCTTTCTGCAATAAATGCTTCTACCGTCACTGGTATATTGCTGTTCTGAGATGTCAGCCTCATGCACAGCTATGCCAGAAAGGCTGATTATAGTTATTTCTGAGACACATAGTTGATAATTGCTTGAAAAGAAAGCTTTTTTTTTTTTTTTTAAATTTATGAAAAGCAGTTCAAGAACCTTGGATTTTTTTTTTTTTAATATGCTTCTGGTGAGGAAATTTCCTGCAACAACATTTTAATAAGAAGAAATGTAGTCAAGTGTCAGAGTGAGTAGTGAACTGTGCTCTCTCTAAAGACATATGCTGGCATCTAAAACTATTTGTAAATACCTTTAAAATAGAGCTACTTTACTTTTAATATGAGATTGCCAGGCCAGGTGAGGAAGTTTAAGCCTTTACTAATAAATCACAATAAAAAGTGTTTCATGCTGTTTGATTAAATAAAACTCACTAATCCTGATGTTGCCTGTTATTTTTGAAAAACCAGTCATAGGTAATCATAATTAAAGACTATCACAACTCATACACAAGTGGGATTGGTTAAGGTCAAGGATGATTACCATTTCCTAACTTCTGAGAATTTGATTTTGTACACTTAGTCATCCTTTATTTTGGGGCATTTTTAATATATATTTTCTGTTCACATTTTTATCCTCCTCTTCTTCCCTCTTCCTTTCTAGTAAAGGATTCTCATTTCTCCTTCTATACATCTCCTCTTGTCCTTTCCTCATTCAGTCTACATTTCACACCCCTCTTTCCAAACTTGCAGACTTCTTCACCTTTCCCACAGGCCCCGGCACATGGGTTTAAGCAAGAATCTAGGATTGTTCAAAACATGGTTTCTGGTTTTGACGGCATGGTATCATTTGGCATCAGATTGTATTTTGTGACTGTTATTTGCACGGTGAACTATCAATTCAGACACCACGTAGATCTGTGGCATACATTGCTAAGGTCACCCACCTGTACAGCCATGATGTTGGCAATATCAAATTATTAGGAGTGAGATATTTACACAAACAGGTTCCCAGCAAAGAAAAAAAATATCTAAGTGTTTCTGTAGTAAGACATGATTATAACCGATGCAAATCACATACTCATTAATTAGAGCATAATCTCTGGGTAGGCCACACAATGAAGGATGAGTTACTCTTTTTCTAGCTATATGTCCTCCTGAAGTGACTGCAAGGTCCTCTACAAAGATCATTTCAGCAGAACTGGGAAATACACTTGAACATGAAGGCTGAAAAGCAGCAAAATTTGATTGTTCATTTACACAGATTGTTAAATTGGCCACATAATTTTGAAATATTTCTCCTCCATATTATTCATTAAGTTAATGCCAAAGGAACTGGGCTGTTTGAGAGATGACTACACAGTGGATGACACAATGTATGACACTCATTACAATAATGACAGGTTGAAACAGCAGTAGAGAAAGAAATATGTAGCATCTTGACACAGTTTAGCCATATAGTCATTACTTACACCAGAAGAAAGTGACAAGCAATGATGATTACAAGAGCAGTTAGAAATTGCCATTATGCCATTTGAAAATAAAAAAAAATTTTAAAATTGCCACTTCCAAAAGCCAGCCCTTTATAAGATTCAAAGAGAGTTTATGAAATAGAAAGACAATTTCAGACTCGCGTTTAGTAAAGGCATGAATCCTTTCACACGTGTTTGAGCCCAGCTTTTAAAAGTAGTTATCAAGCAAAAATACTACAGGGGGGGNTGCAACAAAGAACTTGCCTCGGTTTGCTTGTTTTTCCACTAGTGGCACAGACTGGAATAAGAATGAAGTTGGGGAACTAAGCAAGTATTCTCACTGAGGAAAGCTGTTTCTGTCAACAGACGGTGCATTTTTATTTATTTATTTTTAAAAGGGTTGCTCTATGGTCTGATATTCATATCTGCATTTTCACTGGGTCCTCCCTGTATAACAAGATATCTGAGCTTAGTCCTATTGAGCTGATCAATGTCAGTTCTACGCTGATTTCCTCTGCAGGAAGACCTTCCTTCTGCAGTGATTTTTCTCTTCCACAAAAGCAGAGACAATAACATCAGTGCATTGGTAGGTGAAGCCTATTCCAGCGATTCTTTAATTAGTGTTTGTGAAGTCCTCCAAAGGCAAGCTCTCAGAGGGAGAACCATTAGCAGCAGCAGCAGCTTTCATTTGACATGCTTATTTAGCACACTAGAAATTACAAAACAGCACTGTTGCAGTTGACCCCAAAGGCAGGGCTGAAAGTGGATGCTCCCCAGCCTATCTTTCTCTCAGTATAATTAATTGCCATCTGGTCTGATCTCAGTTGAGAGGCAGCAGTGAGCTACATGCACTAACCCTAGTTAGTATAATCATACCTGTATGATTAGAAAGTTAAAACAGGTGCAAAAAGAAAAAATTTAACTTGTAGAGAAGCTTTATTCTGCATTTTAAGTATCAGGAAGCCTGATCAGAAACAATCCAATGTCCACAGTGCATCAATAACGTACATATCGGCCAAGCACAGGACTTGCAGGTATTCATTTCTAGTGCAGATAGCTCCAGAGAGGCTGGCAGCAGTTAACAGTCTGAGAGGAGTTGAAGCTTCACACCTCTTTCATTTACATTTGTAGTTTAGTCTGTTGAGGATGCATTAAGAGCTAAACGCCACAAGGAACTGGGATACCCCAACACCAGGTGTAACGCAGTGAATAAAACCTGAAGGCGTGGTGTGCTGTAATAACTGGTATCCTCTGTCAAGAGGCCTAGGAACTTGCTGCTGCTAGATGTCAGATCGTTTGGTACTAATCATAGAATCATTTAGGTTGGAAAAGACCTTTAAGATCATCGAGTCCAACCATTAACCTAAAACTGCCAAGTCCACCACTACACCATGTCCCTATGTGCCACATCTACACACCTCTTAAATACTGCCACGGATGGTGACTCAACCACTTCCCTGGGCAGCCTGGTCCAGTGCTGGATAACCCTTTCAGTGAATGAATTTTTCCAAATATCCAATCTAAACCTCCCCTGGAGCAACTTGACGCTCTTTCCTCTCATCCTATCACTTGTTATTTGGGAAAAGAGAAGGACCCCCACCTCCGTACAACCTCCTTTCAGGTAGTTGTAGAGAGCGATAAGGTCTCCCCTCAGCCTCCTCTTCTCCAGACTAAACAACCCCAGTTCCCTCAGCCCCTCCTCATAAGGCTTGTTCTCCAGACCCTTCACCAGCTTCGTTGCCCTTCTCTGGACACGCTTCAGCACCTCAGTGTCCTTCTGGTACTGAGGGGCCCAAAACTGAACACAGTATTTGAGGTGCGGCTTCACCAGTGCCGAGTACAGGGGCATGAACACTTCCCTACTCCTGCTGGCCACACTAGTTCTGATACAAGCCAGGATGCCATTGGCCTTCTTGGCCTCCTGGGCACACTGCCGGCTCATGTTCAGCCGGCTGTCGACCAACAGCCCCAGGTCCTTTTCCGCCAGGCAGCTTTCCAGCCACTCTTCCTCAAGCCTGGAGCGTTGCATGGGACTGTTGTAGCCCAAGTGCAGGACCCAGCACTGAGCCTTGTTGAACCTTGTAGAATTGGCCTCCGCCCATCGATCCAACATGTCTAGATCCCTCTGTAGACCCTTCCTACCCTCAAGCAGATCAACGCTCCCACACAACTTGGCATCATCTGGAAACTTGCTGAGGGTGCACTCGATCCCCTCGTCCAGATCATTGATAAGGACATTAAACAGAACTGGCCCCAATACTGAGCCCTGGGGAACACCACTTGTGACCGGCCGCCAACTGGATTTAACTCCATTCACCACAACGCTTTGGGCCCGGCCATCCAGCCAGTTTTTTACCCAGCAAAGAGTACACCCATCCAAGCCATAAGCAGCCAGTTTCTCCAGGAGAATGCTGTGGGAAATGGTGTCAAAGGCTTTACTAAAGTCTAGGTAGACAACATCCACAGCCTTGCCCTCATCCACTAAGCAGGTCGCCTCGTCATAGAAGGAGATCAGGTTAGTCAAGCAGGACCTGCCTTTCATAAACCCATGCTGGCTGGCCCTGATCACCTGGTTGTCCCGTACATGTCACGTGATGGCACTCAAGATGATCTGCTTCATAACCTTCCCCAGCACCGAGGTCAGACTGACTGGCCTGTAGTTTCCCAGATCCTCCAGGGAACCAAATGAGCCAAATATGAGCGCAACACAAATTTAGAGTGCATATGACTCTCCTCCCCCATCCCTCCTTGCTTCTATGGTGTGGCAGAGAGACCTTATGCAAGCTGTACCTTCCCAACTTTTCCTTGGCCCTGCTCAGACCAGAAGTACTTTGTTAAAACATTTTCTGAAGTTCATTCTCATTAAGTTACCAGCAGAAACACTGACCAAAATGGAGCACTACAAGCAAACACCTTTAGGAAGACTTCACAGGCTAACAAAGAGGTGAAACGAATTTGTAGAGAAGTTTCAAAAACTTTATTCTCCCTCCCCCCCGGCCCCGCTTTTAGCAGTACCCTTCGCGTGATCAAATGTGCTTTGGGCCTGAAGAAGTCTACGATGGAGCTCCAAGACCTCCCATACGTGGTTTCCCGTGACTATAATTTCATCTAGGTATACAAAGGCAACTTGGCATTGACAAGGTACATGTAAAAATTTCTGCTATTTACTATACAATCCTTGTGTAAATAAAAAGAGCAAGAGAAAAATAAAACAAAGCTTGTGAACGTTATCATCATATAAGCTTACAGTTACAGTAATAATTCGTATATAGTGAACTGAATAGTAAACCGAGTAATATTTGTTGGCACTACCTTTGAATTTAGTTATGCAGAAAAAAAAAAGGTACTAAAACATGCCATTTTGTAATCATACAATGACTGCTTCAGAGCCAAATCACACACACTGGTAAAAAGCAATGACTTTTTCTGTTGCCCAATAAGAAGATAAGACAGGTGGCTACGTGGAATTTGCAGTAGTATATGAAACTCTGTAGCAACAGTAGGAAAACTTAAAAATCTTGACATGTGTAAGACTCGGCATAGTTAGGCACCCCACCTCTCTGCAATTAGGATTCCCTAGCTAACATAAAGAGAAATAATTTGTAAGTCAGCAGTCCACTGGGACACGACTGCAGCACTGGCATTGTTTAACGAGAGCAGCAGTAGCATAAGTCTGCTGCAACTGTCTAAACTTCTGCGTTTCTAGAGCTGATGGCAACCCACATTCTGAGCTACAAAGACCTTTTGGCAAATAACTTTCTTAAAACTATCTAATTACTACTGATAGTTGATTGGCAACAAATTGAAGAGGTTTAGCCAGGAAAAGTAAACTAGAAGAAGCTTTAGTTGTAGAATGCAATACTGTAACAGTCAACTTTCCTGTGCTTAGACAGCTTTCCCCATTTTTTCTTTCCCTTGAAATTACATTTACATGTAATGTAAATGCAAAACCTAGGACAAAGTTTGTTACAAGTTTTCATTGTTTTTAACAAGCTTCTTTCCTCTCCTAATCAAAGAGAGTATTTTAAATGCAGTTAGTTATGCAGCACGTAAAGTTAGTTTTACTTGCACGTGGAAAACGTCACCAGTATTTCCCAGCAACGTATGTGGTACAACTTAAACAGATATGAATTACACAGGATGTGCAGAGAGTCTGTTGCAAGTGTCAGAAGTGTGCTAACTTTGAAGAAAAATTTTCTAATCACTCCATTCTGAAGCTATGCTTTCACTGCTGATTAACGTGCTTTAACAACCCTATTATTTTTTTAAACTACTTTAAAAGCTCTTGTTAGCAGGAACATCAAGAAGAGCAGGCTACATCAGCTTTAGTTATGTGTACCCTCTAAATACCTGATATGGTAGTAGTAGGAACTCATGTCCCTTCAAAGACCACACTTACCGTTACTAGAAAGAGAACTGCTGAAAGCTGCCCTGGTTCTCCATAACAGTCAGAAGAAATAATGACAATAAGAAGGTCATCATTAACTCATAACCTTTAGCACCAGGTAGGAACATAGCTCTCTTCTCCACATATTTCCTGCACAGAGCATTAAAGGTTTTGCCTTTGACAGCATTCCTGCTTCTTCAGGCTCTTTAGTAACCTCCTTTCTACCCTGCTGACATCCCAAGGCAGGCTACTTAAACCATACACCCTTCTTAGGAGAAGGCACCTCTGAAGCACCAAGCAATGCCCATTACTAAGAGTCCTCCTCCCCTGCCCAGCCTGGGGCTATCCCACACGACCCCAGCAGCAGTCCTTCCAGGTGCACCCAATAACCCCCACCCACCCAGCCCAGATTGCCATTAACCCTGCTCTCCACCTGCTGCTTTGAATCACCACCAGGCAATTTAGTGTGTTATACTGAAACCCACAGTATGCTAAAGATAAAGAGGGAGAGAATGCTCTTTTTTTTTTTTTGTTAAAATAAAGAAGTAGCTTCTCTCGTCACTACTAGGACTCACTCAAAAAAAATAAATCAGCTCAGGGCTGGTAATGCTTAGGTCAGGTTCCCTGCTCCTTGCAAAATTCGTAATACTCTGAAAGCTGCTTCATTTCTTGAAGGTTGAACTGAGGAATTGCGTCTTATCATAAGCACAGCAAAGGTGACTTCAACTGAATTAGCCTCATTTATTAAACTCATTATTAAACTACCAGCCAGTGAATTTGTAGTGTTTCAGTTAATGTAGTCTAAAGACTTCCTTCTAGCCCAGCTGCAAAACCTTTGCTTGCTTCCATGCAAGTAGTGTCCAACCCACCAGCAGGAAGGCAACCAAACAGGAGAGTACAGCTCTGTCGTATCTGCAGATCTCATTGCAAGAAGCTGGGAAACTTCCATAAAAAATAAACCCAGGAGACTTGGTTTGAAACTGATGATCTTAAGGTGTTCTTCTTTGCATGCTGCTTCTCTCTGAGTCTCCTCTCTTCACCACGACACTCCTACCCAGATGGGTACCCAAATCTCTAGATTTCCTGTGCTCCTGTATCACACTTGATGTAAGAGGGCCCTGGTTAAAGCGAAACTTCCAGCAAAACAGGTCCTACTTTGTACTATGCCACTCTTCCCTCCTCCACACTACCACTGGATCAAAGCAAGTCTCCTAGTTTTGGGTCACTTTCAAAAGCAAGACAGGTCTTTCTGCTACCTTACTGGTATCCCTCTCTAGTAGTGTTTGTTTGTCGCACAGATTATACTGTCACTTTCACATCATCCTGTCACGCCCCCAGAGATTCATTTTTATAGAGGGTCACCATGGAAGCAGCTGGCAGGGAGATCTCTGCGCTAATTATTAAAGTTATTCTGACTTCTATTAATCTCATACAATAACTTCCCACTTCTTCAAAATGTACCTACAACACGCTATCCTACAGCAAGAACTTCAGTGCTCTGTCCCAGTCCAGTTCGTGCTCCCACAGCTACAACATCCTCAGGGCATACGTCGGTTCATTGAAGGACTAGGGGACACTTGGCCAATTTAGGTTGCTTCTTGGATGTGAACACGCACACACATATATCCTTGCCTGTTCTAGAGCCACCACCAGTGGCAGCAACGCTGAGATAAATGAGCTGAGGGGAGCTCTGTATGAGTGCCCATCTCTCAGACAGCAAATTAACTCTGGGTTGGGACAAACCAGGTCTCAACACCAAGAGAGTGGCACTTTCTGTTTGAGCTAGTTCTTCAGTAGAGGAATCTAACCACTTTGGCATTAACAGAATAGTTGCTTTAAGGCTTCAATGAATGTTTCATAGTGACATTTTTACTTATAAAACAAGAAACAAATAATGCATCTCCATCAGAAAAATGCCTTTCAGGCTTGAATCTTTCACCTTAATTCAAATCACCGTGCACAATAAGCAACTCCTCGTGCTGGTACCAGGCCATTTTGAGGATGAAAGCAATGATTCAGTGTGTTTTGAAATGAAGAATGTATGGATCTTGAGAGAGGGATTTTTCTCCCCTTATTCCCATTTTATATGTATAATATATGTCTACATATATAGATAACTCTATATGTAGAGCTATCTATATGTACATGCTGCTCATTTCAACAGCAGATAGAAACTATAAATATTAATTTTTAATGTAGTTTTTCCCCTGTTTGGCACACAGCTAGTTAGCAATAGATTCCAGAGACATACTTATACCAGAATGTCACATTTCAGAAAGATAAGGTAAATCATATCCTTCCCATGTTGTGGTTTCACAGAGGTAAAATCTGCACAATAGCACACTCTACCTTAAACCAACGCACAGAAAAAATAACAGTGGTATGAGGTGTCTTATTTATCTTCTTACAGCTGTCATTCCTGAAAGGTCAAATTTTCCTTCTTGCTTTCATCTAGTTATAAATTCCACGAGTTGTCTTCCTTGCTATATTTTACTCTTGATGTAGCAAGTTTGTATATGCTAAATTTTCAGTCATATATTTCCCCTTAACAAATAGAAAGTTAGAGAAAAAAATAGACATTTGCATGACACTAGATATAGGGAACAAAACGTGCCCCTTCAGTACTTTGTTATCAATAATCCCAGTCTATCCAGCAATATTTTATAGTTGCCCACTACTGATACCCATTCCCTTCTATGTTCACTCATTTCATATCATTAGCTGACAACTATACAATGATGACATGGTGAGTGCTTTATGTTTATTGTAGATTGTCACAGTGATGGACATCCATGCCAGGTACATGGGGGAGAAAACCAACAGCCTAGGGATGCTTTAGTACTGCACTGAAAAGAGTGTTTAAAAGTTACCTCACATCTACCATTTATGCTGTATTTGCTACCACATACAACCAATGGTCCCCAAGAATTTTTCATTTCACAAAAAAAACTTCTCAGTTAACCTTTAAAACACAGCGGTGGCTCTGTGCTGCCAGATGCTCTGGCCACATGGCGAGAAAAGGTCTGGGTGTCAGAAGGCCAGGTTCTGATTTATGGACCAATACTTCAGATGTGAGCATGTTCAAATCATTCAAATCTTTGCCAACTCAGTTCCTCATACATGAGTGGAAATCCTAACTGATCACTTACCATTGCAAAATTATTCTAAGGATTAGGTACGATTTAGGTTTCGAATAAATGTGAATTAAGGGTCATAAGATCAATTATTACTTCTCAAATATAAAACAGTAAAAATTTGTTTTGCTCTTTTCTGAAATTAAAAAATAACTTCCCTCCAACTATTCATCATTCTGCAGTTTCCTAAGTCTGTTACTCTTCTCATTGTTTTTCACTTGTTATTATTTGGTGACAGCGGCACTAAGATGTTACAGGGAGAAAGTCCATTGCCATTTATCTTGTACACTGCTTGGAGACAGCTACTTTTCTTTCTGTAACTAGTGAATATAAATAGCGCTGACTGCTTGGGGAAGAAGTTTGCACATCATTTATGGTCACAGGAAGATAAAGAGGGGTTTATTCAGGTTTTGTAACTGCTTGATGTCAGAGTCAGCTTTCTATCCTGGGATGACAGACTAGCTCAGTATCTACAGCCTTCTCCTAGGTCCACTCCCAGTGGACAGTAAGTTTTAAAACATGATTTGACTGTCAAGACGACAAGTGTCTAGGTTCATGCATGCATCTGTCCTTCCAGCCTCCACCCTGGAAAGCTGGAAATTCTGTTCCCGTCATGGCATTTGTACCGCACCAGCTAGCTCTCACCTCTGTGCACAGCCCATATACAGCATGGCTCCCAGTGGAGCCACAGGCTGCAGGGTCAATCTCAGTTGCCTCCCCCCCAGCGCTCCTGCAACATCTCACTTCACTCTGTTCCTGTCCCTCTGGCCACCTCCTTCTCCCTCCGCTGCCCAGAAGCTGGGGAGCACCTTGTAACTCTCATTTGACAGGAGGGGGACGCTTTTCCTCAGAAAGGCAGGCAGAAAGAGGTTGCTCCCAAGCAATAACAGGTATGATGCACTATTTGGGTGAATGGAATTGTGAGGAGAAGGGATGGCAGAGGAGACCATTCAGGTGAAGATTACCAGGGAGGGACGACATGCCTTGCCTGGTTGGGAAGTACTTAATTTATTTGCAGATATACTGACATTACTATGAAAGGAACTAATGACTGCAAATAATATCAAAGAATGTGTTAAATACTGCCAGGTAGATAGAAACTGTGGCATCTCTGATCAACATATGGAAAGTGTTAGTAATGATACTGATGTCTTTTTATTGGAAAAATACTAGAATTTTACAAGAATGAGGAACTTAGCAATTGATTATTTAACCTCTTTACCGTTATGGTGTCCAAGGAAAATAAGTCCAAAGAATCTGATGTATTTTGTTTGAATACGCAGGATACATCACGCAGAACAATAGTGACTAAAGTAAAAAAGTGCAAAGGATAAAACTGTTAGTTTAAAATTCAGTTTAAGAATGAGACAGAGTGAATAGGCATAGCTGGTAACAACATTAGAAGGAAATACCAAGAGATTGCAAGGGTTAGCTTTGACAGGTCTTGTGTTAATATTGTAATTATTCTAACAATGTAATTTACAAATTCTATAGGTTTTAACAATGCTGATTATTATCCTTATTTGATAAAATATACAAACTGAAATAATAAAAATGAAGTATGGGATTTAGCTTCTATTTAAATCAAGGTAAAGGCTCCAGGTGACTTTAAATGAAGCGAGAAATAGAAGCATTTCGTAATAGGTTACAACATAACAAGGAAGAAACTCCAGACGTTTGAGATAAGCTCTGCTTCCCACTTGCCCCATTTATTTTGACAGGTGCGTTCTTGCAGAAGCTCTCTGTTCTCTGTAAGTTGGCCACAAGCTTTCACCGAGTTTAGTGGGAGCAGAATCCAGTTTGGTTTCCCAAACACATGACCCTTTGTACTGTGTCCTGTGGCTGGGACTTGCAGGTACTATTGGAAAACCCATAGAAAAAATGGGTGAATATATTGTCGTCCATAATGGAGCACCAAGACATAAAAGAAGTCTAAGCAGCTACCAAAGAACACAATAAATCTGTAATTGGGACTCCAGTCAACAAGGAGGACAGCTTTTCAAAACTGTCATCAGCGGTCCATTTTCCTTCACAGTTACATAAACCATAGTGATTTAACCCCATGCCATCAAGTGGAAAACGTTTTTATGTTTTAATTTTTTCCCCTGAGGGAGCGGTTAAAATTAAGCTGTTTTGGTGGATGTCAAAGAATAACTAAAAGGTATACAATCTTATTTTTTCATAATCAAAACACAGTGATGGTTATGATCACTAATTGGCAATATTTCATATTTAATATTTGTTATGAGATGAAAAACTGTTTTATCCTAATTGATACTGACATTTATATTCTGCAACTTTATTAGAACAAGGCTAAAGTTCTGCAGCAATTTACTCATTACCTAGAGCTCTCTCTCTTGTGCTTGGGGGAGCAATTAAGGGAGATTTTTTACAGTTGTGAAAGATTCCTTCCCCAAGTTCACACCTGTGAAAACTGCATATAGGTTTCACTGGTTTTGTCCGTATTTATGAGGTTAAAGATGTTAAACAAAATTCTAATGTATTTTTACATTTCTATATTTTTATCCTCATGCAGTTTTACTTTAAGTAAAAACCCAAGTTGTCTCTCAAAGAGGAGCTGTAAAGCTACTTGTGCTATTGATTGTGAGGGTAGTAAAGGCCTTTTCTTCTTTAGGAATGGTACATCTTGCTCTCACTAACGTACTTGTTGAATAAGTAATTTTCAGCTCAAGAACAAGTGAAAGCAATTTAAGCTAAGCCAGCCACCCTATGGTAAAATCCACTCCTGTGGCTCAACTGTCATGAGGACTTAACTGATTACAGCTGTTTCTGAATAGTCATGAGACTTGGATTTTGGTTTAGACTTGTCTGTCTGAGACATTTAGGGTATGATTTTTTTTTTTAATTGGACGGACAGTGCTGTGACAAGCTGCAGAGGAGTCTCATCTCTTGCTAGCTGCAAATTAACTTCTCTAGAGAAAGAATGCATGGGAGGGTTGAACCTCAGGGAATTTGCACCAAAAAATAAACAGGAAAATCCTGAGCATTTTCTTCTTTGAGCTGAATGTAACCTTATTTCTTTTCAGAACAATAGGGAACAGCTGTGTAGTTAGGATCTGCTTTCACAAAAAAAAAGATTTTCTGTGTTTGCCCTCCTCTTGTCTTTGCAGTGGACAATTTAATATAATCCCTAAATACAAGCATGTGAGGGTGGGGAAAAACTAGTTTACGAGACCATAATCATTATATATCAGAAAGCTAATAGAATACATATTCTAAAAGGAGATTTACTTTAGACATTCAAGGAAGAAAATACAGTGGGGAATGTCTATAATGTAATGACTAGAAAAGTTGACTAGTGACGTTAACCCAGTTTGAATTTATTTCAATTAAATAAGCATTGCAAATGCAGCACCCCACATATAAATAAAAAATAGTGGAGTCATTAGGTATTATTTGATCAGCTGTTTTGTAAGCAGTATTTTTCAAAGTTTTACCACATGTGGTAAGGAATGAAATACAGGGTTTGGCAAGTATATATATATTCTGAGACAGCATTATCGATAATAGATAAGATTGGCACATTGCATACCTTCCCAAGAAAAGGACAAGCAAAAACAGTCAAAAGTTTAAGCAAGAGAAATTCTGCCTGCGTGAATGGAAAAACAAAATTCATGCTGATGATGGTCAGGCACTGGATTAGGGGCCCAGGGAAGCTGTGGAATCTGCACCCTTGGGTATATTCAAAAGTCAGCTAGACAAGGCGCTGAGCAATTCCCTTGTACTTTAAAGTTTGCCCTGGATTGTACAGGGCAGTAGACTAGAGGCTTAAAAAAATCCTAATCAAACAAAGTATGCCCCAATGCCAAATATTAATTTTTACATTGTGAAGAATAGCTGAAATTTTCTTACATGCACACACACTGCAGTTTCTTAGCCCTATCCAAGAGACAGACAAGTTACATTACATTATAAATGGAAAGAATAATTTTTAGAGTTGGAAATATATCCATACCAAATTAAAAGCATAGCAAAGATAAGAGTGGCAAAAACTACTCAGGATAAATTAGTTCTGTCTTTACATAAGCATTTGGATTAAGTCCAGTATTTTTGTTCCCAGATTAACAAGAATACAGACCTGAGGAAACAGGAAACAGTGTGTTAAATTTCAATATTTTCTCCCTGCTCTTTCTAATTCACAGCTATGATTACAAAAGTCACATGAGAAGATATAACAACTACAGGCAAGAAAAATCATTTTCACCAGCTCTGAATGTTTTAAATTAAAGCGAAGCAAACCAGGAGGGAACACAAACAAGCTGTGTGTCGGTTACAGTGTCTCTTAGATCTTTCCACAGAAAGCTTTTAGCATGGGCTCTCTCTGGGAGATCATGTCAGCTGTGCAAAAGCCCTCTTTTCTAGAGAGACTTACACCAAAGTGTAATTATTTCCTAAACCATCTAAAACAGTGAAACAAAACTTCTCCCTTCGTTGAATGTTGATAAATCCTGCTGCCTACGTATAAGTAGGTTTTTAAGGGAATAACAACAGATGCTCTTGACTAAGGATATAGCCATGCTTTAGTCCCTTATGTAAATCACAGTAAAGACTTGCTGCTTTTGTAGCTACAGGGGCTTAAAAATCAGCACAAGCAGCAAAATCTAGTTGAGAAACTGCATGGGATGTAATAAAACTCCTGTCAGGGTAAAGAATAGTATGAGAACAACAGGGGTTATTACTGGCATTACATTATACAAGACAGAATGGACTAACGCAGGGGAAGGAGGAAAGAAGTACCTGGAAGTTAAAGCAACATCATACGGAAAATAGATCTTTGTTTTTCTTATAGGCCGCTTCCATGTTTACAGCTACAGATGCACACGAAAGAAGGGGAAACTAAAACGAACCATTTCTAGCATACTTAATAGCCAACATGAAAACAGTCCACAAGTATTTCTGAATGTTTACGTAAATAATAGATGAAGATGATGAAGCAAGCAATAAGAATAATTAATAGCACAACCAACTAATTTGAACAAAAACATCACCTGGACTTTTGGTCCTTTCTGTTACTTTCATCACGAGAACAATTGAAATTACATTGATTTTAAAAAACAATGCAAGGAAATGGTCTGCTGACCTCTGAATGAGGTATGATTTTTATTATTTTAAAAATTAAATCAAGTACATGGTAAATAAATCGCTTGAGTTATTAGTCAAATAAATGGTAAAGTTTTATGTTTTTCCCTCAAAGAATCATTCTCACATTCTAGACCTTCCTATATTGCCTGCAATGCATGATCTTGCCAACAGATCTTGCTACTGTTCATCCCTCACCCATCAATAAACGTTCCACAATAAAAATAAACCTATGGTATTATCTAAATAAATATCATACACATGGCTGAATTCTTGCAAGACTAGGCCAGAGCTACAAACTTGAGTGATGAGGTAGAAGATTCTCTTCTCTAAGGGAAATAAAAACACTAGTGTGTTTTCGAGTTCAGTTCATTAAGTGGACAAGAGTGCCCACTTGACTGTAGCTATTTCCGAAGATGCTCGTCGCAACTCTCTGGAATCAGACTGGAGCAACAGGATCCTCTTGGGGATGACTGAGCTCCATTTAAGCACAGCAGCCTGGCGGTGCTAACTCCTCTCCCTTGGCTACACAGGGAGCTTAGACAACTAACTTAGATGTAGAAATCCACCCTGCAGATATATGAAATCAAATGAAATTGTCTTTGCTGGCCACAGCTACTAAATGAACAGTGAGAATATCTGTTTACATCCTATTCTGGAACAGGGAATACGGTTTTTGCCCATGCGTATATAAGATCGTTCTTATACAAGTAAGGTACTTCCCTCTCCTGTGCTAACCTGCTACATGACCTGCATTAAGTAAGCATTCCTGAGAGACGCTTCTACTACCAGCTAAACCCACGATTGCTTTATTTTTGATTGAAAACTGGCTATCGTTGTTGATACCTGACACAGGGTGACTTATGCCCAGTAGCCCACAGAGAAAAAATAAGGAAAGCATTAATATAAAGTTTAGCACCTGAGTTATTGACAACATCCAAGACATCACTCTGCAAAAGTGTTAAGAACGAGCTAAATGCTGCTTAAGGCTCTGGTTGTATTAGTTCTTTTACTCTCACCATGCAGAGTCCTGTCAGTTGTTCAGTATCGTGCCCACCGCTTCCATTTCCAACCAGACATTAAGGAAAAACATGACGTAAAACAACAGAGGAAATGAAACCAGCCAATATCAAATGTCTCCAATTTTTGCTTTCCTGCTAAATTCCCTTATTCCCCTCCCCATGTTATCTATTTGCTGATGCATGGGAGAATCACACTGCAGAGCTGATGAGGATTTAAACACAAAAAGTCTTAATATAGCATTCTGTATAGTTTGTCTCATACACTTTGCAAGTAGCTGGAAAGGATTGAACAGAGTGTTTATGCATGACTGGTAAAGTACTTTCATGTCAATGTGTGTTACAACGTTTGCATAAACATTTTTTGTCTTAAAATACAAGAAGCTCAACCCCTCTCTAGCATGAGCACATTAAGTACATTTGTGTTTGCACACGTATTTTCGATTGTGTTTCACAAGATCATTAGCAGGCACTGCACAAAAACAATTTATGTACTTATTGTGACATTCATCTTTAGTAATCAAATTCATGACTACAAGTTTATTTCTGTTTTGGAACTAGACATCTACTGGTTCTGTTTGAATCGGATAACAGCAGCAATATTCCATGGTATTTTCATTTTGTCTGTTAGGATATAAAAATGCTGTTTACATTTTGAGTTAATTCCTGTCATTGGATGTAGAATACGGGACAGTATCCTGTAAGTTGTTAGCATAAAAGTTACTTCTCAGTGTAGATTATAGCACAATTGCACTCATTTCATGCTTTACTAGAACAATGGTTCAGATAATAGTATATGCAACTAGGAAGAGATCACTTTTTTTAGTATCCAGTTGATTTAGAGATACTGCAGATGGATTAAATCGTTTTAGACTTATACCGAAATAACAAAGTAGCTTTCACGAATTCCAGTATTATAAAAATTCCAATTGTACCTTCTGATGTTAATTAGACACAATCAATTAAATGTATCTTTGTAATTACATCTAAAATTAGCTCAGACCCTGCAGGGAGTCTTGTAAATTTGTCACCATGTTAAACTGACAACATCTACAGCATTCAAAATTTCACTCAAATCTCCTGTGACTTTTCTAGGAAAGTAATATTTCAGCACAAGTGTGGAATGGTATCAATAAGAACTTCTGCAGAACTTCAGTTCTCAAGTCCTTCATCTATAGAAAGAATTGTTTCTAAAAAATGATTTCAGGACATCAAGCAGACAGGATATGTGCTACTGCCAATGACTCTGCAACGGAGCCAATTCTAAGGTAAGGGATACCTACTGGAGACCAGTATACTGTAATAATATTACAATTCTATCTATCTGAAATGTTTGGAAGGAGCACAAGCATCATTAGAAATCAATATAGACTGTCCTATCGCTTGGCAAGAGAAAAGGGCACAATTTTGAATAGAGCACGTTAAACTTTGTTCAACTCGCCCATAAACATTGTTTTCCAGACTTCAGGTGCAGAGACTGCCAGCACAGTAGGAAAAAGCATTAAAAAAGAGCTTTCTTATTTTAAGCAATAATTCCACAGTCATTCATACATGAATAAACATGAGCAGGTAAATAGAATGTTTCTGCGACAGCAGCCTCAACCTTCGGAAATAGATAAAATGTGTGTGCAAAAAGGAGAGCTGCTAAGTGATTGTATTATTATTCATTTATATTTCAGAATGTTTTGCTTAGTGACTAATACCTAGGTTAACTGTATTATTGAAATGCATGCAGCATTTTAATAACTGTTTACACCTGTAGGTTCAAGATAGCCAGACATATTCTCTTGGGACAAAATATAAATCTGACTTCAGTAAGACAACTTTCTCTCCCTGAGCTCTCTCTAATTTTCTGATGGAGATGAATAATGATGAATTATTGAAATCCTCATCAGAAATTATATTAACACCACTGTGGTATTTTAAAGGAGGAGGACAAAATAGAAAGAATTTAATCTCGATGTTGACATTGATTTCCTGAGGAAATTGCAAAATTTGTATCTACGTTATAAAGGAAAAAAGAGCGAACAGTTACACATATCTGGTAAATGGCATCATGTGCTCTGTATGTGCAAAGCACAAATGGCCTCTGGCATTAGTGGAAATCAAATGCAGAGATCTTGGTTTCTCTTCCCTTTTTCACTGTACTATCTAGTTTTGTAGCAGTACCTTGCAAATGGGTTTCATATTCCAGGCATGATTACATAAGCTGTTAGAAATTAATTGTTTATAGGAGGTAATGGAAAGATGAGAGGGGGAAGATAAGCTATTTAGAGATCATACCCATGATCAATATTTGTGTGACAAATGTTCATCTGAGTTATCTAATTTCCTCCACCAAGTTCCTTTGAGAAATATATCTTTACTTCATGTAAACATATGCAAGGCAGTTTGAAATGAAACAATTTCCTGTTCCTATGCAAAGAAATGAAAACAGGGGGAAAAAATTCCTGATTCAAAACTAGCAAGTGCTCTCAACATTGCAAAGAAATCAAGTTTAGAAGAAATGTAATACCTGGAGTATCAACAGTACTGCTAAGGTGTCGGTGGTAAGAAATTTTTCTAATATGAAGAAAAGTAGAAATCAATACAGCAGAAATCAAAACCAGAAGTCTTCAAAAATTAGCTGGAAAGCTGCTAGGTATCTGTATGTGGTTTATTACTTTGCCACTTAGGACATTGGATGTCTAATAAATATACTGAATTAAGAGTCCATAAAAATATTTATCTGTATTAGAGAAGATGCCAACCCTTGGAGGCTCTAGACAGAAATTTTACTGGTAGCTTTCCAGAATCTTGACATATATGAATAAAGTCAAACCAAAGGAAAAAAGCAACAGCTGAGCTTTCTGTTGCTGGTGTTTCCAAGACCGAGCAGTTTAATGATTCATCACTGAACATAACCTTGCAAAATGTCAGTAAGAGCAGGGATGACTTCATGCACTACCAGTCCCATAATTCTGTTTTAACTCCCCCCTTGCTAAAGCTCCCATCTCCTTGGTGTCTCCTCTCTTAATGCTCTCTCAGGACCCCACAGCCCTGATCTAAGGGGCTGCAGTCATAGACATACCAAAACATAAGTACACCAACAACTGTGTCAAAGATCACTGAAACGACAGTGAATATTCCCATTACGTTTGTTACAGTTTAGAGCTCTGAGTCCACCCATTAGAAATCTGTATCAGGGGAAAGGCTTAGCTTGCATAGTGATAGCCTCACCCAACATTCAACTATTCTGACAGCGGGCAATAGCAAACACCTAAGAAAGATTATAAGAAAGCAAACGTATTTATTCTTCTCCATGTAGTCATCTGGTCACAAGTGATCTGTGGTGCAAGAAATTCTGGGGTTTGAGGTAGTAACTTTGTGATGAACAGCTCTTGATAACAGATGAATAGCTCTTTTTTATCTATGAAGCTTTCTAGTTGCTTCTCTGCATCCATGTAAACATTGGCCTTTGCAACACATTGTGGCAGAGCTCCCCAGTTTCACTATACAAGGCACAAAGAAAAATCTCTGCTCTTTTTCATTTACCTCTTTATAATTTCATTTTATAGCCTTGATTTCTTGAAATAAAAACTAATACTTGAATGACAAACCCTGAAATAATCATTCCCTTTTCATCTTTTCCATGCATTCCTATCATCTTTCCCTTCCGTCTTCCCTTTTCCAGCCAGAAAATTCCCAGCCTTTTGCTCTTCCTTTCACTCCCTCAGTACTTGAATGGTCTTTGTATCCCGGAGACATGGAGTGAAGAGGTCCTATCTGTATTCCAGCATAGGTTCACCAGGTGGTGAGCTCAGAGGAATTCAGGCACAATTTCACTAGCACCCTATTTCCTTTTGTTGAAGGTATACCTAGGTGTGTAGCTGTTGATGGCTTCCTCAAATAAATTCTGCTTAATCAAACACTAGGCCTGCAGGCAGCTTCAGGACTTGACACTGAGTATCTTCACCTGCCACACAGTGTAAATTGTAACTTTTCAGCACAGACAGAACTAACATTTATGAGCGTCAGATGACCATCTAGCAACAATGCTGCTTGTTAACTTTTTGTGATTGTTCATTTTGTGGAGTTACCATCCTCTGAGAACAGTGGTGAAGGAAATTGCTTGGGATGATGTTTGCTCCTAAGTACAAAGGACCTAGGCAGTTCTTATTTGCCCTCTTGCATATCCAGCTCTTCCCTCTGCTCCATCCTTTTGCAAACCAGGGCGCAAGCTTCCCTGCACGCATGGTATAGTCCACACTGAGGAATCCACTCTCACGTATTCAGCAGGACCTACCTGCTAGGTCATTCAAAGGGGGCGTTCAAAAGCGGCTACCCTAGCAGTGGGAGAGGAAAGAGTCTGACATGGAGTGGAAATAATCACTTTCTCTAACAGTTCAGCTTTTGCCAGCCTAAGTGTATTTTCTTAGCACTAGCAATTTGCTATGAAAAATACAACTCACAGTGACTATTCTTTACTATTGGCTAGATTGAAAAGCTGCAGGCAGAATGTACCCACCGCATTCAGGTGGATCTCTCAGTTGCCTGACCAGAGTGGGTTGGCCTTGAAAAATCAATTGGGTGTGTAGGGGTTTTATTCCAATCTCCTCATGGATCTTTAATGGACACTTGAGAGCTCTTTAGGTGTTCAGACACCATTAGAGAAAATTTCTCCTCCTTTCCACTACCCCCCAATCTTTGTTTCCGTTTGAATTACCTGACTGGAGAGATTTATTTTTGCAGTGTTTTGAAGGATTAGAATATCACCATCTCTACTCCAGTACACAGCAGTAAGGAGATGGTGGGAGTGTGGAACGCCAGATGAGACTACTGATTACTCTAAACCACTGTCCTTTCCCTGATTAACTTAAGATGTGTGAAACCTTCCCTGCCTGCAGAGAAAGTTTTTTCTTTATCTACTAACTAGAAAGTGATGTATACCCCAATCAAATGCTACCTACAGTAAACAAAGAATATTTTCACCCTGAACACTTTTAGCCCTTCCACTACCGCACTGATTTTTGAATACATATTTCTGTATGTTTGGCAGTATTATTCCAGAGGCAGATTTGGGGTAGACCATGTTCTTAGCATACCAGACACCAGAATTTAGGGTTCCCTTGAAATTCCTCCAATTGTCCAAAGCTGGAACCTGACCTACACATCTGTCTTCATTTCCCATACACGCTTTTCACTCTAGATTTCAATTAAATTTAATTGAAGACTATTGTATAAAAAGAGAATACAGGTTTTTCTGAGGACTCTTTAACTAATCCTACCACTAAGCTATTAAAAATGAGTGAATCTCCTATTCAAATAAATGCTAACCTCATAGTAAGAAACAGTAAAATTTATCTCTTAAACCAAAGGTATACTGAGGCAAGCACTGTTTCAGCAACATATTTCTTTTCAGGAAATTCAGTCTGATTATTTATCATTGAAAATACAGCAGACCACAGGCAGTTCTGTTTGACGACCCCAGTAAAAACTTTTCATTCCTTCCATGTCAAAAAGAAACAGAAGCTTTGCAAACACAAAACACAGTTCAGGCTAAGGAATTTGAGAACACATACGGGCATGAAATTTTAGTCTAGAACTTATGGTCTATCCAACTGCCCCACTGAGTGCCCCATTTCTGTCAGACGAATCCCCACAAACTGTTCAGTTCAGCTCACTTTATAGTTTAGCTCAGTTCATTTTTGTAAATGAAGATCATATTCTATTAAGAAACCAAGAGGATGTGTTGCTGGCGATTTTAATATGTCACAACATTTCAGGAAGGACCACAAGACTTAACCCAGAAGTTTACCAACTTTCTTTCTGGAAAGCCCTGGGGACATAATGCCACAAGTTTTTCTCACTGTAGCAGTACAGATGGAATTGATGAAAAATAAACCTATGAAGTACAACAAAGTAAGGACTGTCTGTGAAATAAACCTGCCAAAGATTAAAGGACAATTGTGCTGTACTGTAGGACTAAAAAGAAATTAGTTTTCCTACAAAATTTTCTACATCAGATGGATCTAAATTTATCTGGAAAGCAGAATGTTCTCTGCATGATGAGAATTCATAGGCATTCATCAGAGCTATGCTATTTTATTCAAAATAAAGCACTCTATTCCTCAACCAATATCAAGGCCGTATAGTCCAACAATTTCTAGAGCTAGTTCCCATTATCTAATATAACAGATATTGAGATAATCCATTTCCTCAGACAAGGAAAATCCTCTCAATAGATTAATTACTTTGACATTTCTGTCATTTGTGCAAAACTTTAATTATCTGAAACTATTCAGTAACCCCCA